>JBBYHQ010000007.1:1210602-1273646 GCA_038382645.1 Spergularia azorica | reverse complement strand
CCCTTAGTCTTCTAAAGTTCTAAGTAAAACAAGATGGATGAGGAATGTCCACCATAGTGACGATCGCAAAGCACATCAACGCATTAACGATCGTAAACCACATCGAGACAGAAATATCATAAGTTCCGCAAGTTTTAAACATGAAAAACTTGATTTTATAAAATACTCATCTTGGACCCAGACCCACTGGATCCTGGCGGGTCTGGTCTGGATCTGTGAATTTTGGACCCGATGGATCCGGGTAGGATCTGGGTCTGCTTGTAAAGTCACGGATCCGGGTCTGGATCCTGTCGGACCCGACCCATTGCCATCCCTAGTTGTGACAGTAAAAATGATTTGGAATTTGTCGTAAAGTTGTAATTAGTTCAATAGAGAAACAAAAATGTTGGTCATAGCAGTTCAATGTTCGATCATATACCTTTATTTCCAAATCATAGGAGATCGATTAAAAGAGTATTAAATGAACGTCTTTGTCACTTGTACGAGATAAGATAGTCTAGTCTAGATAGGTAGGAGTGTAGGAGTTAGGACTGTATGAGTAGGAGGAGTATGGGCGTTAGCCTAATATTTTAGAGTTTGATTGTTCGGAGTTTGTCATAGGTTAAAGTCCTCATTTCCATGATTCTCTAGTAAAACTCTAGCGTAATCAAGAAGCTTTTGAATTGTTAGACGAAAAACACTTAACAGAAAGCATAAATTTGGTCGAGCTTCTATATTGTACCAAAACAAAAACACTAGAGCCAGAGTACACTTACTAATTTGAGCTGTTGGTTGATTGAATATATGTAGTTGGAAATGAGCTAAAGTTTTCTAAATTATTCCGAATTGTGTAATTTGGTTGATCTAATGATGAAAAAGTGGATTAAAAACAAAGATGAGCGTGGTTATTACTTGAAAATTTCGCCTGCGATTGCATATACTTTCTGCTTCTTGTTCACCAACTAGATGCAATTCAGAAAAGAATGACCTAAATTGCAGGAGTAGTATACTTCACTCTAGCTGACTAGATTCAGGCTAAGAAATTCTACTTGTCTTGGTTTCAGGTCACATGTCGCGCCTTTTAGTTAACATAAATGATTAGTCACATAAAATGAATCTATTTCTGGAGCTTCTCAAGGTAGATGATTGTTAACTAACGCGAATTGCAACATTAGAACAATGCAATCAAAAAGAGCAAAAAAAATAAAAGAACTTGGAGAAGTTGAAATTAGGCCTGTGTACTAAACCTCACCTGGCCTTCATCTTTTGTTTTCTTTTTCTGTCAGCATAGTCAGAAAGAGAAATAATGTAGGTGAGAGTTTGGGTAAGACAGGATAAAAACTCAAGGTTATGGGTTTTACAATTCTATGTTTATAATTCAACCAAAGCCCGCGCTATAGGAACACATATGCACCATGTCCTACCATATGACGGTCTTACACACCCATAACTTAGCTTCGTGATGACAAATATTGAAATATATATCGAACATTGTTGGAATATCACACAAGACTTACTCAAAGAGGAAAGGTTAAGGAACAAAATTGACAAAATAATATAACTGTATATTTCATTCAGATTGAACAAACCAGCTCTTGCTCTACTTCTAATGTCGTTCAAGAACACTAATCAGCTCCTCGGAGCTGGAGGCCAGGCGGTTTTTGAGGAAATGTGCAGACGTGGTGCATACATTTGGCCTTTGGGAGCTTTAGATTAGCTAAAGTACTAGTCTTTCATCATATCATTCAAAATTTTCAATGCACTAAGATTATCAGGCCGATCAATAAATGATTGGAGCCTTCAAATTAGCTCCCCTGTTTCATTAGCTATTAAGAAACTGTTGTCTATCAAAACTGGTTATGAAGAAGACATTGATTTTCTTCTTATTTCTCGGCATTCCGATACATGCATATATAAATTATAGTATATGCTAGACACAGGACGATCAAAGGAACAAAGTGTATAAGATTCTTAGTATGAGATTATGTATGTTCTTTACGCGAAAAGTTGTACATATTCAACCAAAGTATAGGTAATTACTCAATGTTCATAAGTTGCAATTTTCTAAGAAACTATTTTTACTTGTGTAAATTCCAAGTACAAAATACACCACTACTATCTAAAGAGAAACAAAGAAACTCCATCACATATAGCTCTAATTTATAGCTAACACCGACGGGGTTATATCATTACCAAAATCGATCTCTCAAGTTTCAGCATTTCATTTCATTTCGTTAATGTAGGATTAGTGTAAGTAATCTGCGCAAAAACATTAAAACAAATCGTAGAAGACTATAAGAAACACAAACCTGAAATACGTACATGAATATCAAACAGCCTATCAGTGATTCCAAAATCAGATCGATAAGATTACAAAACAATCATGCATGTGTAAAACTCGAAAAATTAACGGATTATTAGTAAAAAAATAATTAACAAGATCTTGCGTTCTTCTGATTATCTAATCATCCTCGTCCTCGCTTAATAACTCTCTGTCTGGTACTGTCACACCCCAGCAATGATCATCATCATCATCCCATATATCCAAAAGATATTTTCTTACGCTGCTATGTACATGTGTCTTGTCATCGAAAGCCACGGAAGAGGATGCTGCAGCTTCACTGTTACGCTCAATATCACAAAGCTGAGGATTGTTACCAAGAGGCTTTAACTCACCAAGGCATTCCACATAGTTCACCACACCCAAAGTTCCATATAGTTCACCACATCCAAGTCCATAATAAGTTCTTGGATACTCGTCGATTCCATCACTGATGTGGCCTCCTACAGCCTCGTACATCCCATGGATACCGTGTTCTTTAATCTTACAATCATCATCGGGTGAGTATGAGACTAACTGAGCGTTGTTATCACTGAAGAAAACTCTCCCATCATTCGAAATCCCAACAACACGAAACCCATTGATAGGTCCAACTCTAATCGAATATTGCATTGTCCAAGATTCCGCAACACCATACTCATTCATCTTCCACACCTCAACGCTCTCGGTCTTAGCAGAACATGCGACCATAACAAGCGCCTCTTGACACACCCAAACACTACGACGTACGTAATCAGTTGCAGAAATCGGAGGCCCTGCAAGCAATTTAAAAGTCTCTTTGACCATGTCGAATGCAAGGACACATAATGTGCTCCTTAAGGTACCACCTTCTTTTCGACACGACCAATGATAGACTTGATTAAGGTAGCAATTTGTAAATTCTGGACGTGAGTCCATTTGTATCTGGCTAAAAATTGGCCAAGAACCATATCTAGTAGGGTATGAATAGATGACTCTCCATGAATCTGTGACACTATTATAAACTCTAACGTGCCAGCATAATGGAGCCGGATTAAAGACGCAGGTCCAATAACATATAACAACCACCTTGTAAGTCATAAGGTTATGATCAAACCCGAAGCCGATTTGAAAGCTCTCCGGGTCACTTATTACTAGACAATCATCTGACAAAATGGCAGCACCATTATTATACGTGCCATCAATAAATCGGCATGGCCCTCTTAGACATCGGGCAGGGATGGGATACGAGATAGCGGGTCGAATATATTTGTAATCTCGGGTATCCGGGTTCCAAAGAACTAACGTACCGGCACACCTCTCGATCAATCTATGGTATATACAATAATAACCATTGATCGGACCGAGCACATGAACGTCCCTATGAAATACATAATCTTTCAAACATGCATCATAAAATTCTTCATCACCATCTCTTTCCAATCCATCGACGGGAAAAGGAGGGAACTCTAAATCTTCAATCTTTTCAAAGGTTTGACGATCATGTAACGATACAACATTAGTTTTGGTAGCGTGATCACGACGAAAACAAATAAGTGCTTGCCGTCGAGGTGGAAGGGCATTGTAGCGTTTGATGAAGAGGGGGTTTTGGAGGTAAGAATGCCATCTCTTACACACACTTGAGAAGCGTTCGAGGGATTTGAAGGGTAATCTCAACAAAACTTCTTGTTCTAAATCTTCTGGTAAGGTTCTTTTGGTCATAATAATATAAAACGGATGAGAGGTTCAGGAAGATGAGACCCTTTATAGATTCTCGTAAAGCCACCACTTTCCTAATCCCATACAGGAAAGAACTAAACCATTAGAATCCTGATAGAAATACACAACAAATTAAAGTATTAACTAATCCTAATAAGGGAATTACTAATTACACAAACTAATTATTCCATGACCACATAGGTGCGTGATCATATGGCAAACCCACATATGACAAAGAGCATTGTACCATATTAATTACAAAAACTACCTTATTATGGAGTCGCTTTTCGGTGTACGTCGTGTACCATAGATTTATCAAACATCGCACCCTCGCCTCAAATAAAAAAACAACTTTCTTTTTTGAGAAAAATTATAGAGAACTTAAATGATGGTGGAGTACAGTCGAAGACTAGCCAATTCAAAAGATAATAGTGAAGTTTCAGGAGTAATCGAAATTCTAACCTTTGAAGAGACAAACAATTTAGTCAAGGCTTCCATCAGTAACCTAGCTTAATTAATCAAGAATCTTCTGTTAGAAGAAAAACAATAAGAAAGCAAAAAATTGAGCTGTTATACCCAGTATAATCCCGAGCTAGAGTACACTTGATAGATTGAGCGGTATGCAGATGCATTCTTTTTATTGTATCTAAACCCATTTTCTCGGTTTTTCTAGCTAGCCCCAACATTGTGTATAAATACTAATATGATATAAACTTATTGTCAAATATATAAAGGTACACAATATATATAGTAGATTAGATATATATACAGATCGAATATAAATCCTTCTATAACGAACAGTATTGTCTCGGAGATTCACAATTGACTCAAAAGTAAAGCACAGTTTTTTCCATAGGTAGTACTCTTAACCCATCGCAAGGGTTGGCTAAGATAGCACGCCGGAACTTTCTTTTTAAATCATATGTTAATGCTTTAAAGTGGCCTAAGTTTTTATACACGTCAACTTTTTTTTATTTGTTATATAGTCACCCTCGTCAATGCCTTTAAAATCTTGATTAGCGTTTTTGTCATAATGGCATGAATTTTGTTTCCCAACAAAACACATATAATTCACGATGTTAAGTATCATAAATCAAACAAAGATTGCAATAATAGAATATTAAATTTGATATTAAAATACCTCTTTATCCATGCATAGGAGTTCCGTTGTCCACGATTGTTTGGAGTCAGAATTTTAACCAAGTTGCCAAAGTCGTAGAACTTCAACCTCAATTTGATAAATGGTAGGGTTCTAGGTCTGGATTGCCCATTTTCATTTTTCAAGTCATTGATAATGCGCATACCCTTTGGTTCTTTTGGTTGCTTGATTGGTCCCATGAGTTATATACAAGGCGATGGTAAAAGAACCAAATGAAATACAATTCATTATCAATGACTTGAAAATGACATGCAATGAAAAGGGACGATTCAGACTACAACCCCACTATTTATCAAATTGAAGTTAAAATCCTAATACTTTGGCATCTTGGACAAAATTCTGCCTCCAAATAATGGTGGACAACAGAACTCCTATACATGGACACAAAGGTAATATTATATCAAATCTAATATATATAGTATTATTGCAGTGTAGACACTTGAAAGTGTCTACAATCAGCATTAATTTTACTGCACTAGCAAAATTTTACTACTGACACAAATAATTTTACTGCATGACTTTTTCATCACAAATTAATTTTACTACTCCAAACTCAATTTTACTACTATTGACTTAATTTTATATTGTAGACAAAATTTTTGTGTCTACACTGTAGACCTTTAGCAAATTCCATATTTATTTGATTTATTATACTTAACACTATTCGGTTATATCTTATCTGTGGGGAAACAAAATTCATGCTAGTATAACAAAAACACTTAATTATCAAGGATTTCAAGGGCATTCAAGAGGGTGACTACATAACAAATAAAAAAAATTTGACGTGCATAAAATCCTTAAATGATTTTAAAGCATCTAACACATTATTTAAAAAGAAACTTTTGGCTTGCTACCTCAGTCAAGCCTTGCCATGAGTGAAGAATACCAATTGAAAAGCACTATGCTTTTGAGTCATTTGAGAATATTTTAAATGGTTTGTGTATGTATATCTAATTTAATCTACTAATCTAGTAATAAGATTATATATAATATGTAGCTTAAAAATTTTGACAATACTATTTTTTTTCATTGTACTTTTGGCATAGATGTTGTTTGTTTTTTCAAGGTTTTTTCGAGGAGATTAGGCCATACTAGTATGTTGAATGGGGACCGCAAATAAGAATGGTTGTTGAACTCACAAGGAATCATAAGTATTTGTTTGTAATTAGAGACGTCGGATTCGGTACCTTTTTGTTTGATATATACGAAACCACCGGGGTCCACTTCGTTCATATATTTGTTAGCTTACTTTCTGAAGCACACACAAAAACAACGCTAATCACAAAAGTATTCCAAGTTCATGAATTCCTCGTCTATAGCAATAAAACAACGAATCCAAATAAATCTTTTAACTCAATTAAGTACCGAACAATTTGCCTAATTTAATATATAATCCTATATCTCGTGCATGAACATGATAGTTTATAGAATGCAAAATAACTCATCGTCATTATTAGCTAAAATCAACTCACTTCTAATCTCATTCCAACACACACTCAATAATAATTACGACAATTAAAGTGTTACCACAAACTCTAATTTATACGGAGTAATTAACAATTATTAACACAAAAATTCCCCAAAGGCCTCAATATATCTACAAAATAGAGAGTAAAGCGTTAAAAACTAAACCTTTATTTTTCCATATTAATCCCAAATTAATCCAACAACTCAATTCATGCAATAGTTATCAAAAATCAATGTTTTAAGGCCTAATTAACCATGAATAAATAAATAAATAAATAAATTCCGAAAAATCAGAATTTTACTCATAAATCATAAGATTATCGAAAGCCCTAATTAACAAAATAATTACAAACCCCACTAATAAAATTAATTTCTACAACTCAGAATACAAAGAGATCCCAGCTTAATAACCCTAAATAATTTTCGAAAACCCTAACATAATGTTTGGTAGAAATGAATTGAACGGAAAGAATTGGAAGGAAGAGAAAGGAACGAAAAGGAAAAGAAGAGAAAGGAAGGGAACTACAGTTTCCTTTGTTTGGTTCACTTATTAAAATTTCGGAGGAATTGGAAGGAAAGTGAGTGATTTTATGTTGTAAATTTGTTTTCCGTCCAATTCCGCCTGTTTTGGGAGGAAAAGGAAATGACAATTTAAATTTCCTTTCATTTCCTTTCACTTCCCATGTATCTTTATAAACCAAACATTGGAAAGTTGTAAAATCAGTTTCCTTTCTTTTCCTTTCCTTCTATTTCCTCTCCACCAAACATGCTGTAAGATAATAAATTATGTCTAAACGAACTATACTTCATCAAATTAATCATCAAACGAATTATTAACAATAGTACGGTTACCCCTAAATTCATAAACTTCGTAACTGACAATAAAAATTAATAAACTTACATTAAAAATCAATTCTTTGTGCATAATATCAACCCAAATAAATTACCCATCAACTATAGCATCTAAGAAATTTTAACACACAAAAAGAAAAAACATTTCAATCTCTTTTTATTCTCTGCTTGTAGGAAAACCGAAAACAGAGAGAGAAAAGAGAGAAAGAAGGGTGAAGTCATGTTACCCAGAAACCAACGGAAAGAGATAGAGCAAAAGCAGGGCGTCAATGATGGCGTCTCCGTGACGCTACGTGCGTCGATTATCGTCGCATGTGGAGAAAAAGCAGGGGCGAGTTTTTTTTGGAGAAGCAGGGGAAGGGAAAAAAATAAAATAAAAATAAAGGATGGGTTGGGTTTAGGGGTTTTTTTTTCTTTTTCTGTTTCTTTTTCTTTGGTTGGGTTTAAGGTTGACGTTTTGGGTTTGGGCCATTTCGTTTGTAGTTTGATAGGATGGTGCTCAAATTAAAACTATCATACACTGTATTTAGCAGAGACCGGATTTAGAACTGATCTTATTTTTCGAAAACAAAAAAATGTTACCAATACTGAATCCAGTAAATATATTTTTCTTATGAAAATATGCCAAGATTTCACGGTAACGAGGTACTACACTTGTTTTTACAACAAGCTAATCATTTATGATTAATGTAAAAAAGCTTGTTTTTTCTATGACAAAATAAAAAATTAGTGAACAAATGTTGAACATCAAGAGAACTTATTAAGCTTCAGAAGAGATTCAATTCCGCACTCGTCAATCTAGTAAATAAATAAAAAAGTTGAGCGACAAAGTAGCATTTGTGGGGCGACATATATCACTTCGCCTTACTAAACTTCAAGTTAATCCTACGTACCAAATTCCAACTAATAAAAAAAAAATTATTTCCAAACAATCATTAATATCATAACAAAAATGAGGTGGACTAGTGGCTAGTGGCTAGGAAATTAACCTCTCTATCTGGAATTATCACGTGTCCGAATCCTCATATCCCACCCCTAGCTCCCAGCATCACTAATTGCTCCTATGTAAAAAAAAAAAAAAAAAAAAAAAAGAATTATACAACAAAAATCACGGGTTTGCTTTGAGTTGGAACAAAAGTCCGTAACTAAACGTCTAGGTGTCAAAAGTTGCAATTGTTATATGGTGCTTACCCTCGAGGGTAAGCAAGTTCTTGGACCCCCTTTCACAATAAAGCTTAACTACCTCTACTACTTTTTTCCAATTTACTTTACTTCTTTTCCAATTTTTAATTTAAACCCACAACATGAGTGAGGAGGTATGAAAAAAAAACATATTTAGACTCTGTTTGATAGGACTTAAAATAAATAGTATTCAGATCAGTTCAGAGTCATTCAAATCAGATCAGATCAAATCAGAGTCATTCAAATCAGATCAGAACTGCTCAAATAATGATCAATGAATTTGGTCCATTATTGATACTAATTCGTTGAAATTCAATCAATTTTTCAACTAATTCAGATCAGTTCAGAGTCATTCAAATCAGAATAGATCAGATCAGGAGCAATAAAATCAGATCAAATCAGTTCAGAAAAATGCAGTCCTATCAAACCGAGCCTTACTCTGAGAGATATCTTATAACTTTAGGTAACCTGACAAAATTTCATTTCCCCCCTATCTTGATTACCGAAAGGTTCGTTGTTAATTACTACGGACTTACAGAGTACTTTTAAATCCGAACCGAGTCGCGCACCACGTAGTCCCCAAACGGCAACTGGCCTTAACCCCTTTTATCTTTTAAACCACGACACCATTCTCTAATCTCTACCCTGCCTTATCTGTCTCTCTCCCTCCAAATTTCTCCATTGAAAGAAACCAATGAGCTCCTCCATACTCACCCACCAAAATCCTCCCTCTCCACCCTTCAAACTCCTCCAAAGACCCAAACCCACTTCCCCCATTTACCCGCCATTTCGACCCACCACCCATTTTCACAATCTTTCTCTTTTCCTTCCTCTACACGCTTCATCTCCTTTCACCACCACCACCAAGACCCTGGTGGCAATCAATGCTGGTGTCGAAACCGAACCCGAACCCGGAAACGAAGAGGACAATGATGAGTTGGTTATTGAAACTTCTCTTACTAAGACACTTCCTCCTGCTTTGACCCTTCATCATGGTCTTCAAGCTTTGAAGGATGCTCTTCAAGAGTTTAAGCTTAATCCTCCTTCTTGTTCTTCTGGGTTTGTTAGATTTCAGGTAGATTTTATGCTAATTATACTCATTTTCATGTTTAATTAGTAATTTATAATGTTAATGTTGTAGTGTAATTGATCAAGTGACAGTTGGTTTTGATTGGATTTAGCAAATGAATTGTTCTTGTTAGGAATTGGAGCATGTGTACCTGTGTATAGTGTTGGATTATGTTGTTTATAAATGCGATTTTTCGCAACGGGTTTTTGATTGCGATGCTTTCTGATTGGGAAATTGATCAGCTTTATGAGCATTTGGAACAATGTATTATGTAATTTGTGGGATTTTGAATTATTTAGGAATTGCTTGTGGATTAGAATAGTGGATTTCGAATGGTTTACATGAGTATTTGAGCTTCTAAGTTAAGCTAAAGGGAAGTAGAAGAGGCCTCAATGTTGTGACTTTAGTAGATTGTATAATGTATCTTTGTTGTGGTTCGAATTTGGGCCTGTTTGGAGAACTTTGTGAATGAAAGATTCGAACTTTTTGAGGGAGAGCTGAGATTAAATGCGTACTCTTGATGAGTGTAGAGTGCCTCATTGCCCTACTTTGAGGACAATCACACGGTTTCTGTTGTGTGTTACGTAGTATTTGATAAGCACAAAGGTAAGTATGATTGACGGATTGAGTCAAGTCAGTTAACATTATATGTGACGAGATGAGATTGGGTCGGGGTTACGCTGATTTGATGATTGCGGGGCTGTATTCAATGAGTAAGATTAATGTTATGTTGAATCGAGTTGTTGTGAATTTGTTGCAGGTTGCTGTACCGCCTAGTGCAAGTGCTTTGCAGTGGTTCTGCTGCCAGCCTGAGACACCAGAAGTGTTTCCTCAGTTTTACATGTCCAAGCAATCAGAGGATCTCAAAAATGATTCAGCTTTTACAAGCAAGACTCATGGGGTTTTTGGAATTGGAGCTGCAGTTTCCTTCAACCACTCTTCTTCTAGCACTAGCAAGTGGAATACTTTCAGAAGGTAAGCTTCGTGTATAGCTCACTTTGATTGTGTTTGATTATGCCTAATTAAGGATTATTTTGAAACTTTAGTTCATATGGACCAAGTTCAAATTCGATATGTCTTGGTGATTCCTACTTCCTAGGTTGATTGATTGCTGAAGTTAGACTGTCATTTTTGGGTAACAGAATCTTGTATTTAAAAGATTTTGAGATAGCATGAGAGGATATGGAGGTTAGTAGGTAAATGTTTCTGGCACATGACAGTCTAAGGAAATCCAGGAGGAAACTTAATGCAATCTACATGCATGGAGGGATAACCATGACATTATTTTGTACTCGTTGGATGCCAAATGAATTGGTAGAGGCTATTGAAGAAATGAATTGCTATCTCAGTTACAGTAAAGTAGCATACTGTATTTGGTGGTGCTTAAATTAATGGTTTAGAGGCAGATGTAATAATGATAAACTCAATTTAGAGGCGGACATAGTAGTGATGTGCTCAATTTAGTCGTGGATACAAACTTAACGACAATGACGATGGTGGGCAATGGGTTACTTTTAATTTGTGTACGTCATGATTGTTTGAGCTATCTTTTTTATATCAAGTCTCATTGGACCCTTTTTAAGATAGCCATGCTTTAAAAAGGACAGAAATCCATTATGGATAACAAATACCTACTGGCTTTACTTATATTACAGTATAAGTTATGAGCAGAGGTTAGAAGGTACGAAGACTGCATGAGACATGTGGAGATATTTAGTCTGTTAAAAGCTAAAAACTAAAGGTACCTCCCCCCTTTCACGCCGACAGAGCAAAATAAGTTATGGAGATGCTACTGAGGAACATAGTTTGGTTAGGTCATGTGCCTGAAGGTCATATCAACTAATACCAAAATCTTTTGGAACTAAGGGTTTGTTGTTGATGTTGTGGTTAATGCTATTTCATGGCTTGCAACTTAGATCCTTGTTACAGTTGGTGATAACATACGTGAAGGTTGAGTATGCTTGGATTTTTAGGTAAACATGAGTCTTCGGGTTTTCAAGGCAGTCTCATGATATGGTCTCCAATTGACAATTTTTAAGAAAGAAAGAAAAAAAAAAGAGGGTAGTGATGAAGTAAATTTTGTCCGATGCCCCTTTTGTGGTTTTGCATTACCCAGTTTACTCGAGCTAGTTCTTTATTCTATCTCATGGGCTAATAAAAATGCTTGATAGACACATTAAAGTATGCTCTTTTTTCTTTTCTTTTCTTGTGCTTGCTGTAGCATTTGTACCACACCAAGGCTCCATTTTGCTCTGTAATTCAAGTATCCTAGAGCAGATCCCACTAAATTTGGGGTAAACATCAAGTCTATATAGGAAGATGGTCAGAACTTGATTTCCGTATCTTGATGGCATTCTTATCAAAGTTATCATAAATTCAAGGGCAGCGCAGCAAAGATATGTTTGCATCCACGTAAAGAAAAAATCTCTAGTAATAGCTTATGGGAACTAGCACCTCACTTAGAGCATGTTTAGTGGTGAGTTTCATGATCTAGTTCATGATTAAGACAATCAACACAAGCATGTGAGCAATTACAGAAAAATAGTAATTAAATGGTAAAGCATGATCTTGGAGCATTATGATGCTTCATCAAATAAAAAATGATTTATGAAAGAGAAAGTGAGTTGGGGCATTTGATAGTAGGAGAGAGATTGATTTTGATCTATTGCACTGTGTAATAAACCATATTTTGGAGCATGAGGTTAGAGTATGTAAGAAAATGGTATTTTATTTGAAGTATGGGAGATGATCTAACTCAGTAATAAACATGGTCTTAAGAGTAACTTGTCATCCTCGGTGTAGTTAAGCAAGTAATTTATCTATCAAAGTTACTTAAAATGTATGTGTTTTCGACTTATGATTAATGAAGAAGTTGGTTATTGGGTTTATTGCAAAATTGAATAAGAGGGCTGACTATTGTTAGAAATGTATGTGTTTTCTACTTACAGTGAAGTGTTGAATGGTCCCTATCAGTGACCAAGGGTGTATGCAAGGTGAACTGAATAGTCGAGCTTAGGTTTTATGACTTAAGCAAAGAAATCAGTTTGTTACCAGTTACCACATTTTTGCCTCAAAGGTAGTCGTATATTTCTAGAAATCATTATCTTTAGAGGATGAGAAGAGATAGTTCATGACCTAAGATAACACTCTAGCTCTCATCAACTTCCCATCCTCAGGGATCCAGTCTTATCTATGAATATGCCATCTTTATGAACATCTACCCCCGATTAAGAGGAATGATTTGATGATGTATAGTTTGATGACTTAATCACCACCTTTTTTTGGAGGAGTTGCTTGAGGGAGGAGCGCTCATCTCCCTGCCAGAAGATGGAAATGACGGCGCTGCAGCTGGCCATTCTTTTGATGTGTGGTTTTGGGGAATTTAGTGAACTACCGTCTCAGCATCAACTGATGGTCATTTGAAGAACCTTGCCTTCTTAAAGCTGGGTTATTGACTAAAATGCTGTAACCTCGAGGAAGGATCTAAATTAATTACTGGGCTTTTCAAACGCAATAGTTCTTACCATGTGAATGCATATATATATATTTGTTTTCCTTGGGGGCAGTTATGTACTTATGTGACAGTTCATTTAGTTAGTCCTAGGGAAAGGTCTTTCGTTTTCTAGGTTGCTCCCAAATTCTCTAAAAAACACGCATATAGTTTTCTGCAGATATCTGTTGGTTGAGTCACTCAATGTAACAGCCTATGGTTTCATTGGTATCAATTACGACGTCAAATCACCTATTTTGAAGCGTGAGACAGCTTCGTTTTACTTTATAATTCCTCAGGTGAATTTACAATCTTTCTGCCCCAGTCACTATTATGCGCATTTCGTTGGGTGTCTATTTTTATATTGAGAAGTGATGATATGCTGATGAAATGCTATTCTACTTATGAGTTGTGATCACCTGGTATATGTTACAGCAGGGAAGTCAACCTATTGACTTGTTAACTTGTATTTCCTAGATTGAACTGAATGAATATGAAGGCTTCTGTATGTTAGCTGGAACACTAGTTTGGGGTGGCTCCACCTTACCAAATTTGAAGCAAGCTCTTCTTTCTTATGAGAGGTCTCTCTTCCAGGTATAATTTTACTAAATGTTCATTAATCTACAGGTCTATGTTCATCAACTTTACTCATATGTTCGTTAGATTTTAATTAAATGTTTATTAGAATAATAAAAATAGTAATTGTAGAATTGTGTGTATATGTTCATCAATTTATGGGTACAGGTTTATCATCATTAGATCATTGATAACATAAATCAAAGGTTTGGTGATGAAAGAAATTCATGTTTACTGTAATTTCAATTTGGTTAAATTCGGGTTTGGGAATGACACAGGAGGGGAGAGAATGAGCAAAGTAGTGGCAAACACGTGATTTCACAGTGAGGAACTAGTGGAGAAGAAAGTCGAATTACTGAAGTTTGCATTACACATTTTGGCTTTCGTCATTAATGACACGCGTGATACCTGCACTGTTAGATGTGCTTGATCGTGCGGGTAGGATTGGTTTCTAAAGTTCCTATATAAGGTTGGTTCCAACCTGAACCTAAATCTGTGTATATCTAATATCTATGCTTATGGCTTGAACTCTACACGCTGAGAATTGAAATAGAGTGGCAGTTGTGGGATAGATATGCTTCTGCAGTCTGCAGACTACAGTCTCACATGTATGAACAGGCTGTCAATAATTTGAACGTCTGAGGCCGCAGTGGCACATGTGCCCGGGATAATAGATTCTTAAACGATGAGCTGTTGCTGTAAAAAAAGGTGACAAACTGTTGATATTCAATATTCACCCTGATGATCATATCCTTGCATAAGATTTTGTGCCTGCCTTATGTATGAAGTTATTTCTGCCCTCAGTGACCTTTGAGACTTCATTGTTCAGATCTACATGCTCACTACTGAAGTGCTCGCATTATTGCATCACATTCTTGTCGATATAAATTTAAAACGTGATAGAAAAATGTCATCTGATAGTCCATATTGAGGTTCGAAATTCGGGTTAGCTGTTTTATCCTGTTGGCTTATGGCTCGTCGTTTCTTATTTCATCCTTATTGTTTTAGGCAATCGATCACATTCCACCCATGTCGAAGATCTGTCGTGCAGACTTTATGAAGTCTGCTATTCCGTGCTTCAATACTGCCAATGATGACGAGTTGGAAATGGTATGACTTGGTTGGATTGTGCCATGCTTAATTAGCCAGTACTCTCCTGAAGTCAATACCTCTTGCTTAAATGCTGGCGCAGCTGACTTATGAGATTTCTTTTCCTCATTTCCAAAATTTCAATAGGTTTATATGGAAGCTCAGGTATTGGGAGCTTGTCATAACACAGGTGCTTCTGAGGAAATGGTATCTCTTCTTCCTGGTAATTCTTTATCGTAGACTGCATGTTTTAGTCCAAGCCTGATGCTCTTTGTTGTAATGTATTTTCTCTGAGTTTCTAATGTAAGCTGTTTCATGCTTGTAAATTTATTCTGCAGGAAAGTGCCTCATCTTCGCATGAGTTTTGCATTAGACTTTCCTCGGAGAATGCAGTTTCGACAAATATGGTACATACTCTTATTTGCCCTCGTATGTGGCTGCCTTTCTTGTTAGGATTTCAAAATTGTGGAGCACAATGTTGCTACTAAATGGACAAACTGCTTACTCCCTATTTTGGTGTCTGTTATTGTCAGTTTGATAACTCGGGTATAACAAGCTCCACTCTGCAAGATTGTGCCAACATCAATGCTGTTTGGGCGTCCCTTATAGTTGAGGAATGTTCTCGTCTTGGCCTAACGGTAAGGCCTAGTCTATAATATCTTTTCTTGGGTATACACCGTATACTTATGCCTAATCTATTTTGGTCTAGTACTTTTGTGTAGCTCCTGGATCAAGATCGTCTCCTCTTGCAGTTGCTGCATCAACTCATCCCCGTATTACTTGCATAGTATGCTATGACGAGCGGTCACTTGCTTTCCATGCTCTCGGATATGCTAGAGGATCTCAGACGCCTGCTGTGGTTATTACCACATCTGGTACTGCAGTTTCTAATCTTTATCCAGCTGTAAGTTACTCTGGCCAACCTTTTATTATGTCTTTTTCCACCCTGTATTATCATTTAAGCTGTTCATTATGTTTGAATAAGTGCGTAGGATTGTGTGGGTGTAGTGGCATGAACTTCTCTGATGCACTTACTCCTTGTTTTCTGTACTCTGAAGGTTGTGGAGGCCAGTCAAGATTTTGTACCATTAATTTTGCTTACTGCTGATCGCCCTTCTGAACTCCTCAAAACTGGGGCAAATCAAGCAATTGATCAGGTAAAATGGATTTGTAGTATTCGAATTTGAATTTGAAAATGTCTACCTTGACCTCTATTTGCATTTTTTGTATCTCTATTCCCAACATGATACTATTTCAGTGTGGCACTGTTACTCGTTTATTTTTCTGTTCCTATGTTTAAAGCGCTTTTATCTGCTTCTATTTTTGACAATAAAGATTCTAGAGGATGACGTGTGTTTTGTGGTAGAAGCAAAAAACCATTTTATCTTTTTGAATTTGTTATTCATGGCTTCCTAGACCAAACATCAATGCTATAGAACCTAATAGCATGAAAGAATACCTCAAGGACTGCTAAGATTTCTATGGTTCTGTTTTCAGTTAATGCACAGTGAAATAAAAAAGTTAAAAGAATCGTCAGTTGTGGTGCTAAACATTATGTCTAGTAGCATCCTACTGAATTAAGCAGGCTCGCGGAGATCAAAATCTGTTCTAGTTTTCTCTATTTTTTAGGTTACAGGTGTTGGGAGGAGCTCGGAGTTTAACTTTTCCTCCCAAAGCAGCTAGTTAAGAAATGAGGATGATTTCCACCAGTTTGCACCCTTCTACTTTCATTTTTTAATATTCAATCTATAGATTAAAGTGGTGCAAAGTTGCATGCATGATTTATACCTGTTCATTCGTTCATTACCCCTAGCTTCCATGTGATTGCCAGATCCCAAGTTTTGTTTCCATTCTAAAGTCTTTGCATCTTGATGATTTAGGTTAACCATTTTGGTTCATATGTGAGATTCTTCTTTAATCTTCCCCCGCCAACTGATGATATCACAGCAAGGATGGTTCTCACCACTGTTGATTCTGCTGTCTATTGGGCAACTTGTTCACCATATGGTCCTGTTCATCTTAATTGCCCTTTCAGAGAACCGTTGGATAGTAGTCCTAGGAATTGGGATAGGAGCGTTCTTGATGGACTAGATCCTTGGATCTCAAGCACTCAGCCTTTTACCAAGTATATAAGCTCGCTGCATTATTCACATGCTGCCAATTTTGGATTAATCGCGGATGTTGAAAAGGTTATTCGGAATAGTGAGCGTGGGCTTCTGGTGGTTGGTGCTATCCATACAGAAGAGGAAATGTGGGCAGCTCTTGTATTAGCTAGACATCTTTCATGGCCTATTGTGGCGGATATCTTGTCTGGCTTACGGCTGCGGAAACTTTTGACGTCTTTTCGAGATTATAATGAGAACTTTGTTTTTCTTGATCATTTTGATCATATGCTACTCTGTGATGCTGCTAGGAAATGGGCAAAACTGGATGTAATTATTCAGGTAATATTTTCTCCCTACATGATTATCTTCACTCTTCTTCTTTCTTTAATTCTGCGGAGGAGATCACCAGTCGGCCACTACCCCCTGCATTCTTCTCTTTTGGGCCGTTTTTGCCCTTTCTCTGTTTATTTTTCTACTGCTTTATGCATTCCAGTTCTAGGAAACCAAAAGAATCTATCCTGCTTGCCTTTTTTTTAAAAAAAAATTTCTATCTTGAGTTCACACACGCAATGGGTTTTAGTGGTAAGGTATTAACTGTACTGCAGTTCTCGCTTACAGGTTGGAAGCAGAATAACCAGTAAGCGGATTGCCCAATTTTTGGAACAATGCTTTCCTTGCTCATATATAATGGTGGACAAGCATCCTTGTCGACATGATCCTTCACATATAGTGACACATAGGATCCAGAGCACAATTTCGGAGTTTGCTGCGTATCTCTTGGAACGCACCTGTCCGGGAATAAGCAGCAAATGGAGCAGCATTCTGCAAGCTGTGGATTCAGTGGTAATGAATTATTTGTCAAATTGTTCTTACATTCCTTTTTCTTTTTCTTTTAATAATCTCATCACATCTGTGGACATTGGAAGAGTATAGTTCTTAGACATGTATTAGAAAGCCTATCAGCGAGCAAACGACAGTCTACAAATGTCAGATGTCAATGCCATGCTTAATTGGCAGACTGTTGTTTAAATGTCAGATGAGTGGATATGTGGAATCTCATGAAGATCAGATGATATACAAAGAAAGTTAACTCAGTTCCTACTATTTCTCCGTCTAGATAGTCTTTAATATAGCTTTCGCATCATGAAGTAAGAAAAGCAAGTACATGTCAGCATGTCACTAATGACTAATCTAAGTAGTAAGTGCCATAGGACTTTTACATCGTGTAGACTGATCAAAGTTCCCTCACCATCTAAGTAGATATAATTATCAGTAAATGAGCTGGAAAGGTAAGCAAGTGACGAGGCTTCTGCTTTTTCTATCAGTAAGTTGTCAAATCTCCAAGTAATTTATTGCTAACTACCTTCCTGTGCGTATCCAATTTCATGCTCGTAGATATTTTTTATGCCTTTTACCCACATAGAGGTTTATTATTATGTTCTTAGTAATAGTAATATTGCAAAGCCTAGATATAAGTGTGGTTGTTCGCTGGTTCTTAGATGCAAGTGTCAGATGGCTAGCAGCTGACCGGACCCCTTGTTGATAAGGTTCAGTGTTTCTACTTTGTCATTGCCCTATAAGTTTGAATGCACATGCATTGCATCTGAAGCTCTTTGTTACGAGTTGACTCTGTCGACCAAGACCAGTCGATGTAGTTCTGTTAAGTTTCTCTCCGCCTCATAACCACCTTGATCCTAATTCATAATTTGTGACGTCTTTCAGGTGGCGTGGGCTTTATCTTTTCAGATATGCTCTGAGTACTCATTGACAGAACCTTATGTTGCACATGCACTCTCTGAAGTGCTTGTCGCAGAGACTGCTCTATTCATTGGAAACAGCATGGCTATACGTGATGCAGACATGTATTCTCAAGGTGTTGTTAGCTGCATTGGTTCAGCACCTCAGTTAGCATTTCCATGTCAGTGGATACAAGTTGTTGGTAACAGGGGAGCTAGTGGTATCGATGGTTTGCTGAGTACTGCTACTGGCTTTGCTGTTGGATCTAAGAAAAGAGTAAGCACTGATATCCTTGGCTCCTTGCATTATGTGGTCTACTTTGCCTCACATGTGTATTATCTTAGTGTCCTCTTTGTCTTACTGGCTCATGTTCCAAGTTTCGTTTCAGTATGCAGGACTTCAGAAGAACTTTTTACTGATAGGCATTATTTATGTTCAAGCCATCCATTTTTTTTGTAGTCAGTCATTCATTGTTCGTTTGGCTTTGCGATATAATGAACTAATCAACATTGCTCTTAAAAGTTAAAACATTAAGCTCTTGGTTTGCGAAGTAAATAGTCAAAAGTATTTTTGGTTAAGAATTGACTGGAAACATCCATCTGTAGGCTGAGTATCCCCTTACCCTGCCTAAAGCGGAGCTTTTTTAATGCACTGTGATGATGTTGACATAGTTCATGTTAATAGAGTTTGAGCTAAAAAGTTGGGCACTGCAGTCTGTTAGCATTTGAACTAAAAAGTTTGTCCGTTTATTCTCTTCTCTTGATCATTTATCCTTCTTTCTCAAAGTCACTTCTACCTTGTAACTTATTTAAACTTCTTTTTCCTTTCTAGTTTTTCTATGTGATGCAAGATACATCGTACATCAGCTTAACAAAATTTTTGGGCTTCTTATATTGTGAAGTTTCGAAATGAATTCATATTGGGTCATAGGTGTAAGGTTTCTTTCATCTAAACCACCCCACTCTCTGTTTCCAACATAGTGGTAAGGTTTGTACATAGGGGAAACGACCTCAGTATATTCTAGTCATAAGGTATGTTCCTTACATCCGATCCACCCCCCGTCCCGTACCTTGCCATAGGGGCCTGTCTTTGTTGACGCATATCTGTCTTTTCTATTGTCTAACCATCCCATATTGTAGAGGACTTGAAATTCTAATAAAATGATTGTAGAAGTATCAAGCTCCTATTATATTCATTCTTTTGAGAAATATCATTTTGTGTTAATTTAGGTTTGACTTTCATGTCAGGTGCTGTGTATTCTAGGAGATCTTTCTTTTCTTTATGATACAAATGGATTGGCGATCTTAAACTCAAGGTAAAGCTCTATTTAACTGTAATTGCGTCTTTTTCTCCCCCAATTTTTCTTTTTAGTTTTCTACACTGCGTCTTCCTTGTAGATATCATGTCTATCATTTTTGAGAAAAGTTAAGAAGTATATGCCAAAAAGAAACATACAAAAGGGTTGAGGTGGTTGAGCTATCTCACACAGATGAAGTTGTATGGGATTTCGATAGTATCATCCAAACACTTTAGTCCTGTACTCCTTCAAGTCATTGCTGATTTCCCAGAGCATTGGTAATTGCAGCTTTTGTCTTTTCTAAAGTATCAGAGCTACATAACCCTGAGACTCTGAAATTTCAAATGATCAGAGTGGTAATAGATGGAGCATCAATTAAGTTGGATAAAGAATAGGCTACTAATGCGGTAATGCCAAAGCTAGAGATTGGTTAGTGTAGAAGTAATCTTAAGCTGCTACCTTGTCATATTATTGCCGATAAAGCTGATGATTTCTAGCAACTAGTTTTCTTGAAAGTACATGGACCAATGCCCTCTTCAGAATAATTTGACGCTGAGCTAACAACTTTAATATAACTGCGATTGTAGGATGTGCCGGAAACCAATTACAGTAATTGTCGTAAACAATCGTGGTGGTGGGATATTCAGTCTCCTTCCTATTGCTGAGAAAACCGAATCACAAATTTTGGAGAAGTATTTCTACGTCAATCACAGCATTTCAGTCAGCAAGCTGTGTGCTGCACATGGGTATGGACTGTTCTATGTACCATATTGCTATCTGCATTTGCCGATTCCTTTTTGTTACCGTTTGCTGATGATTTGACAGAAAGAATGATTTTCATATCTTTGTTACTTTTTTTTTTCTTTTTTATTTAGAACATATGTTTGTTGCTTATTTGTTTCTATTGTAGTATTGTACAATCAAGAGCTCCAAGCTGTATGGTACATATTAATTTGAGCCAGCAATTCTTTAGTGATTGTTGGTTAGTACAGTTTTAAATGTAGTGAGAAGGATGAGCTTACTATTTGCGCGAGTTCCACCATGGTTTTCCCGTGTGAATCTCTTGCAATATTGCTTCTGCTTCATTCTAATGCTGATTGAATAATTATTGAGATTGCTGTGGAACAGGGTGAAGCATTTATTAGCTGAAACAAAACTGGAACTACAAGATGCTCTGCTAAAAACTCAACAGGAAGATGCAGATTATGTTATAGAAGTTTCAAGTTCGATCAACAGTAACACTGCGTTTCACAGGTTGGCACTTGGAAGCTGCATGTTTGTTTACTTATTTTCCCATTTCACGATTGGATTTTTCACTGTTTTTCAGTGTCTTGAAAAAATATGCGAGCCAAGCTGTATCTAGTGCTTTCACTACTATGATGCATCCGTCTGTTACAAAATCTGCACTTGATGATTTCTTCTACAAGATCAAAACATTGGAGTACTGGTTGTATGGGTTAGTTTTTTTATCCTTAAAAACAAGTTCAATGCTAATTTTTTATGGAGATGTTTCGCACCTGATGACAAGTCTTTCACTGTCTCAGAGTACACTTAAGTGCCCCACCGACTACCGTTTCTTCCAAAAGTGCCCCAGTAAGGTTTCGAAGACAAGGCATTATTCTAGCGTTGACTCTAGATGATGGAAGCACTGGATATGGTGAGGTGAGCATAGCTCTAGTTGATGATTAGATATTGCAGACATTAGATATAATTCATGTACGAAAGAAATCAAGCCTGAGTAAAATCTTATACTTTTTGTGAGCAGATTGCGCCCCTTGAAATTCACAAAGAGAACTTGCAAGATGTGGAAGAACAACTGCGATTCTTTGTCCATATTCTGAGAGGAGCTACAGTGCCCAGTTACCTCCCTCTGTTGCGAGAGTCGTTTTCTGTGTGGATATGGAGAGTTATAGGAGTCCTGGTAAGATAGGTTTCTTTCTGTGTGGATATGTGGACCTATACATCCTGCTAAAATTATACGGTACAGTTAATGTAAAGAGCCTCTACTACTACTGGGCAACCAAAGTAGAATGTTGTCACTTACCATTTGGAAGGGATTCCATCTTACTAGTGCTGCTTGAAGTGATGATATCTGTATTCGGCCACATTTCACATATCAACTAGATTGTAAATGCTTTGTACATTGGACACCCCTTTCTGTCTTATGATGAATCTGTTGTTCATCTTGTCAACTCTCTCGTAACGTGAGCTCATTTTTTCCTGCAACACTTTCAAGTTTTCAAGGACGGTATCCTCGTCATTGTATGGCCAGTTCATGCAAATACCAATTTATAAAATCTTGTGACACATAGAACTATGATAGCTATGATTAGTAGCCACCAGTGCTTACCCTTGGCTTACTGTTCTAGGATTACAAAACCTGTATTCTACATATTTTTACTCATACTTACTGGTCGAACCCCAAATCATTTTGGGAATAAGGATTGGTTGTTGTTGTTGTTGTTGTTGTTGTACTTACTGGTCGAAGATGTCTGTACGTCTGGCCTTTTCATCAAATCATTTCTTCCTAATTTCTCTTATGTCTGATTTCCTGTTTTATCCCTGTATAAATTTTCAGTGCTTGATCTTTGTTTGAAAACTTTTCACAGCCATGCTCTATTTTTCCAAGTGTACGATGTGGACTGGAGATGGCAGTATTGAATGCTATTGCTGTTAGGCAAAATTGTTCTCTGCTTGATGTACTCTGCCCTCAACCAGATCAAACGAATGTGATTTGTCACCAGCCAACAAGTATTGACATCTGCGCTCTTGTTGATTCTGAAGGGACTCCACAAGAGGTTGCAGAAACAGCCTTCAAACTTGTTGAAGAAGGATTTTGTGCAATAAAAGTAAAAGTAAGTGAAGAATGGCTCATAAAATTATTAGTGATTAATATTTGAAAAGGAAAATAACCTTAAATATTTTTCAGTTTCATGATCGTTTGATACTTTTCAGGTTTTACCTACTGCATTGGCTCCGCTTCACCTCTATACTAAAAAATTTAGAACTGTTTAACATACTACTGTTGCAATCCACAAATTAAATTATACTACTACTGCAGGTGGCCCGTAGGGATGATCCGAGGGTTGATGCAGAAGTTGTGAAAGAAATCAGAAATAAGATTGGTGCCCAGGTCGAATTACGTGTGGATGCTAACCGTAAATGGACCTATGAAAAAGCTATCGAATTTAGCTCGCTTGTGAAGGATTGTGGCTTGCAATATATTGAGGTATATTTTTGCTGGCATAAGTCCAAAGCCAGAAATATTGATCTCATCCTCATAGCTGGCGTCTGGGGACTGTGGAACATTACTAAAGAAAAAAAACTCAGTAACATAACGATTTTGTTAAAACATTAGTGGTTGGGTCAAGTTGTTGCTTTGTGATCGATAGGTCACAGGTTCAAGTCCCGGGAACAGCCTCTTGTCCAAAAAATGTCAAGGGAAGGCTTGCCCCCTATGCACTCTTGTGGTGGGACCCTTCCCCGGACCCTCTCCTTGCGGGCCGCCTATGTGCACCGGACTGCCCTTTTTTGTTTATATATTATTAGTGGTTGGGTTAAATTAAGCAGGATTGAACTGTATTGATGTAAATATTGTATATTCTCCTTTACAGGAACCAGTTGAGCATGAAGACGATATTGTGAAGTTCTGTGAGGAGACAGGCCTGCCTGTGGCTTTGGATGAAACTGTCGACAATAGCCAAGCAAATATTCCCGATTTTTTGGCCAGATTCACTCATCCAGGAATAGTTGCTCTTGTAAGTTCGGGAGTTTTATTCTAGTTCTATTTTCTTATGCAAAAATATTTGTGAGATGTCTATAATTAACCTGAGGTTTAAATGTCTCTGAACCTCATACATCCATCACTCCCTTCACTGCACAAGTGCACATACCAAGCCGTTCTAGGAACTTGTGATAGTCAAAGCTGATAAGGTAGTGGTAATCTCTTATACAGGATGTGGCCTAATAGGTTCCTGATATTCATACTTTCGCTCACACTTGAGCATCTATTGGTCATTATGTTAAACTGAAATAAGTGGGCCACATCCTCCTTTTGGAAACCACCATCAATACTCCGCAATGTGGATATCTCTTAAGGCTATCAAGATGTACGCCCTAACTTAAATTACTCACTTTTCATTATTCCTACCATCCTTAGAAAGTAGCTTGGACAATTCACTCCCTTAATTGCTTCTTTAATCTATCAAAGTAAATTCTCTGTCCTTCCCGTCCAGAATCAAGATGCTCTATATTTATTGCCCCGGTTTTGTGCGATTAGTTTAGAAAGAGGTAGTGTTTTCGAGACTACCTGTGGGTTTATCTTAATGCTGGTCTCAAGTGACTTCTGTTGTTTCTTTTGTCAGGTTGTGAAACCAAGTGTTGTTGGCGGCTTTGAGAATGCTGTGGCTATTGCATCATGGGCTCATATTAAGGGTAAATTGGCCGTTATAAGCTCCACCTTCGAAAGCAGTATTGGTCTGTCTTCCTATGTTCAACTTGCTTGTTATCTCGAGATGAGAAGGGCAGAGACATCTCAGGCATACAATAAGCAGCTGGAACTTTGTCTAGCTCATGGTCTTGGAACATACAAATGGCTTCAAGAAGACGTACCACTTCACCCACTGGCCATATGTCAACAGCCACACAATAGATATATAGGAGCATCTGTTAGTTCTGCTGATCACGTCCTGCGCAACTTCCAAATGAATCGTGAAGTTATCACAGAAAGTTATTGTGATGATTTCACATCCACGTATCAACTTGATGTGAAAGCTGGGCATTTCTCTTATTTGATCAGAGTGCATGAGATTGGAAGAAGAACCCATGTAAGTTTTATTTGTTTGAATAGAATAATCTCAATGTTCTGTTCTTTCTTTTAGACCTTTTCCTCCATATTTCATGTTAGCGATGAAAATATTATACTAAAAGACAGTATATTATGTTTTCACTCCAGAGCTTCTCCATTGCAGCAAATAATAGTCTCTTAATTTCCGTGCTTTCAAATTCCGTCATCTCACCAACAATTTTATTCATACTAGACAACAGGGCTGATTCTTCATACACCATCATTCTACGTCTTACTTATGTCTACTGTATGCAGAATAATGTGCTTCTCTTTCTTCATGGTTTTTTGGGAACTGGTGAAGATTGGATTCCGATCATGAAAGCTCTCTCAGGATCTGCAAAATGCATTTCCGTTGACCTTCCAGGCCACGGGAAATCAAAAATACAATCTTGTGACAGAGTTAACACAGTAAGACGTCCCAGTCTATCAATTGAAGCAGTTTCTGAAGCTTTAATCGAGCTACTAGAAAAAATTACTCCAGGGAAGGTCACTGTTGTTGGATACTCCATGGGGGCCAGGATTGCCTTATTCATGGCAATGAGATATAGTGGCAAGGTACTTTCCAGTTTCCATTAAGGTTTTGAGTTTGTCTTTGAGTAATCTTTTTGTTTTATAACTGACACAATGATATATGGTAGGTTGATGGAGCAGTAGTGATATCTGGGAGCCCAGGTCTACAAAATGCCACAGAGAGAGAAGTTCGGGCTGCCAAAGATGATTCTCGTGCACGCTCACTTATCTCATTTGGTTTGGATTCTTTTGTTGACACCTGGTATTGTGGTGATCTGTGGAAGAGGTGCGGGACATTTCCTTTTTCTCCCTTCACATATCCTACTTAAAATACGGAGTAGATGGTATGTGCTGCAACATCTGATAACAATCTTTTTGTTCTATAGCTTTAGAGAACACCCGAGCTTTAAGAAAATTGCAGCAAGTCGTTCACAGCATGATGATATTCACGGTCTTGCAAAAGCTCTAAAAGAATTAAGCATAGGAAGGCAGCCGTAAGGATCTTCTGCTAGTTTTGAAGTTATATGTATTTTCCTGTCTCTTTCAATTGTCAGCGAAGCCCATCCTCTCTTCTAATTGCGAGTGAAACTCCTTGTCCGATTCCTGAACTACTTTGATGCAAATTCTTTCAAGTGGATCTTGGTGATTTTGGTTTTCTGCTTGCTTTTTTACTCTGTTACTGCAGAGCGTTTTTCGGTCTAGTTGTGCGTACACCATGAATTACAGAATCAGCCAGACTACTCATCACGTTGCCTCAATGGTTTGTACATACCACTTAACACTCACAATTCTATTGATGGCAGATCACTGTGGGAAGAATTGAGACTCTGTGAAGTGCCAGTTCGATTTATTGTTGGAGAGAAAGATGCGAAATTCAAGAAGATTAGTCACCAGATCTGCGATCAAATTGGTGATGCTGTAAAATACGATGCAGTTGAAGTTCCTGGCTGTGGACATGCTGTTCACTTGGAAAAACCTCTAGCCCTTGTTACAATAGTCAGCGAATTTTTGACAAAATCAAGAAAATGAGGAAAATCGCTTCCTGATTCTCAAGTTAGCTATTTGTCTGTTTCTACTCCACTCCACAAAAATCATCCACAAAAATCATCGATGACTCAAAATATGACCTGAACTGATATGGAATCAGATCAATAATCCATGTAAATAGTTTGATGTTTGGAATATGGAACGCCTTCAGTCAGTACAGTTGATACTGTTTGGGACGTCTATCATGCAGATGATCCCAGTAAATGAATATGTCCTGTGTATCGACACATTATTATCTACTGATGTTGCTGGTTTGTTTATGTGGTGTATCATATTTCGGTCTTTCCACACGCCAGAACGCATAACGCTAACAGGAAATGAAGAATAACAAGAACGATAATATCGACGAGGATCACTGTATTTAAATTGTTGGTTTAATCATTTATGAACGTAAGATGATTCCATTGCTTATGATACAAACTAGACTAGACTAAAGGATGATATAGATGCGGCGTCGAATTACAGCTTTGGCATATACACTGTCCTTTGATACAGCAGCTTGGATAGCCCTGACAAACTTGGGTGCAATTGATCATTCTTGGACACTCAAATGGACCTCTTGCTTCACATCCTGGAATTTCCCAGACTTGCATACCTAACAAATCGTTACTCCCGTCAGAAACATTACAAGATACAAAATTCACCATATCATACGACGTGAAAAAACATTTTCTTAAAACGATAATATATCAGAGAAAGTTAGGTGATTGTCATATACTCATATCCACGGGATTTTCTCAGAGATTCACGTAAACTAGTTACATGAAAATATAAAGGGATGAAAGATGATAATTTACCTGGTTTCATGATAAAAAGGATGACCAAGAACAGAATCTTGAACTAGATGTTAGCCATAGTTTCAGCAAAATTGATGTAAGGATGTCTACCTATGCTTCCACTTCTAAGCAAGTGTAATGTCTTTGAGTTGAATACTATATGGTTTTGTTCATGGGAGAAAAATGCATCATTTATAAAAGTCACACATGAAAAGTGTACTATCTTTTTGGATTTTAGTTACTCAAAATAGTGAAATTGGATCATATATTCATATTGACTACTGGCTCATACCCTCATGACTACCTAATGCGACTCATAAAGTCCTTGATTTTTTTTGAAAGTATGTCAAATTGTTATAGTGTTCTTTGTGATTTGGCCTATTCATACAATGAAGTGTGGTGCAATTGTGGAAATTAGGTTAAGTGTTGCAATCCCTTGTGAATTACTCCATAGTTCATTTACTCTTATTTTGTATGATGTTAATGGTCCGAGGACCGAGGTAGAGTACTCCATGGTGATGACATAGGCCCGGTCGTCGTGTGTCACCACTTCACACCATGTCCTACATATTCGCCTAGAGCTTATGCCTTAGATCTTGTGCAATTCAACTTATTCAACATTGTTATCAAATCAGATTAGATTTATTCAAATCAAATCAGATCAGTTTCATTCAAATCAAATCAATTCAGATCAGAATTATTCAAATAACAATCAATGAATTTACTCTATTTTTAGTTATTAATTCGTCTAAATGCATGTAATTTATCAATAAATTCAGTTCAGATCAAATCAAATCAATTTTATTCAAATTAAATCAAATCAAATCAGTTCAATTCAAATCAATTCAAATCAGATCAGAAAAATGCAGTCCAATCGCACAGGGCTTTAGTTGTTCACTGATCGGTATCTGTATCATGGTTCTATTCGTTCTCGAGGAGTTGGTGGACATGGAGTTTTCAAAGCAATTGATATGGCTTTAAGAATAATGAAACAAATTAAGAAAGAAATTCTAGATTTTAAGAATCAATTCAAAACTAGTAAGAGACCAAATCTTTTTATACACTTGAGGGAAGAAATATCTGCCTTGAACCACATATCAACTTGATTAATCATTGTGAATTATATATTCCACTATGTTCAAGTTCTTCTGAATCCAAGTTCAATAATTGAATCATCGTAGAATGTAGATAATATATTCCATGATGTGTGTTATCTTATGACATATGGTAGATAAAAAAAGATTTGCATCTCTAAGATAATAGAAACATCTACATGATAGACTACTTTTCACTTTAAAGAAACGTCAAATGGTATTTGAGTTCGAAAATGTATTACTTTGGAAATTCTAACGATTTGTTTAATCAATACAATTTATTTATTTTTCCTCTAACGGTGGGGATCACAAACCATATTGAATTTATTTAGTCCATTTTTTATTTTGTGAAATGACATCCGTCACATGCACGACATATATATCATATAATTGTACGAAGAGACATAACTAATTGATTTAATAGTTTTGAGGGCAATTAAATAATCATTTTGTCTCATTTTGGGTTCATGTATTAATATTTTATACAATTGAATGATAATAATACCTCTAAAAGACTTTCATACAATTCCTTAACACTAATCAATTAGTAGAAAATTGATGCAGCAATATCATAACTAATTTGATAATTTGAGATCTAAATATGCAACAATATCATTGGTGATTCATTTGGTGAACTCTTCAAGTCATCTTCAACACCGGGCCTTGCATCCACAATTTTCACGTTCAAAAACTTGAAACCTATTGTATTAAATCATTTTGTAGTTTAAATTGCTGAATAAATTTCAACTAGTTTTGAACCCAGGAGATCATGGGAGTGTTAATGAACCAAGTTTAATATACGTAGCATATTGTTATGTAGCATATTATGACAAAATAGACGTAGCGTATAGATAAATGGTTTCAATTACAAGCTAAAGTTAACAAAATTATAGACACTAGTTTTAGTACTACAAAGATATGTCTATTGGTGGTTGTGACGATAATAGGGTATCTTCCACACACAAAAGGCAAAAGAGAAAAGACGTTACGGGATGAGCAACCAACCAAGTTAACTTCAATATTTTCGATTCCGTTACTATATGTTTTGATTATATGATGTACAAATTACTTGTAAATTGTCTCTGGAGCTGATAGGTAGCGGAGTTTTGCCTTCTTTAATATAGATAAATAGCATCATCGGTTACGACCATATTCAACTGATTTGTTTTCACATCTCTTGTATGGTATATCTTGATCGAATTCCATAAAAATTTAAACTACGAGGATCGTCTTTCTATTCTAATAAGATAAGGAACAAAACTAATTTGAATTTTGTGAGATGACTTCGTGAGAAAGTTGTTACAATATTCAATAAAAATTTTAAAAGAAATTTGATTTGTCAAATGCATATATTCTAATAGTAATGTTTGCGGAAAATAATCTGGAGTCTCTCATCAATAATCATATGTACAATCTTATTAGAATAATTGATATTTTGTCACATTTATTATCGCGATATACATGTCTTAACAATGAGCTCCACCGCTTTAAAAAAAAAAAAAAAAAAAAAAAAAAGCTCTACCGCTTTTCAAAAATCAAAAGAATTATATAAAGACATTGAGCTCCGGCGGACCTTTAAAAAAAATAAAGGGAAAAAAAAAACAGAGCTTCACCTCTTTGTTATGATCACTCGATTTGCTCTTATCTTCAACCACCCACACCAGATACCACATTTCTCGAATTTATTATTTGGGTCGAACCAAAAGTTGATAACCAAGTGATGCGGTTTTCGGATACTCAATTTGGGTTAAACCCAGGATCTTAAATCAGGTCAAATGTTTGAACCGGGAAAAAAAAAGAGCTAGGTTGGAATCTAGATAATTAAAGCAATAGACTTGATCTCTTAATCGTCTATAATTCCCAACCCTTAACAACCTAACACTAATCAATATCCACATACATACCCGAAACATTCAATTTGCCCCCGAAATAAGCGCACGAATCCAACCATCCGAATTTGATTCACAACTCTAAATGTTCACATCTCACCCGATAATGACCTAATATAATTTAATCCAGATATTGCACTCAAAATCTTAACCCGACCTGAATCAACTTAGACTACAACCCGAGTTACCCAAACATGACCCGATTTACATTACTCGAACGTCTTTTTATCCGATAATCATTTGCTTAGATCGCACAGTGAGATAGCGCCCAGAAAACAGAGGACAATGCTGGAATAAGCTGCACCTCTCATAAAAAACCTAGCCATGGTGGTCACTCTCTCTCCTCCCCAAGTCTCTGCAAAACACTCATACACACCCACCATAACCACCCACCATCTCCAAACATGCAACAGAACACACACCCCACATTCGAAATCTTCCCGGAGAAGGAACTGTTTTGTAGTGAGAGCTTACATGGAGAACACCAATCCAATCGCAAATTTTGCGAGCAAAGTGATTGGGTCGTTGCCTGTGATTGGATTAATAGCTAGGATTGCTAATGATGAAGGTGGGCTTGCTGGGGATATTATTGATTTTGCTGAATTTCGTAGGAGGGTTGGTAATAAGTGTAATATCAATGATTCCAGGGCTTTTTATGACTTCCAAGTTCGCCATGATGAGGTAATTATTGATGCGTAATTGAGAAGTTTTTGTTGATTTGTGTATCTTGTGTTTTAGTTGAATTGCTAGTGTTTTGTAATTCTTGGTCCCATAGATTAATGGAAGATGTTAGTTAGCTTAGTTACGACATCAACATTACCTCAGTGTCTCAAAGGTGTCCGCTTTATTGCGAGGTTGGGAAGAGGAGCGGGTTTGCGGATGACCCATGATGAAATTTGGGTTGTGAATTGGATTGGTAGACAGTTTAGTGAGCAAATTTTAAAGCTTATTAGAGAAGTTACTAACTTTTTGTTTGTACCATTTGCTACTTTGTCTGTTAAAAGTGAATTATTAAAAGGAGTCTTTTGAATTTGGGTCTTGTATTCCTCAAGTTTGTGACATATAAGGTGATTATTGTCCTGGTCTTCTTTGAAGGCCTTGTGTTGGGTTATAATCTCTAGGGTAAGACGGACTGGATGGTTCAATTGAGGAGTGAGGAGAGGTCGGACGTATACAAACCTTACCCCTATGTTAAAAACATAGAGAGGTTGCTTACGGATGACCCATTATGAAAATTGCTTGGAGAATCGCAGCAACCGACCATTACTTCACAATAGAAGAAGCGCAGACAGTTTTGTGGGCCATTTTGCTTTATTCCATTGCATCCCAAAGTCTTAGATTAGTTAGGCTTTGGCTTCATTGGAAATGGAAACGGCTTATTGGCTTTACACTAGTATAAAATTTGGAGGAGTTTTGGTTGATGGTGCTAGAGCCATTTATAAGCAGCCTCTCTGTGTTTCCAACATTGGAGCAAGGCTTGAGTACATCCGAGTCCTCATTACCTTGTCGTAGGTGGGAGTCTTTGAGGCACTGGGGAGTTGTTTTTGTTGGCTCCAGAGCCATATGGCATTTTGATTGTGGGATGCTGAGATCATATAGATCATTTCATGGATGTATTTGTGTATCATAGTGTTTCGGCATACCCAATATTGAGATTAGGTTTAGCTCCTATTGAAGCATTATCTGAAAAGTAATGTGCACTACAGTCGCAATCTGTTACGGAGTAGGTTTTATTTATAGGAAACATTTTCTGATTGAATTAGCAGAGGACTTCAATGTTTAAGAATTAAGAGTCTTCATTACTTGTGTTACTTGGATGGTGTTGTTTTGGACAAGGGTTTGGGAAACTATATTACATGTGATAGAGTACTCTGGAGTCTAGGCGACCTCAAAGATTAAATTGAACAAATTTTCTGTATAGGGTTTTCTATTTGCATAAAGCATTTGCGAAATTCGTGGTGCCTGTATCAGCTGTATGTAATTCCTAAACTGTGTGCTTGTTATACTACGAACAGGCAGGGGAACCATTGAACGTCTTAATGTGCTGTTGGTTAGCAGCACTTGGTGCAGGGCTTCTCAAATCTGAAGAAATCCTGGAGGGAGTAGCTAGGCTTAGTATCTCAGATGACATAGAGTTTGAAGAACAGACCTTTATTGCAAAGATGATGGAAGCAAAAGAAGTAAGTTCACCTTTATTTTCTTACTCAAGTCGTACTTTGGTTATCTTTCCTCGTTCTTGTTCTTTTACTTGTTCTTTTTACCTATTTAAGATTCCAGGGAGGCAAAAGTAATCAAACCTTGACATTAGAACTCTTTTAAGTTTGTGCCTTCAGGTTAATTTTGTTCTTTTACAGAGATTTGAACCCAGAATTTTTCTCTTTGAAATACTGAGTCTGGTGGTAGACCGAAAATCTTCATTTGGAATTTTAGAAGCAGGCTACTTTCTCAAATTATGCATAGAGAAGTTTCAAATTGCACTTCGATTTCAAAAATGTTCGAGTGATCTCTTTGGTGAGAGAGTCTGGAAGGGTCGACAAACTTAGCTCTTACTTATATAGATTTACTAGTGCGTAGGTTATAAGTTATAACATCAGCTGCACTTTGAAAGTTGATAGGTCTCGGGTAGGGGAAGCTCACAAATTAGCTACAAGTCCTTGGAGGTTTTTCTTAGCTTAGTTGTGTGTTTGAATTTATTTATTTTTTGGACCAAAAAAAAAAACGAAAAAGCTGCTGCACTAGTGACTTTGACCTGACAAGCTAGTTGATTTCCAATGCGCAACTATGAGAGTTCTCTAAAGGATTTTTCTCCGCCATATATGCAACTATGCTAGTAGTAAAATGTCTTCTTGCTCGTCTTTCTGATTCGGGTGCTTGGTGAGTTTCTTTTTTATTAGGACCTCTGGAAACTTGTAGTAAAAGCTTTCTAGATATTATATTTGTATGTTAGAGCTCAAAGCTTCTTTGCTAAAAATTATAGCCCAAAGCTCAATTTTACTTCCTAATTACAGAATGTGCCTCACCGAAGTTGCTTGGAAATTTACCGTTGTCCAGATCAGCCACTTTATGGAGTTGGTTGAAAGTTATGTACTTACATGTGGATGATTAGGATGAGTAATAGAGACATATATCTGTTTCTGTGGTTCACTGAACAATAATTTCAGGCAGTCACTAAGTAGTAGTATACTGGTATATGGCTATATGCCTAGCAAATGTAAGTAGAAAATGCTACAACTGTCAACATTAATGATAGCTATTGACATAAAATTGAGACAATCACATGTTTGCAATGCTTGATTTCTTGACAATGGCTCCGTTTTGTATCTACAGAGACGGGCTAAAATGAGGGCTGAAGCTCCAAGAATCCCAATGGAAGTACGAGCAGAGAAAGCTCTTGATGCTATCTATGTTTGCTGCTTCAACAAGGAACCCATAGATGAAGTTGATGCAAAGCTATTAACTACCATGCTAAGTGCAGTCTTCCCTTCGGTGCAACAATCTGAGATTGGAAGAATCGTCGAAAAGAAAACACAAAGCGTAGCTGAAAGCACTGAGGGCGAGGAATACCCTGCAAAGCCTAAACCCCTGTCGAAGGAAGCAATACAGTTGCAGATGAAAGACCTCCAGTTTCTCAAACAGAACAGCACCGAAATACTCGAAAAGCAAAACAAGGCCAAGTAATAGGAGCCTCATTTTCATGCTTTACCAGTGTAGAATTTGTAAGTACAGCTGAGTTGTATTTATCTGGGCATGAATAGTGTATATCAGTTGATGCATGCATAAAATGCGAAGCAACAGGTTTCAGGTGAAAGATGGTTATTGCTGTGGGAAATTCATTCTGTTTATATTGAAGCTGCTGCGTTTACTCAATTCTTCATATCTAGTCTTTCGTTCGAGCCATGGGAACCTTTATTCACGTACTTGAACGATGAGTTTAGACTTTTGGTCGAGTGCTTGAGATTGTTCTTTCAAACCATCGCTCTTGAAATTTGCATCCTGAAAGTCTTTTTCCAATGTACTCTGTTCGTTATTTTAGATTATTAATGTAAGGATAACAATCCAACGATCAGGAACGGAGGGAGTAAGTGACGAAAAATAGTGGAACTGGAAAGACTAGGTTGTACTACAAATTTACATTCATTTTGGATGATAAATACAGAGCAACTTTAATTCTGGCCAAAAGAAAACAAATGAAAAGTTTGCAAAACAATCTAAGAAAACCAACGTCTTTATCTCATATCCTTATACGGAGTAATTGTTATAAAAGAGATGTCCCATGATGTCCTTTTTTTGCAGGTTCCTTTGTAAAGGAGGCACTGTGTTTTATAAGCACATGAATTTTCGTCGGTCATCTGAAATCAGAATGCAAGTGACCGAAACATACTGCCTAATTATTCACAATTCTTTTCATTTGGGTAATCATTAGTGACAGTGAGTGCCCCTTCCACTTCCACGCTACTAATTCCGTCATGGTTTAAACCTCCTACTTTCCTTTATAAAAGATTTTGCATTAAACTTCTCGTGTACTCCTGATATACGATTTCTCTCGTCTCGATCCTAAATTTATGCTCGTACCAAGTTTAATGGGAAGTTTAAAGTGGAACGGAAAGAGTATACTTTTCTCTCGATTACAATTATTTGTACATTCTAGATTGCGGATGTACTATACTACTACAGAGTATATGATAATATAGGGACAGGAATAGCGATAAGGTCAGGCATGCGGACCGAGCAATATAAAAATAATTGGACCCATGACTCATGAGCCCATATCTGGGACCAAGTACGTACTCAAGTCCAAGCATTGTACGTCTTATTTTGTCTAGTTAATGTGGTATACATACAAAAAGGCTTATTTGGTTCTTATTTTCGCCGACTACTCTAAAATCTTTTTGATTGTAATGGTTCAAAACTGAAAATTTCGAGTACGTGTTATGCGTATGCGTTCTTAACCATCAAATATCTGACACGCCAACAATTCATTTGAAAATGCACTCGCCTTATTACTGATGTGTCATTTCATGGCCTTGTGTGAAACAGACTGAGAATGACACATAAACTGGGAGTTTAATACTTAACGAAAATTAGAGTGCCAGATAATCTTAACTAGTTACACCTTACACACTTCTTAGAAATTGCAAAGTCACGCCGCTTCATCTCAATCGGCCAATGAGATATTGAGATGACATTTTCTATGAAACGCACAGGCACATGAGACGGGGCTGTATGGAGCAGTCCGTTTGACATCTAGCATTATCACCTTACCACAAATCAAACTAGATTAATAATGGTTTCATAGCACATTTTGAAATAAGTCATGTCATTATCAATCTTTTAAAAGAAAAATATACAAATCATTATAAAGTCCTTCTCTTTCCCCAATTAGTAGGTTGTAAATCAAAATAATTTGGTCTATCAAATTGACACATACACTACTACTCCGTATGGCTTTACTTTCCGGACACGGTCCACCAAAATGTTAACTACCACCCACAATTGTGGCATTGTAGGCTTCAATTGAGCTCTGAATACAATTGAATACTAGTAGTCTAGTACTACTAATCAATTGAATGCATTCAACAACTTATCGAGATTTATTCACTTCAATCCAAAGGGCCCCTTCGAAAGGTCCCATTTCATTATGGCATAACATAACATAATTAATCAGGAATGTAATTAACGATTAATTAAAGTCCAAAGTAGTACTATTATTCCCATAGCTAACCAAGAACACATATACAATGGACTTAGCTACTTTTTAAAATTGAAAATAAAATGTTTGATCTCGTACTCTTTTTAGTTTGACGAAATATTTAACATGCTTATATTGACTACTACCTTCATTTCATTGAATTTTAGGTATTTTTCGAGTAATCTCGTAACAAATTTGAAATACTATACTTTGAAAACGTCATAAAATGAAGGATATAGAAAATAGAGGAAGTATAGTATGGAGTCTAGAATACCATGGTTAATGCCATGAGCAACGATTTACAAACACAACATTTGACCTGCTAGTTATATTAACTGGTAATGTGGTTATAAGATACGCGTGCAGACATGCTATCTAGAAATTTTATTGCAATAGTGATAATACTTGAACTAAAAAGAAATAGAAAATACGGAGTATACTACTAAAGAAAAGACATATCTTTTTTTTTTCTTTCTAGATTAGAAAGACAACAAAATGAAAGTAGAATAATTTACACAAAGTGTGCACAAAAAGTGTTCATCTCGTTACAAAGTGTGCACACATCGATCACTAACCATTTGTAGACTCCTCTCTACTCTATCGTTAGTTTATTACTCGTAATATCGTCACTGCTCGATTGCTCGCAATGGCAAAGACAGACGAATCCGACATCGTCGACACAATTAAATAAGCACCCTGACGATTCACATTGCTCCTTGCAAACGTACATTTCTTGTTTGCACTCCAATGTAGAAGAAGACGTCGTCTCCTTTGTTTTTCGGGTTGTCGAAATTTGAATCTTATTGTTGTTGTTGTTGTCACAGTCGAGCATAAATCTAGCTTGACATGAGGCTAGTAGTAGAAGTGTGATGAGGAAGAAAGCAACTCTTTTGAGTGTTAAGTTTAGTAGCAGACTCACCACCGACAGCGTCATGCTGGTGCTGCAACTCTTTTAGAGTGTTAAGGTTTAGAGGAGTATATGTTGCTAAGAGCATCAAGATATTTGGGTTAGTTGGCTTTTTGTATGATGGAGCTAGTACCCAAATGGCCAAATCTTGCCTTATATATTCCTCTTTCTTTCTTCAAATATCGTGGGACCCCTATTAGCACCATACAATCGTGAAAATTGCTTGGTGAAGTACGGTACATTTGAAATTAAATCTAACTTGCAATTTATTAAGGAGACGGTTTGAGGTGGACAATAAATTTTATTTTATCATCGCTGATTTGCTACTATGTGAAACAACCGATCAAACAAAATGTTTACCTCATACCTAATTAAGTGATTAGTAAGACTTATACCTTAATTAGTTTGGTTTTGTACTTTAATAACAACACAAGAATTTCCATCCTAGTAAATTAGTGATGTTCGGGGTACTATGTAGAACTTCGTATTGTAAGGGCTCGTCACAACTCGAACAATTATGAGCATGATCAGCATGACAAATCGGACTTCTAAAGGTGTAACGAAATGATCAAATAAGCAAAATAACTTTACCAAAGTGCATATTGTTAAGAGTACCAAAAAAAAAGTGCATATTGTTACAATTCGAATTGATGTAACATGCCTTTCGTTTTCTCAAATCACATTACCGTACTACTCCATCTCATTCAAAAATATTTTAGTCTATAGAATAAGAGTACGTGTACCGTCTACGTTATGTATGCTAATTGGTCGGCAGTAGCTCGTGTATGCACTTAAATCGATCGATCAGAGGGCTGCCTAAAATGTTGTTCTTAAGTAATTAATAATTTAATTATGATTCTTATTTGTTTATAATAATATACGTCCTGGGAATATCATTGCGTATTATTGGCCGGCTAACCTTAGCAGTTGGCTCAATTTGAGATCTTTAATTTATCACTAATTATCCTTTAGTTAGTACGGAGTAGTTGTTTAATTCGTACTCTCATGATTAGAGTCTCATTCAATCTACAGTTTTGATGTAGTATAAAAACAAGTATTATTGTGGATTACATTAGGAGAAAGTCCTAGTAGTTAGAGCATTATTATATTATTTGACAATGGTAGTGTTTTAAAATTAAAAATGTTAATTGAAAGATTTTGTTTTACAAGATTTTTTATAATTTATGCACTGACGACGATTGACGAATAGTCAAGAATATGAGAGGATGATGCTAATAGCTAAGATCAAATTCCAACTAGTAGTACATGGACGTAACAAATTTCGTGTGCCATGAGACTTAAGATCCGCCTCTACATTCACGTGAAGATTTCAAATTGTCTTCATTCTGTTGTAAAACAAGCTAAATACAGTCTTTTACAATCAAGTAAAACGTGTACAATGAGTCTATCAGTTGTTTTCTGGCTTTCTCATTTCGTCTTTCCAAAGTCTCATGTACTGCGTTGGTCTTTTACAAGAAGTTATTATTGTGAAACCGTCTCATACAAAACTCACATATCTTCTTTAATCTTATCTAGGGAGTAACTTTGTCTCCTTTTCTCTAAGAGTTATTCTCCTATAGTCCTATTTCCTATCCGTTGGTGACTTTGGTATGCACATTGAGAGTTCCCAAACTATATCATACAGTAATATTTTGAGATGACAAATAGTGTTAGAAAATAATATAACCAAGTTAGAAAGGGAGTACGTATGTAGATACGTAATGTGTGACAAATGTTGCAATTAAGCAGGGAATAACTTATCATCGCAGACAAACAGTGGGAAAGATGTGTTGGCTTAGATTGGAAGATAGTTCATCATGCGACTGACAAGTGAGTAATATGTGCATTTATATTGGGATATTATTATGTGGCTTGTAGATCACTTTCTATAATGTTTTGGTTTCTTGAATGTCTAACCCCCATTAATTCATACATACCGAAGTACCGAGTACTCCATCTGCGATCACGACTCATGGCCTGGTCCTGGTGCAGTATTTCGTTAGTAGAGACGTGCTAATATACGACCTAGAGGCTATGGATCCAAATGCGTGATCTATATTGATCTAGTCCAGACAAATATAGCATTGCTTTTAATAATTAGAATTGAAAAATCGTAGTTAGTAGTATCACTAACTAGTTATTTGGATACATACATAAGCTACTCTAAATTGTTGTTGTTCCGTAATAGCAATTTTACGTACCCCCATATAGGCCATATATAATAATTTAGAGTGTACTATTACGATCGGAGTAAGGATGTATTATTTGATCAACTTGGACTACCTTAATTTGACGATGCAAATTTATTAGATTTCTACAAGTCTTGGTCTCATTTTTACAATAACATATTACACAATACGAGTATAAGTCTTTATATATACTATCAGCTGGTGGCTTAGGTATCTTACTTATCATGATAGCTCCAAAAAAAGTTACGTAGTGTGTGACTGAATGTTGCTACTTGCTACTAAACAGGAATTAACTAGCTTATTAGTACTTATCAGTTATCACAGACAAGCACTGCAAATCATGTGCTGGCTTATATTGGAAGCTAAGAAACAGTAGTGCGATTAACGAGGGAGTATCGTGCATATAAATGTGCTTTAAAATCGGGATTTAGATTAACTTATCACTTTCTATTAATGTTTGGTTTCTTGATAATCTAACCCTATTGATTCTCTATTTCTCTTGCCGGGACTACAAAATCTGCCGAGTAGAGGTGGTTACTAAAGGATTGCAGCATCTAATGGGTGGGATACATGAAACGGGACACGAAAGTGAGATAGATCGAGGTTCCGCAATTGACTTGTTTGGATCTGCCTCATCACATAGTAAAAAGCTTGTGTGGGTCGACAACAATAAAACCCTGACCCTAACTCTACATAGCCTGATTGGCAAGAGGATGAGTTAGTGTTATTGTCTAATTGTCTATAAAACCCTAGCCCTAACCCTGTGTCCTGACCATGACTCGAGGCTTTAAATGAGCCCGACATAAACTTTTCAACAAGTATAGAATTACATACTACTCCCTCCGTCCCAACTCAAACGCCCCAAAGACGTTTTTGTAATGGAATAAGAAAAATTGATATAGGAAATTGAGTGGGTAATATTAAGGAAAAGAAGGAGAAAGAATGTAAGGATTAATAAAAGTAGAAGAGATGATGTGAGAGAAGGTTGCAATAATTTAACAAACGTAGAAGAGAGAATTATGTCCCAAAATAGATAGGGTGTTTGAGTTGGGACGTCCCAAAATGGAATATGTGACGTTTGAGCTGGGACGGAGGGAGTACATTCCGTAGTAAACATTAGTACATTCCGTAGTAAACATTACGATAAACTGTCAGGGTAGAGTCAAGATCAACCTCAGTCAACTTTATTTGTCCCTAACAATTACTCGGTCCGATAAAGGTAGACCCGAACAAGAATCAACCAAATCTCAGCCCGGTCCGATGATCAACCGTACCCTAACTTTAGCCTATCCGCACATGGGCTACCCGTATTGAGTACCAAATCAGTGATTCTACTGATCTAGCCTCAAATATACGAGCCCACTAATAGCATCTCCAATGCTAAACTACAAGCATTGTAGTTTGCAATTGCCAAATAGGATCTACGTAGGAGAGAGAGGGTGGATAAGCAAGCAAACCAAACTACACATATTCTTGTGCAATGTCAAACTACAACCAATGTAGTTTCAAGAAGTTATTTTTATTTCTACATGAAAAAATAATTAAAAATGCAAAGAAAAGTATTTTTCCCAATTTTTATTAATTATTTTTATTTTCTAAATTCCCAAGCAATGTTGGTTGGTGGAGCTACGTTGCTTGACAGGCTACAAGAGGGAAAAGAAAAACAATGGGTGAGCTGCTGATGTCATCTGCCCACAAAGCTAAACTACAACAAAAATTTTAGCATTGGAGATGCTCTAATTAAGTGAAATGTTTTTCCTTATTGGGCTCGGACAAGCCCATAATGTGTTGGGTTAAAGAAATGTGGCCTGCTTATATAAACATTCTAGTTATAAAATACAAATGTCATCACATACTTCCTCTGTGCTCTTGGATTGTTGGCGTTCAGTTTTGTTAGTTTTATATACGAAAAATTCTAAACGAACATAAAGGGATGGACGATTAAGGTTTGCCTAATGGTAAGGAAAACAACCATCCTGGGAATATCACAGGTTCAAGTTCTCGTATGCGCTCTCCCACAACATTAGTTGCTCCTATGTACCAAATAATAATAAAGAGAAAGTCTAAAGCCACAGAAAGAGTAAAAGTTGAGAATGTGCACTAGCCATTATTCGGCAAACTTCTTGAAGCTCATGTAGCCCATGTACCATTATTTACGACAATAGTCATATCAGAATGATCACAACTAGCTAACTCAGAAGAAGATACAGAGAGCACACATATATGGCTACGTCTATCGAATTACTTTAGAATGTAGGAACGACTATCGACTTTCAAGTTCGCATTTACAGTAGCCATCTTTAACGTAACACACAAAGATGCCACCAAAATCGTTACACTTTTTCTCGCAAACGGCTGAGCCTTGGCAACCTATGCTTATTTTGGCTCCAAATGGGTTGCAATGCACATCATTTGAGCAGTCAATCTGCTTAGGTTTCGGTACATTAGATTTTGGTGCATTTGGTTTTGGCGCATTGGGTTTTGGTGCATTAGGTTTTGGTACATTGACGCTCTTGTTGGACTTGTGGCTACGAGCTTCTCCCGTACTTATGTTGGTTATACCTGCATTTGCACCCAAACATTAGACCAATGGATTAATTTCGAATGTCCACAAGTTACGGATAATAAAGCCGCAAAGCTCTCCCTCATGAATTTCAACACTTTACTGCTAAGCTTATTTGAGAAGGATTATTGGAATGGGGGGACTTGGAGTAGTTCTCAAATTTTGACCTAGCTAGTACACAAATTGCCAATAGCATCAACATACACTAGCAGGAAGATTGTTTAACACGCCCTATCTATATGCGACCCGAAATGAAAAAACAGAATGATAAACAGAATTTCTAGACTCAAAATATTTAATCATTCATCAACTAGCCTAGCACACACATGAAAGCATGTGGAACTAACAAATAATCAATTCACATTGGCATTCTTAGAATTATATATACAAATCAATTGTTACCAGAAAAAAAACATCTCCAATTGAAACATTTAGTTGAACAATAACCTTAATCGACAATCAAAACCGTCACAAGTTTCGATCGGATCACCTATAACTATATAGATTCGAAATTTTCCATATTTTTCGTGTTTTTTTTTTTTTCTTGAGATCAAACGCCATGCCTTCATTCATTCATATCGAGGTCGGCCAAGGAAATGACCCCTAGGGAAAGTTGTCTACAAGGACGATCTCCGGGTTATCCGAACAAGTTAATCTAGCAATATAATGAGCTACCGTGTTTTTAGAAACATTTCTAATTAAGATTATCATAATTTTCTAATGGATTACTATGTATTAAGAAATATTTGTGCCAGATTCATATGAAAATTATTTAAAAACAAGTTGTTGCTTAAGAGTTCCTTGACTCTTGAGAAGTCAAGATCCTAGTAACGCGTTAGTAGGTACAAAGGCATGTTAGTTTCCACAGTACACTTTCACATTCTGCCGTACAATTAAGTCACAAACATATCGATTGATCGATCAGCAATCTTTGAAAAGGTATTTACTCTGTTCTTTTCTTTTTTTCGCGACAACTCACGGGGAACCAAACCAGTATTCCCGACGCTTTTATTTATAAGACGAATTCAAACTAAGTTTGAACAAATGAAAATAACGGAGGGAGTACATATAGCATGAGGGCTTAATTATTCGCATATCTCGACCAAAACTACGAATACATACGCACACAACATTGTATTATGATCAGAACTAAACCAAGCAGGAGTAAATAATACTATATACTGATGAATTTTCGATCTTAAATTCACAAAGTGTACATACCATTCACAAGAATGAGGAGGACCATCAAAAGAGAAACTTTCGACATAACTTTTTGCATGATCACTCTACTTACTTACGACACAATGAAAATGAAAGGGTTTCCTTCTGAAAAACTAGGCGTATATAGGAAGTTTCAAATTGCAAGGATAGTTGAGGGTTAGTTTAGTTTCGGGTTATAGTGGGCGAAAAGAGTTGATCGTGAGGTGTATGGTGGTGCTCAGTTATTACGGTATATATTGACAGAACAAAACAGCTCAAATGTGGATTTACTTATACGTTTTAACGTATGAGTTTGACTTAATTAGCAGTTATCATGCATTTATAAATTATAAAAGTAAGGAAATTTTTTTGACATATACATAATTACGGATTTTTAATCATGTGAATGTACATATTTCCAAAAGTAAACTACTACAAGTCAAGCAATCAAGCATTTGACTATGGCTTTGTCACACGGTGTGATTAATATGGATGACATTGACTTTTAACTTCATGCTAGCTTGATTCATAGTTTCATACATAATACATTGTTGGTTAAATTTAGTTTCTCGGCCGGTGAAAATTTTAGCCATGCTCTTGGTGCCACCATTATTTCTTTTCAATTCACATTTCGGTATACGAGAACTATACTATGAGTAAGGGCAACGAGTATCGAGCGAGAATGTTAGTATCATTCAACGACTTTGTCGATTGAGTCAATTGACATGACGTATATTCTTTCATGCATGTCTCGTTGGTTTGTGTATGTAGACGGTTAGAATCAACTATCAAGGTCCAAAAACTAGGAAATTATGAAACCACAATGGAAAAACAAGGGATTAACCGTTGACTAGATGTATGAAATAGAAATATTTAATCCCACCAATTGGAAGGATATTGATTTTATTTCCGCAATTGGGAGTCTTAACCTTTGATCATTTTCTATGTACGTTAACATAATTTGGTTCTAATCTTGCTCTCAATCAATATAATCAAATTAAATATGGTCAATTTTCTAAAATTATTGGAAGTGTCAAACACTATTCAAACTTGTTGATTCTCAAATCCTAAATGACATTCATTAAGGCATTTTTCACCTTCATATTATGGGAGGATATATGGATGATTGGATGGAATTCTAGAGAATTACTACAACTTTTGGCACAAGTTTATTTGAACTAGATTAATGAATTCCGCAATCATAGTATATGTGAAGAGCTAAAAGTTTACAATGAAGTGAACGAACAAAGAGACTATACTGAGTATTACGTATGTTCGACATGAGTACTTCTTTAAACGGGTGGGAACCCCTCAACACTAACCTACTATTTTCATGTCTGGTTAGTGTCGTGTCACTTTTACCACCTCTTGTACTACATGTCTACATGTCCACGTATAAGTAGAAGATGGTAGAAATTTGTGGATATGTGGCAAATAATTAGTGTTGTGTAATAAAATTTGGACCCGAGTGAAATCAACCTCCATGTGATTAAGCTCAATGGACCCGAACAATGGCCCAATTATGCCGGCCTGGCCCAATTGTGATTAAGTTCAATAACTTCAATTGATCCAAAAAGACCCCAACCGAACTCGAATTGAACCGAAAAGAGATACTCCCTCCGTTGCAATAGGTACTTTACGATTCGTTTGAATATGTAAGAAAAATTCAAATGAAACGTAAAAAATCTAAAAAAAAGAGCAATAAAGTTAAAGTCGGTTAAGCAGCCCGCGCATTAGCTAGATGGCACTCGTATGACTTGGGTCACCCGGATCAATGTCCTCCCCTCGATGGGGGGCAGATACATCATTAGTATCAAAGTACAAAATTCGTAAAAAGGACCTTACTTAATCTTGTCTATCCAAAAACATTAAACATTTGTGTTTGCGAGTTTTCTTTAACTCTCGCATCCAAAATAGATCGATCTTTAGGTAATACATTCCGATCATTCAATAAAACATGATTGATCAACAAGTTTTTCTCCTATACCAAAGCTAGCTAGAACGTACACCATCATGCACCACCTTATTCATTAGTCACTCGTCCATCCTAACACACTCCTATAAACTTGGTACGAACACATTAATATTGACTAAACATGGAGGCGGAAAGAAAAGGAGGTACATTCCAATTAAATTAGCTGTAATGTTTGGTGTGACATACAACTCTTACGTACTCCATTATTTGCCCGACTTGCATGGAACAATTGATCTATTATGTGACCAATGTCATTAAATTACAGTGTCCTTCACCTCCTTTCTTAAAACTCAAGCGTTAAATTTCTTCACCAACTATCCTTGTTTATGCTCTTTGTAGTACTTACAAAGCCCGCCTATAAAAACCCGAAAAACATATTATCCCTTTCCACAAACTTAACGTAGTACAACAACAAAAAAAAACACTTGAAACACTTAGCTTACTAGCTCTATCAGTTACTAAGTCATGGCTTCTTACCAATTCCTCTGCTTGGCTTTCATTTTCGCAATTTCCTTCCACAACCTGGGCATGGCTCTCGGAGCAAGGTCGATCCTAGCCACGACCAATTCCGAGGATCAAACCAGCTTGTTGAAGAAGCCTTCTCTGTTGCCAAAGCACCATAAGCTTCAACTTCCTCCTAGTCCTAGCCCTAGTCCAAAAAGTTCATTTGAGGAATCCAAACCATTTGACTTCTCTTTTCTTCCTCCATTTCTAAAAAGCCCATTTCCTTGGTCTGATGTACCTTTGGTTCCTGCTGTCCCCCTTACTCCGACCTCGACCGAGTCTGAGACTATTCCATCTGCTGCTATTCCTCCTGCTAGCAAGGTCACCCAATCTCCTTGAACTACTACTCGACCTTGAGCTGGGAATGTGTTGTGTGTGGTGAGAACTTAATTCTTCAGGAAATAAGGAAATCTACTTCAGTGTGTAGGGAACTTAATTAGCTTATTATAGTTTTAATGGACTCTGTTTCAGGAGTTTTATGTAGTCTATGCGTTGTTATTCCAAATATATGTGTGTTATTATGTTATTGTACGTGTTTATATACTCCGCATATCTTGTGATGATCGGTCATAATCTACTATGGACTTTTTTTTGAGGGTCAATCTACTATGGACTTTATATTGACATAATGCATGTTTGATCACAAATTAGGTTAAAACTTTGATATATACATTTGATCGATCAAATTTACGAACTATATGCAAAACTGCAAAAATGCAATGGTGCTAATTAGTATTTCGAAAAAAAAGGCAGGAAAATTATCTACATAATGAATGATTATAGTCGAGAGTCGAGACTAGTATGTAGTTAAAGTCAAGATGAATAATCAGATTATCTACATAATCTACTGCACCCTCACGGCCTCGCAGTTTGAGTGAGGAGGCATCAAACTAGTATGTACCCTTATGTTGAATCGATAACGAGTAGGCAAGTACATGTAGTATTCAAATTTAAATATTACATTAGTTCGCTTATGTTGTATACTTGTACGGGATTGTCGGAAGGATGGACATCAGAATTGTTGCGAGAATGGTGTTAAACATCTTATTATTACACCTTTTTGGATTCGGCGTAAGCAAAAATGAGGATCAAGGATGGTGTCGCCGGAGTTGTCCCGTGTTTGCATTCTCATAGTATGTACCCTTATGTTGAATCGATAACAAGTAGGCAAGTACATGTAGTATTCAAATTTAAATATTACATTAGTTCGCTTATGTTGTATACTTGTACGGGATTGTCGGAAGGATGGACATCAGAATTGTTGCGAGAATGGTGTTAAACATCTTATTATTACACCTTTTTGGATTCGGCGTAAGCAAAAATGAGGATCAAGGATGGTGTCGCCGGAGTTATCCCGTGTTTGCATTCTCATATCCCCCCACAACATATTAGGCTTTGTTTGTTGCAACTGTCTTTTTATAAACTCCCAATGGTTGATCTACCCAAAACACTACTACCATTACAACAACCACGCCCTACGTCATTTGTAAGATGTACAATCCATCTAGCCAAAACACTACAGGTGCGTGCGTGTGTTATGTGGTGTACAAATTACGACTTATCCAGCTTCTCGAGTGCGTGTGGTTAAGGTGGTGAAAATGTTGGCCGCAACACCCCCGGCAACTTTTACCAAGTTTGGTATGTATTATGTATTAAATATTTATCATACTATGAGCTGTAACTAAACTTTGATGTTACTTAAGTTTTAATGGTCTATAACAATCTTAAGCTTAAGACATAAGAGAACGGTTGCGATTTTTGCGAACCAGTCTACCTACTCTAATTACATCACATGTAAGGAACATTTGGAACCAATGCTACTCTACTGTCCCTTTTAAAATGGTAATACTACTATACTGGTCATTTTCATCTGTCCCTTTAAAAACGGTAAGCTGGTCATTTTCATTTCTATCAAAAATCTCATTTTTAAATAAAAAATTAGCGACTAAAAACACAAAAATGTTTCTTTTTCAAGCTAGTAGGTCAATAAGAAAGGAATTACAAACCCACAAAAATAAGCAAGAAAGAGAAATAATTGAATTTAGCACCAAGCTCGTGTAACTTTTGACGTTGAATTTCTAGTCAAGTTACGTATTAATTGGTGCAAAACTATATTAATATTGAACAAAAAAATTAATATTTTTCAAAGATTTAATGAAAAAACAAAGCGATCAGAGAACTTTGAAGGCATATATGAATTAATTCAACATAGAATTATCTTCAGATATTTATCATTTCTTCATCATCTCGCTTTGCAAATTAGACTACCAATAACCCAAAAAAAAAAAAGCATTGGGGGAGAAAGCGTGAAGAAGAAGATTGTATACTGGATATTTGGGGAGAGAGAACGAGGGAAGAGAAATGGATGAGAAGATGATACTGTAAGAAGGATGGATAAGCGGCGGACTATATAAGTCTAAGTGAATAGTTACTAGGTTATTATTAAGTCTTTAATTAGGGTTATTATGGCCTATTTTCATGGGCCGTACTGTTCAAGCTTCTCAAGTATACTTCTGCATTTGACAATTTTGATGGGCTGGAGTATAAGTCCAGATGAGGGGACAAGACATAAGAATTCCGGTTGGAAATGTGAAAGTTACGTAAAGTTCATAATTGTACGAAAGGAGTTTAAAGCCGTATAGGCTCCTACAAAAGTAGCGCAAATTGACCCGAACTGGACAATGATTATAACAGCAAATGTAGTCACAAATATCAATTCAATACATTTACAAATTTACATTCATGAATAAGAATGACCTAGATTATGATCAAATGATCCCTAAAATGAACAAGAATTACCTTTTTGCGCAAACTATATACTGATATGGCACTAATATTTCTACAAATGAAAATGACCCTATAAACAATTGAACATACCTGGTATCATTAAAACTCGAGATGTTGATTATTCATTACAGAAGCTATGTCCTGCCAATGGATGTTTATAGCTACAATAGACAACATTAAAACTATAATCGTCGCAAAGGTGTACTTGGTAATATGCCTGCTTGATGCCTTGCTTTCCGTTGCATGGTCTGTGACACTGGCAGCATCGACATCAGATGTGGAAGAACTTGAGGCTTCAGCTTCGTCTCCAATGTACGGATCTGCTGGTTCATCCACCTGCAGTTGAGGAGGAATAGGTTAGTAATTTCAACTTTATACTCTTTGTTAACATCTAGACACAACAGTGCATCTAAGTTCCAGATTTCCTTCAGCAGATAGACATAACCTAGAAGTCCTTTCTTTTAGTTCACAGTATCGAGTTTGATACACCGGCATTAAACTTTACAATTTTACAACACAGAACAATATAAGGGCCCCATTCAGAAGTTCACAGTCAAAATGTTTAGCAAAGTGAAGCTCAAAGAAGTAACAGCTGAACTTTTATCCTGACTTAACATAAACTCTAAAAATAAAAGCCCGACGTTTGATGTTTATCAAACACAGGGATACAGGATGGTTGGTGCGGGCTGCAATTAAGCACTAGTAACCAAGATTAAGAACTTAGACTCTCAGATCATGTCGTACTCATAGAGGCATGACCGCATGAGCTGCTGGCAATTTTGGGCCACATGAAAGCACTAATTTCACAGCGGTCAATGAGATTTGTTCGAACATTGTCTATTGCTAAGATTGCTTTCAACATTGCCCTGGACATGAGATTAACACATAGCACACTCTTTAATCTTGCAAGCGAGTCAACTCATTATAATACACATGGGTCGTGTTCAAGGTGTCAGGCAAAAGACTCCCAACAATATTATAACTGTATGAGAACGCACCTGGTTACTCGCAGTTGTGGAGGTTGCAGTCTCCACAACCTCTTCTACTGTTGAACCTGCTATGCTTACTCCAGCATCAGGATCATCCACAACTGCGCCAGAATCTTTCACACTGAACTCTGTATTGTCTTGGTCAGCCTTAGCACAAATATTTCTCATCTTCCGCAACTCTTCCAACAGTAACTTGTTTTCTCTTGTCAAAGCAGATAGCTGCAAACGCAAGTTTACACAGAAGCCAAATTTAGCCTGAATGTTTCGAACAGGCCATGAAGGAAAATTCTTTGGAATGTAAGCCTTTAAAGCAACGAGCAAGTTTCACGCTTTCAGTTATTATTACCGTGATGGTGGATAAACAAAGGCATACCTGCTTCTGGATCCGTTCTCTTTCACATGCCAGCTGCATGACCACCTCTGTAATGAGTTTTGCACCACTATTGATATCCTTCGCCCTTGCTACATTTACTTCATTGGCTTCTTTTATATGTCTTTCTAACGTCTCGCTGTTAGACTTGAGGAAGCTTATATCTTTGTGAAGTTTCATGTTGGTTTCGGCCAACGTAAGGCATTGCATCTCTGCTTTGTCTGCCCTGATTTCAGATATGGAAACCTTAGATCTCAGCTCCTCGATTAATGTTTCCATGTCCCAGATTGCCGTGTACAGCATATTTTGCTGCTCCAAACTGGCTTCACAAGATGTCTTTGCAGTTTGTAGTTCGACCTCCAAGTCCCTTACCTGTTTTTTTAGCAAGCTTAGTTTCTCAACATTATCATCACCGCCTTTAAGAAAAGTAACTTCATCCCTAAGCTCTATGTTCTCTTCTGTCATGGAAGTAAGTTTTTCTTCTGCACTTTGGGCCCTTTCTTCAGCCACAAAGACATGTGCCCTTAAAGACTCAACTGTGTTTTCCATTAAAGAAAGTTGTTCTTGACTAACATCATAAGAGGCATTCAGTTCTTGTAGCATTGACTCAGATATTTTTAGTTTTCCTTCGAGTGCTTTCACTTTCTCCTCACCTCGATCTTTTTCTTGAAAACTTTGATCCGATTCTGAAGAGTTGTTCTCAATACTCAGTAAAGCAGTTTCCTTCTCCTTCAGTTGGTCTAGAGTACTCTGAAGCTTACATTTCAGTTCCCCTTCTCTTTGAACTGAGCAATGCATACTAAATTCCAATATTTGGAAACGTGCCATCATTTCCTTTGTGATCCCCATATAGACCTCCGAAGAATGTTCTGCCACCAATAACTTCTCTAAAGCAACTTCCACAAATGATTCCAAGTCAGAGACGGCCACATTCGTGATCAAAAGTTTTGATTTCAGCTTTTCCTCGCGTTCTTTTGATTCTAGTAATTGTTTCTCAAGATCAAGCTCCCCACTAAGAGATTTGTCCAGCATCCTAAGTACAAGCCTTTGCTGCCCAGCTGTCTGCAGACCTGACCCTGACCTCTCAGAAGCTACATCTTCAAATGCGTATGCTGCAATAAAACACAAAATCTAAGTTATCACAGTTTCAAAGATCTTTGTCGATTCTCTGAGATATAAATAGATCTAGATTTCTCTCTCCTCATTTCCTATCTTTCATTAAATGTAACTCACTGTTATCCTGGCTGAAAGATGTTCCGCGCATATTAGCCAATCGCCTCTCTAACCCAGAAAGTTGCTCCTGCAGATGCTTCCACGAACACTCGAAAGCATGCAACTTCCCTTCAGATGCGGCATATGTTTCTCTTCTTTGGCCAGCTGAATGTAGTTTCTTATGTGCATCAATGATATGAGTTCGAAGGACATTCAAGAAACACCTTAACTCAGTTACCTCGGAATCCAGATATCCCAATGAGAGATCAAATAGTAGTTCCTTCTCAATCTCTCCATCCAGGACAATACTATTTTGCACAGACAATTCAACAGCTTGGCTCTCCCCAAGTGATACAATCACCCTAAAAAGGTCCAAGTTCGCCAACTTCTCAGAAAATATTGCCAAGTCCATATGTAATCTATTCAATATTTCAACGAGCATACTAGATTCTTCAACGCCATTTTCACCATTAGTAAGCGCTTCAAATATGAAGTTACTAGAAATTTTTGATGTAGCCTCCTCAGTATCACTGGCCACGTAAGCATCCATTCCCATCGACAACACTTCCTGATTAGAATGGACAAGTTACAGAGGATTAGAGTTGTCAAACAATTAACCACTTTAAGCAACCATAATCAGATACAAGTCATACGTCAACAAAGACAATGTCATAAAACTAAAATTCATTACTACTCTGTGACGGTAAGGATCAGCAATAAACCGGGGTTCTTATGAAGCCTCCTATTAAGGAAATAATCTAGAAGGCGAATATGTACACACCTTATAAAAGGACATTTTGCAAAATCATACAAATGCCAGGAGAATCAAGGTTGGGATATCAACATCCCTAGGGGTTGTCCCAACTCCCGAGTTCGTATCCTCATATCCCCACCCCCGCAGCATTAGCTGCTCCTATGTACCAAAAAAAAGAAAAATGCATAAAGATAGCAGAGTTCCGGATCATACAATTTTTCTACAACCTTCAAGTATACCTTATCCTTGTCATCATTCGGAAAATGCCACACAATTTTCCTACCACATAAATGGAATACACATAGTTCGCAAACTGCCTCTATTTTACGACAAGAGTAAGGCTGTGCACACATCTAGACCTGCCCCCTTCCCTTCCCCCCCTCTACCCCTCCGAGACGAGATCACGAGAACGAACTAGGGCAATGTTGTTCTAGTACGAATCGTAATTTTCAATTCCCGCAAAACGGTCTATGATACAATATAACATAAAATGTATGATCAATTCAACCTCTTTACTTCTTCAAACAACCAGTCAACACCCATCCATTCAAATTGACCAAAATATACAACTTTCTTCGAATTTTCATCCATTTTTCAGCTGAATTGATCATACAATCACAATTATGACTTACAAACTCACTTCACATCAACAAAATGGACCAACCAACCAAACAAACAACCAGCATAATAATCACATACTAATAATTCAACCCATAAAACACACCCATAATTCAATATATAAACCTTCATTTCTCAAAACCATACATTATATATAACTACATAATCACATAAACCCACCAAAAACCCCCACAAATTTTAACTATACCATAAAAATTAATGAACTAAAAATGGCAATTCCAATACAAAACATGCAAACAACTCAAACAACAAAAAAAGCAACATTATAATTCAAAATAATGTGAATAAAATGAGAAGAATAGAAGTATACCTTGGGTTTTTAGGAGAGAGAAAATGGGAAATTTTGATGGGGTTTTTCTGGGTGTTAAAACAAGAAAACATAACCCAAGAGAGTTTCTCTGGAGTTTGTTATTTTTGGTTAAATTTAGTCAAGAGTCAATCATTAACAAGATTACTGGTTCTTCTGTCTTTTTTTTTTTGTTATATTATTATCCAAGACATGGGGTGGGTGATTAGGGCTAATATAAGCCACGGGTGCGCAGTTTAAGGGATTAAAGTGTGAGTACGAAGTGGACTAGTGAAGTGGCTGTTTTGTTGTGCGCACGTTAGATTTGAGAGTTTGGTGGTTGAATAATTGGTATGATCACGGGTGGGGGCCGCCCTTTTCTGGTAGGGTCGGACGTGGCGCGTACTTGCTTCAGGCGAAGTGCTGGACTATTGTTTCGGATTTTTTTGACTGCTTTCTCCGTTCTCGATGTCCGGAAAGAAAACCGAATCGAACGTCGAACCGGTTGCCTTGAGGGTTCTGTGGGTTTTACGGGATTTTTGTGAGTCGTGTACCCTTTTTTTCCAATGTCGGAAAGGAATCCAAATTAGATGCCAAACCGGTTACCTTGAGGGTTTGCAAGGATTTAAAGTGTTCAACATGATTTGAAACTCGAATGATATCATTATTATAAAATTATATCAAATGTTATAAGAATAAACATGAGAAAGTTTAAGGTTAAACTCAACCTGATTTGACCGTTCCCGATATTTTTAGCGGACTGAACCAGTTGTCTAATCTATTTCTTGTTCAACGGGTCTAGTTTTACTATGGAGACTGTTTTGATGTAAAACTTACCCTACCCCATTTTTTTCAATTGCTTTGAACATTCGACGGTTGGTTGAAAATAAGGTCATGTGCGATTGGACTGCATTTTTTTGAACTGATTTGATTTGAATTAAACTGATTTGATTTGATTTTATCTAAACTGAATTTATTAATAAATTAACTGCATTTAGACGAATTAATAACTAGAAGTAGACTAGATACATTGATTGTTATTTGGATAATTCTGATTTGATTTGAATAAAACTGATTTGATCTGATCTGATTTGAATAAATCTGATCTGATTTGAAAACACTGTTTAATAAGTTGAATAAATGAGGAGAATTGGTTAATATGAAAACTTAAAATTTCTTCTCTTGGGAGAGTGAATGAACCTCTAAATGATTGGGCTAAAACCTTCTACGCTATAGGCCCCGTTTGATAGGATTGCATCTTTCTGAACTGATCTGATCTGATCTGATCTTAATGACTCTGAACTGATCTGATCTGATCTGAATGTGTTGAAAATTTGATTGAATTTCAACGAATTAGTATCAGTTATGGACCAAATACATTGATAGAAATTTGAACATTTCTGATCTGATCTGATCTGATTTGAATGATTCTGAACTGATCTGAATATTACTGCAAATAAGTCCTATCAAACAGAGTCATATTAATGTCAGGACTCGAAATTCAAACTTGTGTCCATTTTCAAACTTTTATCAGAAGTCTGACTGGCTCTTATTTGATGATGATCTTTTGGGGCTTGGGCCTCAATGTCAGCCTAACGCTCTAACCCATATAACATCCCTTATTTGCTGATTTCTTTGTATATTTTTAAAATGAAACCATATACGGAGTAATACTTACATTTTGTATGATGATTAAATTAACAATGAAATTCATATAATTTATCAATGTCTTGAAGCTGAATTTAGAAGTGAGTTACAAAAAAAATTGGATCCATTTGTTTGTTTCTTTATTGGTTTGCATTATTCACGTATTTTCGTGTAAAGAACCTATATAAACGGAGAAATTGCTTACTTCCATTTATTTGATTCATTAATTCATTCGCTTGAATTAGATAAAATAAAAGGCATAGCCTTGTGAAAAAGACAATTATTAGGCATCGAAAAGGTTGGACCTCAAAGCACATGAAATGTTGCCTTCGAAAAGGGAAGCTTAATTGGACTTCAAATCTCAACGATAATGACCTACCATAAGTTGGCTTGAACTCTCTAATGTAAAGTGGCCAAGGATGTTAGCTCCCCTTCTTAGCCTCTTCCCCACCAATTGGAAAAATGGGAGAGATAAAGTTGAAAACTACGTACTCCGTATTCACATTTAATTGACATTTTGTTTAATAATAAGCTAATTTTGAGAGCTAATATTGTTTATTTCTTCATAAGCCATTAGATTTTTGCAAATCTATTTACATATAAAGAATTTAAAAAGTATACTTTTATGAGAAGAAACTAAAGAGCGCCTAAAAATCACTCCCCACAGCAAATGTACACCACTGAGCTAATGGTCATTGTCTTGTACATTCTACCATAGGGTTAAGGGACTTCAGGCCCTAAAAATCCATGTCAATGAAGAGTAAAAGTGAAGCATTAAAGCTTACCAATGTGTTGAAATTATGACTAGAATATTGCTATTTTCATGTACATTTCCACCATCCACTGGAATGTTGTAAACAAGCAAAAGCTAAAGCCTGCCTAGTAACAGTTAAACTAGGTTTCTCCTTTAAGATACCTTCAGCCTTCAGGATTTATCACATAAATGTGAACCCTATAAATCATAGATTCATAGACTAGTGAAAAATTAAAGACATACTTATTTCTTTAGTTTCAAAAAAAAAAAAAAAAAGGAGATATTCTAAGTCCAAAAAATGTCCTATGATGATATAATATTCGGCAAATTCCCGTGGTGTCCCAAACTATGTCAAAATGCTCATGGTGCCCCTATATTTGAAATTTGTATCTTGCGGTGCCCCCGAACTTTGCACCTATAGGCACGTGGTGCCCCTAACCTACATAATTGACTAACACCGTTAACTTTTGGATGCTAAACGCTAACGTGACATACTTAATTAATTTTTTTAATACTAATTAATGATTAAAACAAAAACATTAAAAAAAAAAAAATCCAAACTTTTTTTCTCTCTCCTCAGGTGCACCCACCGCCCCACCGCCCTACCACCTCCCGTCGGCAACAACCACCTCCCACCTCCCCGAAACGGCCACCAATGGGCCGCATACGGCGGCTCGAGCCCAGTGGGGTGGCTCATCGGGGACGAAAGCCAGCCGATGAGGGTTGTTTTCGACCCTAGATCTGGGTCGGCCAGTTCATTTGGGTCGAAAACAGCCCTCTCAGCCGGTTTTCGACTTCGATGAGCCACCAACATAGTATATATATATATATATATATATACCCTATTGGTCTGTACACACCACCAACAAACCCCAAAATTAAACGAAAGCCTAAACATCAAGAGCAATGGTATTGGTGACTGGGAAATCGGAGAACGTAAAGGCTTGTGTCCCTGCTGCATACAAGGGAATTCGAAGAAAAGTTCATCGACCCCTACGTATGACTTTTGGGACTAAAGGTATTTAATTTTCATTGGTTTTCTTCGTAATCCATAAAGTTTTCTGGCAATTAGAGTTTGAATTAGAGATTCTGGTGTTGGTGGGTTGTGCAGATTACACGATGATTCGGAAGCACACAGAAGGGATGAGCAAAGAATTGATAGCGGGTCACAAAGACGAGACATTCAAGCTGCTGGTGTCGTGTAATTCAACCCTTTGAGAGCTCAAGGCGGCGTTTGTGGAGAAGTTCAAACTGTCTGAGGGGGACTACTTTCGTGTGCAGTATCTTGATGGAGACGGTGACTGGTGTGTCATGTTTCGTGACGATGATATACTTGACTGTCTCTACTGTGCAGACCTCCTTGGCAACAACCAAGTTCGTATCAAAACTCGACCTTATAAGCCATAGTTATCGACTTGTCTGAGGATTATCCTAGTTTGGTCTTTTATGTGCTTGATTGCCCTAGTTTATACTTTATACCGGAGGAGTAAGGGCTAAATGTTTTGTGATGTACAAGGATTCGGAAAAGGGTCTTTGAGTAGTTTTCAATGCTATCGAAACTTTTGAGGATTCAGATCCTCAACTCAGATGTTCCAGAGTAGTACTCCCTCCATTTCATTAGGTTCTTTGCATTTGGTTTGAATTCCTCTCACATATTCAAATCAAATGCAAAGAACCTAATAAGATGGAGGGAGTAGACCGATTCTGAGGTAGTGTCGGTTTTGAAATTAATTAGTGATTGAAGTGAGCATAGTGAATTAGTGATGTCTCATGTGGTATGTGGGATGTTGTTTGGTAGAACTTTCACTCCTCAAAACTTCGAGATCGAGTTACTAAAATAAAAAATAAAAAATAAAAAATAAAAATAAAAAAATTATGTTTTCTGATCAACACATAACGATGACACGTCGAGAATCAATCTTGTGATTCCAAATAAGGAGTAGTTATATTGTATACTTGATTACTACAATGAGATATGATCATCCTTTTTCTTTTATTATTATTATAAGAATTTTGTTCTTTTATATTCATATATATGAGGGTAAAATAAAAAGATCGACTTACAAAAGAATGCCACTAGAACATAGCCTCCCTAGGAGGCTATCCTTCAACCATTCCTTTACAATTTTTAAGCCAAAAGTAAACCCTTGCACTAACTATAAACGTAATCTTGGCAACAATAATCCGTGTACTTGGATGCTGAGTGTTGGTGAAGCCCCTGAAGTCCTCTGATCTATTGTCAGATACATTAAACAGTTGCAGTCAGGTTTACAGTATTCCAACTAACCTTATGCCAGGTATTTGTGGGATATTTTGTTCTAAAATGATCATAAGCAGCTTGTGTGTTGAAATTCCCTTTACTAGTCCATTTTTGAAGGATCTTACCAAGTCTTTTCGATCCATTCAGGCTCTGTACTAAGCTCATTCTTTACATTTACAATGCTCTTCCAAGTATGCAACCTCCAAATCCATTTGGTTATCGATGCTTTATCCCAGGGCTACACTTAGCTTCCTTGATATCCATGCCCTCTTCACTCCTTGGAGCATCGACACTTTGCTAGTTTTTGTAGTGGGTTCTTCTCAGACCAGGACTGACGTTATACACGAATTGAAGTAGAGTAACCAAACAACGCATGAGAAATAGATGTCAAGGAATTCTAACTTCCTAGAGGGTAACAGACACTCTGTAACACCTCGCCATTTCGGGAAACTACTTAATTTGGGTGTTACTAACTTATTTGATTTTGGGGATTTAATTTGAGGTTTATCATTTATGTATTGAGGTATGTCAAAAGGTTTTTGAAAAGGTTTTTTTTTTTTTTTTTTAATAATAATTTATAGGGTTACGTCATTCACTCTCTTCATCTTCCTCTCGTTCACTTTTATACCCCCATAGCATTTCAGTTTCACATCATCAACTTCGACGGATCATATCTCCCTCGTACGACATCTAAATGGCGTACGGCCGGTTTCTTTAGAAAGCTGAGTTTCATAGCTTTCTTTGAAGACTTGAATCGGCGTGATTGAATATCGGACGCACCTTGTGGAGCCATTTGAATACAGACTGGTCTTTCTGGCCGCGAATCAATTTCGGTTACGGTGTATCCTTTACACTGTATTCGTTTGATTATCAAATCTTTCAAGAATTCATACCTATCATCCTCTACTGTTTAGGTAACGAATCATAACCCTAAATTATACTTTGTTATCAATTTTGATATATATGTATATTCAATTGTGAACCCTAGGCGCCATTTTGTATATAGAACATAAATATGTTATTCCGTAACAAAAACTGATCATTATAGAACAAAAATATGTTATTCTGGAACAAAAACTGATCATTATTGAACAAAAATATGTTATTCTGGAACAACAATTGATCATTATAGAACATAAATACATCATTATAGAACAAAAATTGATCGTAAATACATCATTGTAGAACAAAAACTGATCATTATAGAACATAAATACATCATTATAGAACAAAAACTGATCATTATAGAACATAAATACATCATTATAGAACAAAAACTGATCATTAAAAATCAATCATTACGAAACAAAAACAAGTCATTATAGAACATATATTAATCATTATGAAACAAAAACAGATCATTATAGAACATAAATTAGTCTCTCGTTCTCGAATATAAATTGATCATATAAACATAAATATGTCATCCTGAAACAAAAAGTGATTTCCTATTGAACATAAGTATGTCATTCTAGAACAAAAAATAATCATTATAAAACAAAAACTGATCATTCTAGAACATAAATACATCATTATAAAAAAAAAACTGATCATATAAACATAAATACATCATTATAGAGCAAAAACTGATCATTATAGATCTTAAATATATCATTATAAAACAAAAACTGATCATTATAGAACATAAATATGTCATTCTCTAACAAAAACTGATCATTATAGAACATAAATATGTCATTCTTCTCTAACAAAAACTGATCATTATAGAACATAAATATGTCATTCCGTAACAAAAACTGATCATATAAACATAAATACATCATTATAGAACAAAAACTGATCATTATAGATCATAAATATATCATTATAAAACAAAAATTGATCATTATAGAACATAAATATGTCATTTTGTAACAAAAACGGGATGATTAGTTTTTGTTTTGAGATGAATGATTTTTGTCAAATAATGGTTGTTTTTTTGTCCTACGATGGTTAAATTTTGTTGTGGGATGGTTACTTTTTGTCCTAAAATGGTTGCTTTTTGTCTAAGGATAGTTATTTTTTGTTCAGGGATGATTAGTTTTTGTTCTGGAATGGATAATTTTTGTCTAAGGAATGGTTGGTTTTTGATCGGAATGGTTTGATTTTGTCCTTGAGTGATTAGTTTTTGTTTTGGAATGGTTTGATTTTGTTAAGTTATGTTATGTTTTTTAAATGAAATATTTTTGTTATGCAATAATTTATTTTATATAATGTTTTTTTCCTTCTTCTATATTATAATGACCGTTCCTGTTCTATAATGACACGCTTTTGTTTTATAATGATCTATTTTAGTTATAAACACCCCATAAGATGGGGCTGCCGTGGGTGGTGGTGCGTGGTGGTAGGCAGGGGACGTGAGAAGAGACAGAAAATAAACAAAGAGGGAAGAGGAGAGAATTGGGGTTGGGTTTTAAAGTTTTAATTGAAAATAAATAACGAGGCAGGGGACGCACCACCACCCACGGCAGCCCCGCCATCACCACCCACAACCTGGAATGCCAGGAACACCACCACCAACCTCGGATCATTCCCTCGAACTCACGCCGGCGACCACCCTCCCCTGCCTTCCACTCTACACGCCTCTCTTTCTCTCCCTTCATCCTCTCTTTCCCTCGTTCCCACAACGCCCTCCTTTATTAGACGCCCACTTCGCGTCCTCGTCGTAGAGTCACCGACGTTCGCTCCCCTTGCCAATGTCACCAATGTCGTCGTAAATAGAAGAAACGGGATGAGAGAGAAATGTGGGACAATGAGATAATGAGAGGCGAAATTGGGGTTGCTGTGTCAGAAAAGTAGCGGAATAGGGTCGCCGGAGATCGGTGTTGCTACTGGTGTGGCCGGCCCCATCTTACGGGGCGGTTCGTGTGGGTTCTCACGTCCCCTGCCTACCACCACGCACCACCACCCACGGCAGCCCCATCTTACGGGGTGTTTATAACTAAAATAGATCAGTATAAAACAAAAGCGTGTCATTATAGAACAGGAACGAGTCATTATAATATAGAAGAAGAAAAAAACATTATATAAAATAAAATATTGCATAACAAAAATATTTCATTTAAAAAACATAACATAACTTAACAAAATCAAACCATTCCAAAACAAAAACTAATCACTCAAGGACAAAATCAAACCATTCCGAAAAAAAACCAACCATTTCTTAGACAAAAATTATCCATTCCAGAACAAAAAATAACTATCCTTAGACAAAAAGCAACCATTTTACGACAAAAAGTAACCATCCCACAACAAAATATAACCATCGTAGGACAAAAAACAACCATTATTTGACAAAAATCATTCATCCCAAAACAAAAACTAATCATCCCGTTTTTGTTACAGAATGACATATTATGTTCTATAATGATCAGTTTTTGTTTTATAATGATGTATTTATGTTCTATAATGATCAGTTTTTGTTCTACAATGATGTATTTACGATCAGTTTTTGTTCTATAATTGTGCATTTATGTTCTCTAATGATCAATTGTTGTTCCAGAATGACATATTTTTGTTCTATAATGATCATTTTTTGTTCTAGAATGACATATTTATAATTATATGATCAATTTATACTTGAGAATGAGAGACTAATTTATATTTTATAATGATTAATATATGTTCTATAATGATCTGTTTTTGTTTCATAATGATTGAATTTTAATTATCAATTTTTGTTCTATAATGATGTATTTATTTTCTATAATGATCAATTGTTGTTCCAGAATGACATATTTTTGTTCTATAATGATTAGTTTTTTGTCCAGAATGACCTATTTGTGTTTATATGATCAATTTATATTTGAGAATGAGAGACTAATTTATGTTCTATAATGATGTGTTTTTGTTTCATAATGATTGATTTTTAATGATCGATGTATATATGTTCTACAACTATCAATTGTTGTTCTAGTATGACATATTTTTGTTCTATAATGGTCAGTTTTTGTTCCAGAATGACCTATTTTTGTTTATATGATCAATTTATGTGAGAATGGGAGATTAATTTATGTTCTATAATGATGTATTTATGATCTATAATGATCAGTTTTTGTTACGGAATAATAAATTTATGTTATATAATGATAAGTTTTTGTTTTATAATGATATATTTATGATCTATAATGATCAATTTTTGTTCCAGAATGATATTTTTTTGTTCTATAATGATCAGTTTTTGTTCCACAATGACATATTTATGTTTATATGATCAATTTATATTTGAGAATGAGAGACTAATTTATTTTCTATAATGATTAATATATGTTCTATAATGATGTGTTTTTGTTTCATAATGATTGATTTTTAATGATCAGTTTTTGTTCTATGATGATGTTTTTATGATCTATAATAATCAGCTTTTGAAATCAATGGTTTTTGTTTTGGAATGAATCGTTTTTGTTCTGAAATTAATGGTTACTGTTCTGGGATGATTTCTGTTTTTAAATGAATGGTTTTTGTTTTGAAATGAATGATTTTTGTTTAGCAATGAATTGTTTTGTCATGAAATAAATGATTTTTTTTTGTTCTGGAATGAATGGTTTCCGTCTTAAAATGAAATGTTTTTGTCCCAAATATATTGTTTTTGTTATGGAATAAACGGTTTTTGTCGTGAAACGAATGAGTACTGTTTTGGAATGAATAGTTTATGTTTTACAATGATCTAATTTTGTTTTTAAATGACCTAACTTTGTATTATAATTATTTTGTTTACTCTTTGAGATGATATGTTTTGTTTTAAAACGATCTTTTTTTTTCTCACCACCTGTATGTCACTTTCTCTCTCTCCTCCCCTTTACCCACTCTCCCTCCTCCCTACTCAGCCACGCCTCCGAGTCTCCGACCACCGCCACCCACATGATCTACTCACCGCTCACCTGAGATTCCACCTGGGCCTTTGATATTCTTCGACGTGGCTTCACCGCCCCTCCTCAACCTCATTTCTTTTCTTCTCAGCCCTCTCCTCACACTCTCCCACCTCATTTTCTTTGTTGCAACCTATCGTCGACACCACCTCACCACCGTACGCCTCCTACGCACCACGCTGCCTCTCTATTTAAGTCGCCTCACCACCGTCCATGAGGAGAGAGAAAGGAGGGAGAAGACAAAATGGGGATCATTCGCGGGGGCGACGGAGCGGGGGTGGCGTCGCGGGGGTGGGGTCGTCCCGGCTGACTGGTGGTCGGGTTGGGTCTACCGGAGGCGGGAGCGGAGCGGGGATGTCGATGGGTTAGATCATGGGGTGGGTCGTGGATTGGGGAGAGGGGAGGAGAGAGAGTGTTTGTATTTTTATTTTGTTTCTTTTTAATTTTCAATTTGGGTGGGGTGTGTTGGTTTGATTTGTGGAACTGACCCAGCTTATTAATTGGGCTGCTGAGTATTTAGGCCGGGGGGTACCAAGAGAATGGTACCCTAAGGGTACCATAGAATGGTTTCCATTGGACTTGAAGTAGTGGATATTCGTTGAACATATCAGGTATCAAAAGTGTCGCCGTGTGGGAATTGGGAATCCTATATTCCTATGTTGTTGACCTTGTGAGCGAGGGTTATACGGGTTAAGGGTATGTTCGGTAAAGGTGCCTCTAAGCTGGTAATTGTGACTTCGTGAGTGATAATAAGATTAAACCATGTAGAATCTTTGATGATCTTGTCCATTTATATTTGAAAAAGACAATTGACTTTAAGTCATTCAGTGTATAGATATTAGAGACCCAAATACGATTTTTGTTAGTGGATCATAATTTTTATAAAGGAGGAAAATTCATTCAAAATGATTCGACATATGACATCTACAATGAGTAGCGAAATAATCAAAATATAAGGCTAGCGTCAATGTTTGGTTTGCACAATATGCTAGTTTATTAGGCCAATTTTTTAAGCTCTTTGACCAAATAAGCTTATTTTGATAATACCACTAGCCAGTGGCGGAGCCATGGGGGTGCACAGGGGGATACGTGCACCCCCATTAATCTGAATTTTTTTTATATATAGTTAAGTTGTCCTTTGTTTAACATCTATTAAAGACTGGAGTTAGGGATGGCAATTTAGTGCAAATCTGAACCGAACCCGACTCGACCCGAGAGAAAGAAACCGATCCAAACCCGAGGTTACGGAACCCGAATCCAAACCCGATA
>JBBYHQ010000007.1:1200034-1210502 GCA_038382645.1 Spergularia azorica | reverse complement strand
CGCAAGGTACAAGTTTCAAACATAGGGGCACCATGAGCATTTTGACATAGTTCGGGGGCACCACGGGAATTTGCCGTATAATATTCCATATAGTACAATATCAACTTTCTCTAAAACATATAGAGTACATTACTTGCCCAAAGCAAAAAAAAAAAAAAAAAAAAAAACTAGTAACAATAATTCAATAACATCATTATGGTTGAACTATGTAATGTATATAATATGAAAGTTTGCATAAAATTCATGAAATTCCAAATATGTGTGATCTTATGATCACACTTCTTATGAGTTTTTGCTGACATCTCTTTCTCTCAATTATTGTCTCCAACTCTTTTGACTAGAGATTTTGTCAATTGAATTGGTTTGCCCAATATGTTATCCAACTAATTAAACAAAAAAAGTTAATAGTATTTCACTCCCGTTTCGATTTAAGGTCGTGTGGTTGACAAGTAAAATTTTAAAACTTCCATAGGGGCGCAGGGGGCTTCCTTATGGTCAATAGCTAATGAGGGTCTAGCCCTTAACAAACGAGATTTTGGTCCAAAAATGTTCTCAGATTGAAGATTGGTGCATTTTACAATGAATCTAGCCCCTCGGCTCAATGATCAATTTAATACATTACCAAGAGAAGTCAGGAGAGATTGTTTCGAGTTTCGACCCTCACTAAAATTTTACCTATTGCTAAAAAATTATTAGATGATGTAATCTCGAACTTGATTAATGTAAGCATAAGAAAACCAAGTTCAAAGTTCTGGCAAGGAAATCTTTTAACTCCCAATGTCATATCAAACCATGTTGCTTTTTATCATTAAGGTATCTTAATCTATTGAGGATCAGTGGATTAATTAGATTATTGTTTTTAATTTTGTTTTAAACTTTTAGCTTTCCCAAAAGAAGAGCCCATGCCAACCTTGAACCAGCCCTTGACGATCAGCATAGACAAATATTTCAATCGAACTTGAAATCGTCCAAACCAAATGCTTCCAATCAAATACTTGATTTATGCAAAAGGCACACTTTTATTATTACGTGGCACACCCCTATTTGCTTACCTATTCCCCTAGTTGATTCTCTTTCATGCGTACTATGGAATACTGAGTGAGAGAGTGGTAGGTAGGTTGTGCACTAGAGCTGATCGAATGGCCGCTGGGCGCCGGTCCGGTTATCACCGGCTTGTCCTTCTAAGTAACGTAGAGTTGATCAAGTGGCTTAGGCTCACCGCCTTGACGCAACTTTTTCTCGGGTTTGAACCGTAGTTTAGGCTCGTCCGTACCATGATCACCTCTATCATAAAGGCCAAATTTTTTGAGAATATTTGCTAACTCCAAAAATGTCGTCGAAATTGGCCTAAGGATACATTGTTTTCGCCTCAAATTGGCACTGGAACAAAAATTGTTCAAATGTTAATGGAAGACCTTTAGGGGTCATACTATGTGTTTGAGCGAAGTATTATAGTCAAGAACCTACTCTATGTTTTAAAAGTTGACAAAAACTGCATGCTTATCCCAACGGTTCACCTTTACCGAAAGAGATCAAAGAACTACCCTAATAGATGAACCCTAGCCTCATATCCAACAGATTACTCTGAATTAACTATCTACTCCATATAGTAAAGTTTCGTAAACCTTTGACTACTCCTAAATAATGGTCAAACGAACGTATATAATCCACCATTTTCTTATTTAGGAGCGGTACAAAACTAGTCCGGCAATTATTTTGCAGCCAGAGTGCAACTTTCCAAAGAGAGTGTAAAAATGTTAAGAGTGTTTAATAAGGAGAAGTTTGGGGAAGAGATTTGGTTATTCTAAGGCTTTGGTCTCTGTGACTCCAAGTCCCAAGGCCAACTAATAATGACATGAGAGAAATAAAAGACAGACAATCAATAACAGTATGTACACAACTTATAATATTTGTACCCACATTTCATTTCTTCAGGAAGACTTGTAATTAAGCCCTTTTTTTTAAACTGGCTTCTTGTAATTAAGGTCCTTTCAAAAAAAAAAAAAAAACAAGTTGAAGGAGTTGGTACAACCGTACAAGACTCATATTGTCATTATCATAATTCGACACAATTTTACAACAGAAATGTCATGTTTTAGGTTCGTATCTTCGGACCTGTAAAACAATACAAGTTATATCTATTCATGTTTTCAATTCACGTATATTTGGTAAAGTGAGAAGTATTCTAACTAAATACCTATAATTGATTTTTTTTTTCCGAGTTTTAGTAGATTTGTGGCCAAGTACAAGACGTGGCTTTGTTTAACAACCTTAAAGACCCACGAGTCAACTCCAAAGACGTGAGGTGGGTTTGTTGGAACCTTGGCATTCCCAACTCCATCTATTTTTTGCTCTGTTTCATCCTTTTCTGTTTCTTTTTTCGTCGAAACACTATCATCGTCAAGTGGGGATACTAAGCACTTGTTTATTGTGACTAATGGTCTTTGTAGATCAGAGCTATACATACATTATAGCACACTAGCACGTCAAGGCAAGGAGGTTGACTAGATGAATGTCCTACAATCCTACACTAGTACAACTATACAAGGTTCGAATGGAGGGAGTAAACAAGATTGTATAGTTGTTGTTTTTTGTTTCTAATGGACATTTTTATTAGAATCTATTTGGAAAAATGAATTGGACAAGAATACGGGGATTTGATAGAATTAAAAGTGTATAATTTAACCTTGCAAAAATGAATTGAAGTACATTAATAATTTAATATCAATCAAAATAAGCATGATACAAGTTTTTTTTTGAATAATTCTCCTCAAACCATAGTGGTGTCCACTACCCATCGGTCTGAAGTTGGGTCGGACCAATCAGATTCTAAGCAATTGGAAAAATGAGGTTCGTGGTCCGATTCCTTGCGTCCGGAATAGACCAATTTTTCCGAAATCTTCACACCCTTAAATTCTACTCATAACTTATTGTGGATATGTTAACTAGTCCGTATTCAACAAGTATCTAATGTGACAAAAGTAAAATGTATGAAGTCGACCATCCTAGCGTGAGAGCATAACGACTTCCGTCTTGAAAACTCTTAAATTAAGATAAGAAAAAATTAAATTAATTTAACTTTGAGTAAATCGATTTAGTCCCTCCAAAATAATCCTTTACACCAAGGTAAAAGAGGTGGAGTATGTAATACAATTGCCCTATATTAAATCGCAAATGGACCTTAATAAAATGAAGACCCAACCGTGTTGGATATGCCACCGAGATTACAAAATCAAGTAGAAGTATAAATATTGAGGAGATGTCAATCGAATTTGGTTAGATTCTCTTTGGTGAACAATTTGCCGACTATTGACAAATTGACAACCCTCCCTTAATCTCCCCTTAAATCCCCACTACCCAAAAAGAAAATAAGGCACAAAAGAAACACATAGTTAACTAATTAATTAGCCCAAAAATTAAAATAAAATTGAAGAACAAATTATAAAAGTACTTAGGGAAGGCGGTCAAAAACTTTGTATCTTGACCAAACAAACAAATACTTTAAATAAAAGAATTAGGGGAAAGCTCTGCTCCCCAGATTCAATCAAAGGACATTAGCATTTCATATTGCATAAAATCTTCAATCTGAAAGTTGGCAATGTCAGATTGCTTAGCTTGACCTCGCATTTTTACTCTTAATTAGTACTACACTTTTATTAATTAAACATACTCTTTACATAAGTTTATAAATATATAAGCATAGAATGTACAAGTAGCTAATAAGAACAAATGTTATACTCAGATTATTCTTAATTTGTAATTTAGTAATTTGGTTCGACTTCTTAAGAGAGTTATTCGCATTACTTTATAATCGTTTCTTTTAAACTAGCAAATGATAAGAAATGAGCTTCGTAAGTCATATGTGACCGAGGAATTAAGCTCTTAGCAATTGGTTAACCTTGAACCAGATTTAATGTCATCTTGGAGCTCGTAAACTTGTTAGTGTTGGTAGTAAAATATGAATTACTAGCTGGAGTACTATACAATTTTCATGTCAACATTAGTACTCCAATACGTAACCTTTACTAAAATATTAAACGAGGTATAGTGAAACACTAGATGACCAAATCTCAACAAGTCGATCAACGAAAACTAAATTATAGCATCCATGACACCCATCAAGTTATTTGACATTTAACGAATTATTATCGTGAACACTAGATGACCAATCTCAACAAGTCGATCGATCTGATGAAAACCAAACTACAATAACCATGACACCCATCATCAAGTTGTTTGGAAAACACCCAATTGCCTGTGAGAGTATGTTTAGAAAATGGAGGAAAGAACTAATAAGTAATAAGCTAATAACAAACAAATAATTAAGGTAAACAAAGCTTGATTATACAGTGGATTAAGTATAATAATGATAACATTTTTTAGCAGTAGTAGCAGTGGCGGTGGTTAATCATCAAGAGCTCTCTTTTTGATGCAGGCGTGGGTATAAATGCAGGACCTTTGCTCTTACTCTTTCCCTTTTTTTTCTTCTCTCCTCTAATCTCTCTCTAAACCCCAAAATATTTACAAATTATTTCCCAAACACTCAAATCACTGTTGGGTTAATTTTGGACCACCCTTTTCAGTTCTTAATAACTTGTGTAATCATCAAGTTTCTATTATTACTACTACTATTATTATTAAACAAGTGAGTTCAGTTCAACATTAGTGTAAAAAAGAAGAAGAAGAAGAATTCAGTGGAAAAAAGTTTGAATGGAGGTCAGAGCAACAAAAGTAGGCCAGAATCTGAAATGGGTATCTTTTAATTACCACTTTTAATGATTCTAACTCGAGGTTGGTCAATTTGGTCTGACTAGGGTTTTTTTCTGGGTTTATTTTTGTTTGTTTTTAATTTTAATTGGGAAGAAATTGAAGTAGGTAAAATTCAAGTACTGGGTGTTTATTTAATGTTTGCAGGAAATTAAATGTTTTCAAATTGACTGATCCTAGGCCACTTTATAATTTATATGTGTGTTCCTGAAGTTTTCTCTGTAGTTTGAATAGATTCTTTGCAGTGTGAGTTGAATTGTATGTATCTGGGTGTACCAAAATTTGAGCTTCTGTACATATTGAGTGATTGCAATTTATAGAAATTGTATGTGGGCAGTTAAACATTGGGGCTGTGATCTGGTACATACATAATAATTAAAAGTTGGGTACATAGGTTTTGTTTTTAATGATGCTGTGTTGCTATCACAATATTAATTGAAGTGGGTACCTGACATTTCTCACTTCCCTGTTTAGCTGTTCTTTAGTAGCCCCTCATCAGTTATACCACTTACTAGTTCTTCTTCATATGTGTCTGAATTTCAGAAAAAGACTTTAACTTTGATTTCTGTGTTTGTGTGTATCTGTGGTGGGGGAAATCTTTGTCACTGTGCTCATAAATTTCTGTGAATTGGGGTTTGGTTATTTCATGTGAGTTTTGAATTGGGGGAAATTTTTCACTGAATTTGGTGGGTTCATGTTGGAATTTCAGGTGTCTGAATTGATTTCATTTAGGGAATTGGAATTTCTGTAAAGGGTGTTTCGATATTCAGCGAAAACTCGAAATAGTGGACAGGAGTGTGAAGTAAAGGAGTGTGATTTGTTGGTGGATGCTTTTTTTGGTAATAGAGTGAAGTTGAGAATGGATATGAGTGATAAGAGTCAATTAGATCTAGAGAAGAGGAGTGAAGAGACTATAGGTTATAATAATCCTCCTGGTACGTCTGGTGATTGGCGATATAACGATGCCAATTTTGCTAATTCGTCAATGGGGTTAGTCTCGAACGGGAATGGTATGGCTGTTTGTGGAGATGGAGTTGGTCCTTCCTGTTCCTCAGGTGCAATGGTGGATTCTTATGGCTCGGGGGTGTGGGAACATTCTGTCAATACGGCGCCTTTAGGTTTTAGTGAAATGAGTGGTCATAATGGTGGTGCAAGTGCATCTGATCCTCTCTCGATGCTTAAAGGTGGTATGTTCGGTCCAAGTATGTCAGCAATGCTACCTCACAGTTTATCCCAGTTTCCTGCTGATTCTGCTTTCATTGAGCGTGCTGCTCGTTTCTCTAGCTTCAGTGGGGGACATTTTGGCGAGTTATTAAATCCCTTTGGCATGCAGCAACCTGTGAATCCATATCTCCGAGGTGGGACAGCGATGCAAGGTCCTCCTGAGCTGTTGTCAGGGCATGCTATGAAAATTTTACCAAGTAGACAGCCTCAAAACGGTGATTCAAATGTGGCGAAAACCTCTACAGATGTTTCTTTGACCCCAGAACGTGGAGCTGTCGAAGGGGGTTCCCCCAGGAACGAGTCTATGGTGGAAAGGTGTCAGGGTGATGCAAAACAAGGTGTCTCAATGTCCGGAAATGACTCTGGTGAACCTGAATTTAGTGGTGGCGGCAATCGAGAAGATACAACACCTTCGTCAGCTAAAGGACTTGGAGCAAAGAAAAGGAAAAGGGTTAATCAGGTAAGATTATATGACTCATCATTCTTCACTTTTCATGTTTATTGGTCATTATACTTTGTGTGACAAATTGTTAATTTCACTTAGGATGTTGAATCGGACCAAGCTAATGGAGCTCAGCAGCATTCTGGTGAAGCTGGAAAGAAATATGCTGAAGTTCAGCAGAAGGGAGAACAAAATTCAGCACCCTCTGGCAATAAGTCGAATGGAAAAAATGGAAAGCAGAGTTCTCAAAATTCCGACCAACCAAAGGACGAATACATACATGTACGAGCACGAAGAGGGCAGGCAACTAATAGTCACAGTCTAGCAGAGAGGGTAAGTATTCTTGACGATTTTGCTAGTTGGATATTACTGTCTTCCATAGATTAGTGACTGATAGTTTTGTCTCTGGTTGATAGGTTAGGAGGGAAAAGATCAGTGAGAGGATGAAGTTTCTCCAGGACCTAGTACCTGGTTGCAGTAAGGTTGGTATCTGGACCTGGTGTCAAATAAGTATCTATGGAACAGGGGGGATCTAGTCTTTGGAAATTTGAACTGAATGCAACTGTTTCTGCAGGTCACAGGCAAAGCTGTTATGCTTGATGAAATTATCAACTATGTACAATCGTTGCAACGCCAAGTTGAGGTACTAAATTAAGCTTACTTTGCGCCTCAGTTAAGTTTGCAGGCAGGTTTATTGTGTAATAGCTGTTCTGTCAGTGTAGCTGCTAGTTGCAAACTTGCAATACTTATATTGCCCCCCTCATGCAGTTATATGTTAAAACTCTTGATTTTCTCCTACCCAATTGTTCAGTTCTTTCTTCGCCTGGAATTTGTAATATTAATTATTATTAATAGATATTTTCACTGCTACATATCCTTAACACATTTCATCTCTTTACCGAGTGTGTGTCTATCATTAAAATGGTCTTCTGCTCCTGTCTTCTTTTCAATTATTCGATCTTGAATATGAACATTCAGCTAACTTCTGTCTGCATGTACCAGTACTACGCCCCTCTGATTCTCTGCTTGTGGCTCTGTGATTTACAGTTTTTGTCTATGAAGCTTGCAACAGTTAATCCTAGATTGGACTTCAACATAGACCAGCTTCTTGCAAAAGACGTGAGTGGTTTTACTTGCTCAGTTGCTACATTAACAATGAAAGATCACTGTTTAAAGTTCGCTTCCCTGTTTTTCAGCATATGTTATCAGTGCGATCTGGTCCATCTGGTATAGGAATTGCACCAAGTATGCCAATGGCTTATCCTTCACTACATCCAAGTCAACCCTCTATTTTACAGTCGGGACTTCCTGGCATTGGAAACTGTTCTGACTTACTGCGACGGACTATTAATTCACAATTGTCTAATATGGGAGGAGGTTACAAAGAACCCACTCATCAGGTATGTTTTTTTTCCCCCTAAGCATGAGGCATCGTAGTTTCGTTCTATACGTTTCAATTTCCGGGAGTAAGAAAACCGCATACAGCGTATGTGACTGTAGATGTCATAGGGCTGTACCACAGTTCCGTTCCACCTCTTATGAGTTCTGTTAACTCTTTTTTCATTTTCCAGTCATTATTTACTAGTTCCATGATCTCATGTGGTTTTCCATCTGGATTTGATCCTACAGCTACCTAATGCGTGGGAGGACGAGCTTCACAATGTCGTTCAGATGAACTTCAATGCTAGTACACCCCTAGACAACCAAGAACCTAACTGTGAGTACTTTTATTAATCCCCTGAAGTTCGTGCATAGTTTTTGATTGACGAGACAGTTCACCTGAGACCCGTCTACTCCTTTATGTTTGTAGGTCCTGTGGAAGAAGGCCCCACGAAAGCCGAACCTTGATTACTATGTTTAACAACCAAAACTTTCATCGCTTGTCTTTCTATTCCCATGGGGTTCTGCTACAGTTGCTATCCATTGGCCATCAGACATTGCAGGAAGTCGAGGAAATCATCAGCGTGTTCGAATTTGCTACCTGAAGATGAGCTATTGTACAGTCCTAACTGCTACTCAACCTTTAGATGCCGTTTACATTGACGGGTACAAAATAACGCCTTTTGAAGGTTTAGCACAATGCCTGCAGTCTGCACAACATCTGAAAGGTGTTGCTGAAGATGTGAGACCGTTGCTAGCTTGGTGTATGACTAGTCGACTAGAATGGTAAACCCATCCCAGAATCGATTTGTTAGGTGTTGGTTTCCAATTGATGTGCTCTCAGTTTGCTGCGAGGCTGTGATGGATAAGAGTGGTGAGAGGTTCAGGGCACCTTAATCGCATTGCATTGTGTAACGAAATGTAATTTATTCTTCTTTTTTCGCTTGTTCCAGAATGGTGGATGTATTCTTTGGTTCTTCTAAAGTGTAAGACTAGCTCTAGTATGTGATAATATGATGATATAGGCTCCCATTAAAACTGTCAAGTTCGCTCATGGGAATGCCAGAAGAGGTACATAGGATGATAATGTAGACCGATTTTAGACCTAGATTCGAGTGTTAATTGGCAATTAGTATGAAGATGGCAAATTGTAGCTCCTTGTCACAAAATGATGTTACATTCCAAATTCTTCAAATGTCCTTTGGGATCTCTAATGTGGTCCTTTTGGTCGTACTTGTGATTGCATTGTAAAAGTATGAGGGCCGGGAAATCGAACGCTCCATTCGATTGAATTGTGCCGAACGCAGGGGTATATGCGCCATTTTAAGTCCACTTTTAGGGACAAGTTTGTCCATTCAACTCATAAACTTACCCCAACCAGTCACCACCCAAATACTGACTACAACCGGTCAACACCTCGCACAACCAGCCAACCCACCAATTGTCGTCGGAGAATGCGAAGGGACCACTCCGGCCACTGAACAACGACCCCCTTTTTCCGGCGGCTTTGCCGTCGGTCCCATTAGACACCCTATATGGGCCGGGTGAACCCTAGAAAAGGGATTAATCTTCCTAAAATGGCCGGAGAAAGGGTTTATGGTTAATCCCTTTCTCTCGACAAAAACCGTAATATTTTGGGAATGGGAAGAACAAAGTCGAAACCCTGAAAAAGGGAGAAGGAAGTTTAAATAGGACCAGAGGAGTACTATATTATGTTTGAATTTTTGAAATATTAAAAAATTCAAACATTGCAAATTTAAACCTAAGTATTGACAAATATAAATTTAAAATTTATTGGAATAGTTACACCAATGAGAATTCAAAACAACACGGAAAATTACAAATAAAGATGTATGACAAACAATATTGGGTTTAAGTATTCTCTTTACACCCGCCAAAACTAATTATGACCTGCTTTTTTCTAGGCCATGACCCATTTTTTCTGGCTCGGACCCGTTTGTTACCCGTATTTATTGGTTAAACCCAAATCGATCCGTTCACCCGTATTTTAAAACAAATTAGGCAAATGTAAGGGAATTAATTTTAGTGTAGAAAATAAGTTTTGAAGAGAAGTTTTAATAAAAAAAAAAATTGAAAATCATAAATCTGATTACAATACTATTACTATTTTACATTAAAAAATGCGGGATAATAACTATAATATTAATTTAATTATAAAAAAAGTCGTGAAAATGTATCTAAGACCCGTATTCAAATCCAAACGCGACTTGAACTTGCATTTGATCCGACTTTTAGCGACATGACCAATTTTTAAACTCATCATACCCGTTTACAGGTCAACTTCCGTATTATCTAATTTGTTTTAAAAAGTAAGTAAAATCTAATATTAAGAAACCCCTTCACCATTTGACTCACCTCCCTAATCTCTTGCCAACTTATTTGAACTCTGGCTTGGGCCCTTCATCACCCGTTGACTTTTGTACCCGAGAACCCTTATAATGCTAATAGCTTTCTTAGTTGATCTCCTTCTTGGTCAATTTACTTAGGCATTTCCACAATCTGTTGTTAACTCGTATACGCGGGCATCTACGTAACAACTCTCACCCAAATCTTGAACTTTATTTCCTAATTGGCAGTCCGACTTGACCCAATTTTTTTGCTATCATCCTTAGTCCCCTACAACATGTTTTTAGA
>JBBYHQ010000007.1:1175784-1193399 GCA_038382645.1 Spergularia azorica | reverse complement strand
TATCCCTGGTACTTCCTCGTTCTTTGATGAACGACTTGTGATTTTGCCTCCGTTGGAGGATGTAATAAACATTAGCTTGTTTTTATTTATCGTCTTTGTACCAAAAAAAAAAAAAAAAAAAAAAAAAGAAAAGAAAAAGGACATACAAGTTTGAGGTGTAAGATAACTTTTCGATGCTTTAGACATATGTAGCAAAGTTAATACTTTGGCCGAAGATCAAAGTTATACGTAAGAGTGTATTATCATTTAATACACCACATGTGTCCAGTGGCTTTGATTGATGATATGTTGTAAATTTGTGGTCTGGTAGACCATCACTAGGTGTAATGAAGGAACATTAAGTCTACGGTGGTACTTTCTCACCGTATGAGACCAATTAATCGATTATTTTTGATAAATTAGCATGTCACTTTTAAAACTAGGTTGGCTTTGGCTTTGAAAAGTTAGAGTTACTTTTGAAATCCTGTACACTATATATATCGACTTGATGTTTTAATATTATAACTCTTATTATGATGATCAATTACATAAGATAATGCATGACTTTGGCCAGAAGTTCAAAGTTTGAGTATGTGGTCTCGATAGTAGTGATCACTACCGCTTTAGGACACTCGATCTAGGTCATACGATTGATGACTACGATATAGAGTTTGTCGATGACATTTATATACATCAAATAAAAAAAATGTTGAATCTCAAATCTGTTTGATATGCTTTTGATTTTATTATTTTCAATAATTTGTTAAAGAATATAAGCTTTTAGTGAAAAGGGTTGAGCAAAGAATTAGGTTACCAAATTGACGCGTGTCCCTTTTGTGTAAATGTTCTTGTTCATTGACATAATTTGCGCAAGAATGAAGACAAGTAGAATTTATTGTGGACATCATGAATTAATACGATATATGATGAGAGTATCATAGTCAGATGCTCCAGAAGAGCATGAGTGAAATGAGAATAATAAATATACTCTAGAAGAGTTCAAATTATACAAAAGATAATATGAGTGTTCCTATATTCCATAAGAATATGCGTTATCCACCCACAAGGAGAATTTACTCCAGAAGAGCATGCATGAATCAGATTAAATTAATACACATGATGTTATAACCTCATGAAACAAGAAAAAAAAAATGCTCAAGAAGAGCACATAGTAGCTCCCTGGAGGAGATAATAAATATTTTAGTCTTGCCTATATGAATTGAGACGCTAGTTATATTCGTGTCCAAATATCACATAATTTGTTAGCCGAAATCAATATGTAATTTTATTGTGCACAAGAGAATCGTAAAGTTTTGTCAACCTGAAGATTGACTTATGAGAAGCTATGAGTTTGACATGTGAGTAATGATAATGACGAAATATAATCAACATGAAGTTTGACACGAAAAGGTTATTAGATGTAAGTTTATCTGACGTGATAAATTAGGCCATCAAAGTATATAATAAATTAAAGTTCTTTTTACTTGAAATATAATAATGTGCTAAAAGCTCTCTCATGTTGTTATTTAATTTATCATGGCAAGACACAACAGAGATAGAGCTCATTTGGAGATCTTGATAATAAGTGAGGTTATACCCAAAGTTGATGATTGTAACTTAGTGGCCAGAAGTCCACCTGGAAATTTGACGTGGATAGTTACGAACTACGATTAAATTGCTATAAACCAAGTGATCTCCGATTAGGGGCAAAAATTTGCAGCACATGAGAATCCAACTGCTATTGCATATAGTCCCCATATACATGATATATTAAGCTTATGGGTATGTATTTTTATTTAAGGTGGGTTTATTGATGATTATGGGCCCCATAAATCTATCAATTTAAGATAGTTTTTACCACCTTAGGGGGAGAATCGTGGGAGAAAGCTGGTAAAAACATACATGGAGTATGTGATCTCCATATCGAACAAAAGTTCAAATTTGTTGTAAATAAGAAATATGTGAAATAGAGTTTCAAGAAAGAACCCAGCTTTATTTCCTATGAGATTAAGATATGCTCAATTATATATAAAGCATTGAAAGATCTTGCCAATCGTGATAGTTACTACTACGTACTAAAGTCTGGTAGAAAAGTGATATATAATTCGGTTCCAAGTTTATAGATAAAATTATATGGCAAGATATTTCAGTTGGCCTGATACTCTTGAAGAGTTATAAGAATCTGATAAGTATGAAGGCAAGAATTCTACACAAAAATATCTGAATAATAATAGATGGCATACATGATAGAAAAAGGTAAAGGTACCTCAAGAATAAATATTCAGATATCATAGATGGGTCATGACTTCAAAAGATTATATAAAGAGTTTTGGTTAAGTTATACCGGTATATATATGGAACCGATCAACGAGTAAATTTATTAGAACATAGATGGACATGTAATTGGGGATCTTACATGTTAAGTCCATTCATTGTCGACAAATTAATAATGACATGAGCTCATGGACCTGCAGTCCAATGGATTTATAATTTCAAAATCTGTACGTACAATTGCATTATCGAGTCTTATATTAAGTGCATGTATATTTACTCTCAGTAATGTATTAGGCATAATATATCTAGTTTTATATCATTTGTATCATTAGTTTACTAGTTTGGTTTTCATAGTGCATGTGCATATACCAATCATTGCGTTAAATGATATCTTCGAATTATACGTTTGAACTCTGTTTGAAAATATATGAATAGTCACTGAAATGACTACTTTGATTTGCGATTCAAGAACCTCTTTAAATGTGATTATCTTCGAATGAGACAATTACTCATAGGAAACAATTGGTTCCAGAAGAACTAAAGTTCACTTAACTATGTGATTTAATATGTTCGCGAAGAACAAATTATCTCTAGTTTTCTAATAAAGTGAACTGAATGAAAACGAAATTAATTTTATGTGTCAAGTATCCTAATACAAATGCTATTATTACTATCATTAAGGTTTATGGTCTAGAAGCACCATAATCACTTATTGTAGTGTAAAAGAAGATTGTCAATTTATAAAAGGTGAGTTACGAAGAAGGATAAGTAAAAGGATAAGATATTAAACAAATTACTAGTGAATTTGACATTTGTTGTGTAAACGCTTTACCTCCTGAAGAAGGTTAGTGGATATATGATGTCGAGTAGTTGATAGTAATAATATTAGATAACGCGCATGGTACTATTCGATTGTTGTACTCTTTTTCCCTTCGGTTAGCTTTTTGTCCCATTGGGTTTTTCCTACCAAGGTTTTTAACGAGGCAACATTATAAGCGCACATGTTACCACTCTCGAAGTATTACATGATGATGATGCTAGTGGTTTATTTGAAGTATTCATGGATTTTTCGAGATGATAAGAATCCTGATTTTCCGAGTTCTACAAGTTGAGCCAAAAGTACAACGAGAGTATGAAGGAAGTTCAAGATTCAAGAGTTCAATAAGGCGTATCCAAAAGTGTCCGATATACCAATCAAGAAGTTCAATGCCATGACAATCAAATCAATGAAGTTTTTCAAGTGATGCATTCATCAGGGGGAGTAAATACGCGTTGCACTCTTTTTCCCTTAGCCATGGTTTTGTCCCACTGGGTTTTCCAGGCAAGGTTTTTAATGAGGCAACCTCAAAAGCGTATTTTGAAGAATATATGTATTCTTTTCTTCACTAGTTCCAATGAGACATGTTTTTAAATTATGTACATTTAAGGGGGAGTGTTATGGAATAATATAGATGGATGTACATATACTAGAATATTTTAGAGTGTATTTCCTATATTGTGTAGACCTATATATATGTACTCTCCCTCATAATAATGAAGTAGGGTTTTCTCTACCTCTTATTCCTCTCTATTCTTTAACAGATCGAAACTTTTATTATTCTTGATGATACATACATTATAGTGTTACACAAACTTTACGACCTTAGAATTTATATTGAGGGACTTTCACAATCTTCTTTAATAAGATTTTTCACAAATAACGTTAGCACTTCTTATACAAATGTTGTTTTAAGCATATTATGATATGGTTATAAAAAGATACAATGAGTTTAGTAATTTATCTTGAATTCGTTAAGTACAGCTTTTGGGTCCCCTGCGGCACGTCCAGTGTAGAATGTGAAGAAGTCCTTGTATTGAAATGGCTTATATAATGGACGGCAATTTTGTGCCTCAACAAGTTCTTTTGCTGGTTGCACAATGCATTCCTTTGATGGATTGATGAAGAAGGCAGCACTCGTTCTCGCTTCGGTGTCGTTGGTTACGGCTCTATGCTGTGCACTCTTAAGCATTCCGTTGGTAACGACCTACACAATCAAGTTCCGGGACAAGTATTATGAGAGGGATATTATTCAGAGTCGCGCAACATAAAAGTGAAATAATCCCTGATTTAATTTTGACATAGTGATCAATTATTCTTTTTGAAATAGAGGGAGTACGATATATGTACCTCGAGTTGGTTGCCGACTATGATAAGAAATGAGTCGGGGACCGGATCGACGCTAAACCATTGTCCATCATGAAACAATTGGAGGCCTGCAACATGACCTTGTTGAAGAACTGTGATAAGGTTTGGATCAGTATGTAGAGATAGCCCTAAGGTCAAAGTTGGATCTGGACATGGTGGATAGTGGTTCACAATTAAGAAGTCATCTTGACTAAGTGGCCCAGCAAAATGATTGGATTTGAGACCAACCCCTTCTGATATGAACTCCAACATCCTTGATCCTAAATCCTTCAATGCAGCACTATGTGGCCCAATTGTCTCCCTGTTAATTACAAAACAATAATAAATCATCGGGCTATTACGATCCTACAATAAGTCAATGTACATGTCGATATAAGGTTTTGGTGTGAACCGTCTCCCAAGTCTCTAGCTTGGAATAAGCTCACCACCAAAACTTTTGAACTTTTGATGTACATTATCTCTCATTTGAAGATAGATATCGTGATATGACAAAGGGTCAATTTAATTTATTATTTCTTATATACGATTATTTTATCCAAAACTTGTCGAGAAAAAAACCTGTAATTTGAGGGTTGAGCTGGCCAATATTTGACGCATTCCTCTAAAGGTGTACAAGTGTGTCTCAAAACGTCCCTCCAATAGTGAGTCTCTTCAGAATCATAGTTGAAGGTGCTTGTGTATAGTTTGCATGTCTCGTTACTCTTGTTATTTACTCTCATTGCTTTTAACTTTTCGTCATAGGGCATTTTAAAGAACTCTTGAAACACATCCATTGCCCCGTTCATCAGCTCACTTTGAACTCCATGGTTGATTACCTGCTCGATCGAAGCAAGTAATGACAATGACCTTATATTATCAACGTGTTTGATGAGGAAGAATTAAGTCGAAAGAAAAGCAAAGGAATGAAATGAAAATAGTTTTTTGCTAAAATTCTTTTTGTTTGCGTCACTGATATAAAAAATCTCGAGGAGTCGAGGGTAAATATAATGATGTTTCGGAAATTTAGTGGAAAATATAAAGTGAAATAGGAAAGGGTAAACCTAACTTACCCCATGGTTAAATTGATCGATTTCAATTTGTACGTACCTGAAATATTCCATAATCACGACAAGCCTTCATTACGTGTTCTTTTACATTATTTTCATCTTGGAGATCAACCACCGGAATGTTGGCTTTTTGCGCAAGAACTACACTTGAACCCGGTCTTTTTTCCGGTGGAAAGACATAACTTTCTGGAACTTTTTCTTCTGACTTACTTGTCAAAAGTTTCTCCATTATCAGGTGTTATTTGCTTGTATACAACAAAATTAATGATATGAACAATGTAAATGGTGGTATCGTGTTGCCGATAATAGTTATGTAGACAATATATATATATATATATTGATGTCGAATAACGGTTGAACTGTTGTTGCACCAAATTCTTAAAATTATATTGTATTAATTACAAGACTATGAAGAGAATACAACTCAAATTAACTAGGCATGCAAGATCAATTAAGCGACCACCTATTTTTGGAAAGGTGATTTGGCTTGAAGCCATGTAAAAACCAACACAGAAGTAGCAACTTGAAGCTCATAATTAGTTGTAAAAACATTTTCTTGGTAAAACATAGATACATAGAATGTTATATATCCCATTGCTATTCACTAGTCCTCCAAAAGTTGAAAATAAATAGTAATAACAAATTAAAACTACACACCAAAAGTACTATTCAACTCCTTGTAATAGAACATATATACAAGGGGGAAATGATAAATTCATGTATCTGATACGTAGTACTCTCATTGTATTACCACCGTACCACCAATTCATCTCAATGACGCCACTTCTTCGCACACCGATTAATCAACTACTCCCTCCTACGTACCCAAAAATATCTCCCCGTTTGTTTTGTTGTTTTAGTTGTCCATATAACAACCCTAAATTATTCGACCAAATCAAATAAACAAAAATCTAGGATTGTTATGCAACAATTAATTATTGTCCGAGTTAATTGCAAGGTTTAAAGCCAAACTAATAAATACAATAGTAAACAATAAAGAATTATGACAATGGAACAACGATATGAATAATGTTTGACAAATGTCTAATAACAAATTCTCATGAATGCAGACATCTACAAGCTCAAGGGTTGGCATTCTTACCGTAGATTGTTAAACTTTCCCCTGACTTCTTAAATGTGAGGCCAGGAACCAAACGACACCGAGCTCACAAGCTACATAATAGTAGAAGAATTGACCAAAATTAATAAAATGAACTTACTAACCATACAATAACTCCAACAACTAAAACAATCTCGAACCTTTGACAAGGTTAATTCCCCCAAATACTATATATGCCCCAATTAATAAAGATCGATGATTTTGCTGAGCCAAATCAGTATCTTCATAAGGTAATTATACCTTACTGCTTTGACAACATCATCGGCTTTAATGAAATTAGCCATATCCAATTAATTTTATGTTATAATCCCTAAATTGTTTAAATCTAATAAAAATATATTCCTCAAAATTATTAACGTCCAATAACTCACAAGCTACAAAACCAGCCACCACAAACAACAACGACACCAATAACCTCAATGACGGAACACCACGACAACCACCATAGCAATGACACACGACAGTCGCACAACTAAACTCAAACGGATTACCCGACTTAAAACATTCTTAAAAATGAATTATTAACGCCCAACAACCATGTAAATCGATCAACAATAAAAGAATTAAAACTAATAAAATCTCATCGATCGTCGGCTAACAACGAAAATAAGAAGCGACTGTATCGTTGTGCGTGCGTGGCTTCAACAAAACTACGAGAAATTCATACCGTTATGTAGAGGAGATCGAAAGAGGATTAATGGTAGTGTTCACGTCGAAAATGGGCTGAAATCCGTGAAGGACGAGGGTCTGAAATTGGCTCCACGAAATAACGCGAGGAGGACGACTGAAAATTATGAATGATGCAGAGATGATGACATATATGACGATGTAGGGTTTAGTGCTAGGGGTTTATTAAAGGCAATAAAGGGCGAAAACGTAATTTGTAGACTAAACATAGCAAATGCGATTTTAAATCATTTACTCACCTTTAGTAGATGGGTGCGAAACGCTAATTTGGCTAATTAGGATTTGTTTAATTGGTATAGTATTTATAGCACTAAATAAAAACCATTATACATACCTAAAAACCATTTCAGCAAACCCTGAAAATAAGTAGAGGACTTCCAAAATGAAATAGAATAGTAACACCTGAATTCTAATTAATTTATGAAAAATATGGGGTGTTACATACCACGTGGAGGCCTACTTCTACACTAAATGAAAGCCCTTCTTGTCATAGAATCAAGTGGATTTCGTTAAAATGCAATGCAAGATAAAACGTGATGATTTTTACAACAAGAGAACGAACCATGTGATGCAAAAGTAGCTCCCCACATGATCAATCAAAACACCAAAACAAAACTGGCAGGTATCCTTTAAAGGAGGGAGTATATATAAAGGGCACATAATATCGAGACAGCCATGATTGATGAGAGCCAAAATGGTTGTGTTATTTTACAAATAAAATAGATAAATTTAAAAAAAAAACAGATTTAATACTTTCGCCAATTTCGGATAATTATTTCTTGCCATATAAAGATGTTTCATTTGTTCTAACCAGACTAAAATTGGCAAGTGTGATTTAGTTAGATAAGTAACAAAATGAAATTCAAATTCATTGTTTCAGTAATAGTCCTCTAGAAAATGATAACCGACAACTATTAACTAAAAATTGAAAACCATTTTTTTACGATAGCCAAAAATGAGTTAGTTCCAAAAAAAAAAAAACGGTATCAAATGAGCCCGAAGATTTCTTTAGCATAAACAATTTCTACCTTGACAAATTATAATCCAAAAATGCCTAAATAAATGTCACACAAGAACAAATAGCTAAGGAGACTTGGGTTGGGCCTCTCTTCAAGACCACACAGGCACAAATTACTTTAACACCTGATGGGCTCCTGAGGCCAGATTTGAATGAGGATTAGAGAGCGTCCAGCCCACAAAGTCCTGCATTCTTTAAACTATTAATTCAACTTAGAAGCCCAAGAATATATTGGGCTTAAGTCAACAATCCGTTTATGGATCTCAATTTTTCCGGTGTATAGAGGTAGAATCTCGACACCCACCCACCCACCCCATCTTTCGTTTTCCTACAAGATCTTGCTCGATCAATGCCGACTTCGCATGCAATGGAATCAACTATATTCAGCTCAGTGTATCAAATCTAGTGCTCAATCGATGGGGGTAAAGGTCGTTCGAATTCATCTAACTAATTTTGATATAGTACGTCATTGTGATCGACGCGGTAACAATGTACGATTGAGAGTTTTGTATGAGATGACGAATTGTAGAGGTTACGTTATAGAACAAACGTAGACCGTAGGACACTAGGAGCAATACGGAGATGAGGGAGCTAGCCAAGGTGACAAACTGACTACAGTATGTGGTTAAAAAGTGAAATGGGTAAATTTCTTTTATATTGTCGGATTTCTAGGACCTCGATCTTCTCTCTTTTTTCTCCTCTCTTCAAACCTAGAAAATGTTACATACAGTAAACCTTAATTACACTGTACAACTAACTAAACATGTGCAACTTATGTTAACTTGTAAGGATCGATTTCCTTCTCATTATGCACGCATTGAATAATACATACAGCTCTTCATGAATGATCGTGTGATTGCTCCTAAGAGTTCTAACATATCTTAGACGACCTCAACGTACAAAATGGCCTAAAACTAGACAAAAACAATGTTTTGTTCAAGGGCTTTCGTTGTCATTCAATATGAAAGAGATACAGAAGGAAAGATTTGAATGGATTTGTTGCAGAAAATCTCAAAAATTGAAGGGTACTAAAACACTCACTTTTTCTCCTTTTTAAGGCTTACCGCTTACCCATATAATTTCGGGACCATATTATAAATGTTGCTAGGCCGATGACTATACGACCAAGAACGACGTACGTACGTATTATGTTCAAGTTGCATGTTACGTATGGCCCCTAATAAATAAATTAAACTTTGGTTAACATAATTTTAATATAAGATTGCTCATATCCTAGAGGGGTCCCCAAGGACTTGTGGGCTAGTGACCCAAGTCATTTGGACCACTACGAAACATGGTTCGACGACCCAGAAGTCGGGTGGTGGTGGTAGCGGCTTACGAGGAACGCTGCATGAGAAGTAAAAAACGAGTACATAGTTGTGGAAAAATAGTTGCAGAAGTTAATAATTATTTGAGAAAATCAAGGTCGTCTACCACCGGTTTTATTATATTCCAACGGCAATAACAGAAATGGCGGAACTTAGTTTTTTTGGTTTTTGCGGCTGCGTATAAAGAACTACCCTTATTGTACGTAGTATTTTACGCCGCAACTTTGTCCGTGCGTTCGGCCTATACTAGCTACGGAGTACCTCCCTTCTTTCATCTCGAGAAAGGCTACACATACGGATCGGAGTATCTATTAACTCATTGTTGATGAGCATTTGGTTACATTGGCACGAAATTTAATTGAAGTACAGTTTTCATTTGATTTCAATCTCTACTGATACACAAACTAACTCGTTGGAGATCCCAAATATTCATGATCTGGATGTGAATGAGTTGAATTACTTATCCCTCGGCCTATAGTCGCGCTATATATGTGGTCTCACTCACACGATTCATATCCGAACAAAATTTGGCCTTGTAAAATGTAGATGCTATAACTTATGTGATTTGCAAAGAAAATACATGTATGAGGAGTTGGAATGTTGGATAGTGCGGTAACCTTGGTTATGTAAGAAAATTCGAATACCTCGGAATTCTAGTCTGGCGCAAATTCTAAGAGGAATGATAATTATGTGGTCTTAGTGAAATAAATCAAATTAAATCTCAACCATTATCTGATTATTTGAGCAACAAAAAGTATAATGAATTGTGCGATATAATTTCGCATGTACGATAGCCTAGCTTCCCAGCGTTGCAAGTTTCAAATTAAATCTGATTTTTCATGTTGAACTAGAACCTCGCGCATTTTTTGCTTACAAAATTGTACTAACGTTTACATTATGCTTGAGCAACAAATTAGGCAAAAAGAGTCCTAGCCACAAGTTGACCACTCAGGCATGTCTAAGATGATGTACATATTGAGAATAATATTAACGTAACATTAGAAAAGTAGAAACAACTATAGTCATCCAAGCAACTTAAATTATTTTCATCTATTATAAAACCGTCTCACGTAGAAATCGGTAAACGTACAAAAACAGGTAAGTACGGAGTAGTAGACAGTAGTCGTGGTGGTGCAGTGGTAGTACAAGTCCACGAGCTCCGAAAGAACACATCAATCATGTATAAGGTAGAGGTGGGGTCCAAAGGATCAGCTTTCCGACGTGGATGATGATGTGGCAGTTAGTTAGAGTGACCCTTCAATTTCTCAGAGGACCTTTGTACACTGCAAGTCTGCAACGACCCTTGAGAAAATATAATTATAATATTATTTTGTACTATACAAAAATACATAAGTACACCCTCCGTCCCCCTTTAAACACCCCATACCCAAAACGCAACCTTATTTAAGAGAGTGTACACACTAATCGGTTGATCAAAATTCCAAAAAAATTGCATGAAATTTTTGTTAAGATTCTAATCTAACTCACCAAATAATTTTTTTGAAACTTTGATTAACCAATTTGAATGTACACTCTCATCAACACGGAGGTATTTTAGATATGGGGTGTTTAAAGGGAAACGGAGAAAGTAATTAATATTATTAAAGTAAAAATTAAGGTACTAAAATTAAGGCTGAGAATAAAATGCACACGTGTTGAGTGCCATGCCACTACCACATGAGTATCTGAGAATTCCCCTGACTTTCTCATGTCACGTGCGTCGGTGCAAAGTTTTACGCTTGGATTCTCCTTTTTTCTTTTTCCAGAAATTAATTTGTTAAGCAAACACTACTTTACATTTCCAGATTTTAATCATCTACTCCACACTTTTATGTCTCACATCGTCGCATACTCCATATATAGGCTATGGTGTATCCGTGTATATACGTTTACAATGATGAAATGCTTCGAAATGAAATTACAAAGTTAATATTTTGGTAGAGGTTTATATTTTTTTTTTAAAATTATTAACGTTTGATCTGGATTATACAAGATCTTAAAAAAGTTGGTAATAAAATCTTACGCAAGAATTAGTACTTAGTAGTATGCGATGTGTATGTAAGAGATTTTAAGATTTTTTTAATTTGAGTATAATTTATACTACTCCGCGATCCCTCCATTCCATTCAATTATTACGTTGAACTTGTTTTCTCACAAAATTCATTCCAACGTAAATAATTAAATGAAATGAAAGAAGTTTTAAAACTTAATACTCAGATTGTTCAGGTGAAAATTATCGCTTTTCTCAAATTTTAAATTTATATTTTGTAACATATGGAGTGGATCATTAGGTTGAGTAGCTCAAAAAAAATACTCCGTAAAAACAGAAAAGATCAGAGTTGGCGATGAGATGTGTAAGGGTCAGGTCTAAGGTGACTAGACGGACCATTGACTGGGATGGCTGGTCCAATTGATGGGAACCATGGTTCGTCATCAACAGTAGAAGGAACAAAATCTAAGGATGACTAATACATTTACATTGAATAATGAGATAGTGATTTTAATACTGAATAAAGCTTTTAGTTGACAGTTAGAAGAGGTGGTTAGCCGTTAAGCATGGCTTCTAATTATAAACCTGATCATGTGGTTTCGACTGAGTATCACGTGCTTGGTCTTTTAATTTTGGTTGGGCCAATGGTGATCGATGAGGAGCTGACAAGATCGGTGATTGGGTATAAAGTATAATAGTATTAATTTATGTATGAGCGATTTGGTGATCGAATTCAATTCATTAAGATTTTGTGTGAAATGTTATATACGAGTAAGTATATATTTGCTATGATTAGTTGTGAGTTGTGGCGATGATAGTATATACGAGTATGCTCGTTGCAACTCGATCGTTTCATATGGTTCTACTCCGGATCATTTTTAGTGTCTGAATTGGTTTAATCAACGCATTTTACACTTCGATCTATACTGTAATCTTAAGCCGTCTTCTCATTATTGGAATATCTACTATACACTCGGGTACATTTATTATACCCTCCGGTTCTTTTCGATACAAGATCAGATCGAGTTGAGGTTATGTCCAATCGAGGTTGGGTAGGACTTCAAAATACCGGCCGGCCTTAAGTAGCTGATGATAAGGACACCACTAGCTAGAAGCGTAGGTCGCGTCGAACGAAGAGAGCCAATCGGAAATGGCAAATTAAAGTAAAAAGCTAAGGAAAGAAAGATGGTGAGTTAGTTAGTAATAAAATGGAGTAGAAACTAGAAAGCAAAGACAGGTTCCTGGAGTTTCGTATTGCGGCTGCTCATGCATGCCATCATATGTCGTGCTATAAACATTGGTGCGATCACAATATATATACACACGGATCTTACTAGTTTGCCTTTTCAACTACAACGTTGCAACACTTGCTCCTTTGTTTAGCCCTATTTTGGGTGTCCATTGTTTGGACTAGACATATACTCCAATAACTCCATGGTTTATGCAATCTTACCAATTAATCCACCTAATTATGTTTTTTGTTTGTTAAGTATGTAGTTGATTACAACATCGGACAATAATGATTGAACTCATCAAACCCACACTCGATTACTTAATAGCCAACTGCTTGCAGTCATTTATTTGTCTTGTTAAAGAATAGGTCGGGGAGTGGTTGCTTTCGTAAATTACAAGTACGTGCGTAACTTAATTAGGACAATTCCACAATAGATCCAGAATACCTTTTGAATTATAGACTATATTTTAATTTCTGACATAACGTCGGCCTTGAATTATCGTCCCTGGATCTTCTGTAACGAAACTACGTACATGAAGATCTATGGACGTAAGAAGGATACACTCAAACCTACGAATCGACAAACTTGTTAAACGAATCTTCCATTTACGTGTGGACAACTAGGGTCAATTAGACACAAACATGTGAAAATAGTTATGTCAAGAAATATATACTAGTTGGGAGGTCGATGCAATTACCAATTCCCATAGCAAAATGACATAAGTAAGACAAAAATAGTTAGACACAACGTCAAATTTGTAAAGTCTCCATGTATACCATATATGGATTGAGGTTGTCTCGTACTTATTACTTGCCCGAAATTGTATGTACACTAGAGTCACAAATGGCCAGAGGCTCAGAGCAATTAATACAAATCCAAAGCTACCCTTCTCCTAATTTTAATGTCCGTGACAAGTAGCGCAAAGTATCATAATTGTCGTAATCTCAACCATACATAATGTTAGAAATCAATCTACACCATCCATTATTTTTAATTAGATATATTTTTAAAATTATATTGTAAATGACCAAAAACAATAGAAAAAAACTGGTTAATTGCATTTATTTTATTTTTTATGCTTACGTATACATAGTACAAACTATATCTAATATAATTAGATAATTTTTTACTTTTAAAACAATAATTTAAGTACATGGATTGAAATGGATAGTCTCCACTTGATCTCCACTACCCAATCTAGTATTTGGACATGTTACACGACATCATCTCCTTGATAATTAATACCAGTATTTTGAGTCTCCAATCATTTACCGATTAATAGACATTGTAATCCGTGTGAATTCAAACCGCAACCACATCCCACGAGGCCAGGGGTCAGGTCATCTAACGATAATAAATTGAACGATCCAACCAATACGATCACCCCTACTAGCTTAGTACATGCTTTTCCGCGAACTCTAAGTCATATAAGAGGAGTAACGAAGAGAGTAGTAAGAAAAACATGGCTAGCGCCTAGCGTTAGTAGTGTAGGCTAGATCAAACAGAGATGATTGAGGGAGAAGTACAGTAAGCCTTGACTCCTTAAGATTGTTGGGACCATTCTCTCTAGTTAAAAGTTCAGAGGATTAGGTATTATATAGGTACGTTAATATATGTAGCATTAGGATGCAGAGACCTGCAGGCAAATTGCGAAGGGAAATTACTCTGTTCAAGACAAATACGATTAACATAAGTAGTGTGCATGCGAGTGGCCAATGGGTAGTAGTGGTGTAGCACTAACATCCACGAATGTGTTCAACTGGTGTTATTCTAACTACTCCGATCGACCTACATTGGTCGTGTGCACTCATGGAAGAGAATGTTAGCTGTTGGCGGCTTTGTCTAGTTAAGTAGTTAGGGTGTGTTTGGCCAAGCTCTTAAAGTGTTTCTGGACTGTTTTTGGGTATTTACACACAAAATTGGGAAACTGTTTATGGATTCTGAGAAGCACTTCTAGTGTAAATTTGTGTCTCAAAAGTAGAAGCTCCAATTTGGAGCCTGTTTGGCCAAATTTTTCGAAATCTGTTTTTATTTTTCATAATCAGTTTCTTTAAAAACTGTTTTTTGAAAAAATAATGTGTTTGGTTCTACATACTACAAAAGCACTTCATTTGTTATTATAATCTTTTTTATATTTTTGTCAAATTAAAAATATCTCACAAAAGGAGTATTTTTTGTGAGATATTTTTAGAGAAATAGAAACGGAAACACCAATTTGGTGCTTCTGCTTTTCAGGGTCAATATTTAGAAAAGTGCTTTTATTAAATAGGTTATAACTTCTAAAAAAATTTATATTTGGCCAAGTTTATAATTTTTGGGAGTAAAAACACTTTGAAAAACTAGGCCAAACACATACTTGGAGCTGTTTCTTAGAAACTGTTTATGAGAAGTAGTTCTGAAAAAGTTGGAGGTTGGCCAAACAGGCCCTTAGTCATTTTTCGGTGGCGGATTTAAAGGATACGAGAGACTCCGAGAGTTACGAGATTAAATAAATTTTTAAAATAATAATTTGTTTTCTAAAATAGGGTGCAAATATTGAAGTTGACGGTAAAAAAATTAATTTAAACATGTGGTCAAATAGAACCCGGTCACAGGCCACTACACCAAAGTGGTTGCGTGTGCTTGATCACCGGGTACTATAATGACAAAACTCAAGTCAAGGGTGACAATATGATCTCTAAGGTTCACGCTCCAGACCTCCAATAGATTAAATATTGGATCTTTTTGAAACGATGATCGACCGTTGCAAATAAATTAACTTGCAAGAAATGGTTCCACCTAATGAGTTCATGGATCTCGAATTCTAATTTTAGTATGTATGTAGCCCGACCATCTGTTAGCTCAGTGATGGGTTCGATGTATTTCGATCGAATGCTGAAAGTGGGCATAAATTCTGAAATTAAAGTTTGCTTGAATAGAGATCTTGGTCACTATGACTTTGATGTTCTTCGATCAATTGTAACTTTCCCATACATTAAAAACGTGACAAGCAAGGCAATAATAATGTGACTTGATAATGACAATTAAGGACAATAATACACCAAAACGAGCACATCAACGAACATTAAGCTTATACATATGGCGACGCTATTATATGTGGACGACCAACTTTTTTTGCCCTCCATTTGATTTGTGTACGTATGGTAAAGTAGCTAAATTATGATGTGAGGTAGTTGTCTTATCAAATTAAAGCATCCTCTTTACTTCAAAAAATAAATCAATAAATATAACTTTTGGTTCATTGCATAGGAGGCGCTCTTGCTCATCTCACCTCATCCAAGTAGATTATTCGAGTCTTCCATTCTTCATATCAACTCCTATACGGAGTAATAAAGTTATAATGGACACGGTGAATATTACCATGTTCACTACATATAATGTTTTTTCTTTTTTTTTTTACGGTCACTGCATATAATGTTATGCCAAGTTAATCACTATTTTAGAAACCCTTCTATTAAGTCTGGTAGAAGACGGACACAAACTATAATGTATTGTATAGAAATCGATATATATCCCTCTAACAGGTCACCTTCCTTTCACTTGATGAAGGCTGCATCATACAGAACCGTGACAAGTCACACAGTTTCATTCATCAAAGAACTAATCAAAATGGACATGTTGAAAATTTCGAGTTTTCAGTTTCACAATCTATTCCATCACGCATCACCCATGCAACAACATTAACCAGTGGATTTTGACCAACAGTTTCATGGCTATAGTACAGAATCTCTGAATCTGAGTTAGTTAAAGATTCCATTTTGCTGCATTAAGAAAACTTATCTTCTGATGTTTTGTTCGTACGTTGTTTTTTTTTTTTTACTGGACAGTTGCATACAGAATCTTATCAGTCAAAAAACATTACGAAAAATGAGGCATAAATTATATTATCAAACTATATACTATAGCTTAGTACAAGTTCTTAGCTTGGTAAAGGTCCAAGCATGGCACATTGCGAATATAATGATCAGAGTTACACCATCTTATGATTGTTTCTGAATGAATTCAAGACTTCACGTCTCCCAAAATATATTGGCAAAATCTTTGAGGGTGTGGAGCTCTATATGTCCTACATAGTCTAGATAGGACCAAAAACTTAGATCATCTCGAATCTTGCTCTACTTGTGTAGTTGCATGTGTTGCATGGAAACAATTGTTGAGCAAAATGTATGGTTTTAGAGATTCAATTTCTGCTATCCTATCAATGACCTTAAACACGGCGTAATTAACATTTTGTATAGTTGAGAAATAACTTCTCTAAGTAGACTCTAATCTGCTTGTATTGAAACAAGTTATCGGCTTCTCCGATCTTCATTATTTAGTTACATATACTACCAATAATCAGTTATGTTAGATTTCATTGCTTAGACCTGACTGGAGACTGTACTTCTTATTTTGTTAACTACTCCTACATGATATGATCCAGAGAGGTCAATTAACAATTATGCTATTCAAGCATGTTCATTAATTAGCTCGATTACAAAACATTGAACTTTTAATTAAATAAAAATCTAGCCATTAAGATTTCAATCTGATTGAGTTTGTATTACTCCGTATAAGTTAATTATATCAGGGATAAATTTTCAACTCCTACCTTTTATATACAAAATCTTCCAAATTCCTACCTTAATTTACAAAAGTTTCAAACTCCTACCTTATCAAACACATTTATATCCTTTTCCTACCAAATCACATCTCCGGTAGATTTGACTTACTTTTCCGGCATTGACTTTGTCATATGAGTTGCACATGGTTA
>JBBYHQ010000007.1:1158376-1175684 GCA_038382645.1 Spergularia azorica | reverse complement strand
TCAACTCATTTCAGTTATGAAATTAATAATATACTCACGGATTTAGAGTCTAGAAATAAATAAGGTTACAGAAATTACAGTTTAACAATTAAACGAGTTAATGGTGTTAGGTAGACGAGTTAACGTGCAGAAAGTTGAGTAAAAAATTAGAGGGGATGCCACTTGGAAAATTTGACGGGTCTAGAGTTATCAGTTAGCGAGGGAGGTCAAGTAAAGGAGTCACAGGGGATTGAGCGGTTAAGTTGAACATTTGATCAATAACGATGAGTATAACCAAAACAATTGTTGGTTGGTAAGAGTCTTAGTTAGGAAATGGGTGGGAGTAGGGTAATAATAATGTTGATGATGGGATGATGGTTTTCTGTTGGAGGTGCGTGTATAGGATGAGGGGCGACTAAGATAGTTATCATGGTGAAAAGAATTGTTAAGTACTAGAGTCGATGTGTAATTGTGGCGGTAGAGTTTGGGATAGTTAGGTTGGAGGGTCGAACAATTCAAGTAAGTCAGAGGAGGACGGGGCTTTGGATGGGTAGAGTTCCAACTACGATTTAATTTGGAAACCACGCAAACTCTGTGTGATTTTCAAATTTACATGACACCTAATTTTTTCTATACAGTCGATAAACTTTTAATTTCTGGATTAGTTTTAAACATGTTTGTTTGTTACTTTCAACTATCATATACGGAGTATGTTATAATCACAACAAATTTTGTGTTTATGTTTTTCAATATTAGGGTTTACGATCCTTAAAATATTTTTTTTTCTTCAATATATTCAACGTAATAACATGTTACATGGTTGATATAAACATTTTAATTCACGTGTATTTGCACGGGCCAAAATACTAGTTAGATTTAAGACACGTGTCTATTTGACTTTGTAACCGTTGGCGAAATGAATTCCTTTTGGGAAACCAAACGAAACTTTCAAAGTGTTCAAAAATTTCAATTTTTTGGCCAAAGTATTTTCATTGGCTTCTCTCACAAGATTCAAAGGAAAGACGAAAGGGGTAATTTCGTCAATTCACACAAACCGCACTCGCTCTCGCTTAGCGTATCAGAAACCTCCGCACACTCCCATTTTTTTTCCCACTCTTTTCTCTCTCTCTCTCTCTCTATATCTCTCTACTTCCGCGTGTCGACTCTTTCTCTCTCATGCCAACGACTAAATTTCTTCCCCAATTTCACAAACCCTAGAAAATTCCCCAAATCCAATCGAAATCCGTTTCGTATCAATTACTCAACCTGGGGTTGTCAATCCTCACTCTCGGCAGGTAATTATATCTCATAATCTTTAATTTTGCAATTATTGATAATTTTCATGATTTCTGGGTATTTTTTTTTCGTATTGTGGTGTATTATGTAATTTTATAAGTGTTTTGGGGGTAATTTTGGGTTCGATTGTGAATTATTTTTCTGGGTTTTGTAATTGGCGGAATATTTTCGTCGGTTAAGTTGGTTGGTGATTGGAATTTCTAGGGTTACACTTTTTTGATCGAACTGATCTTGGAATATATTGTATTATATGTGTATAATTTAGGATTTTGTGTTTTTTGGGTTAATTAGTTCGTATTACCTAGTTTATGATTATGTTGATTGATTGGATTTTTTGGGGGTTACAAACATTTTTGAAGAAAATCTGAGTTAGTTTGTATCGAAAGAGGAGTTTCGTGTCCGGTTCATGTGAAATTGGAGGTGTGAGGAACTGTGAGGATAAAGAATTTAGTGGATAGTGTAATGTTGGTCCGAAATGGAGTTGGATAACTCGGTTTATAAGTGAGTTGTGGCGCCTTTTTACTCAATAGAAGAAGTCGATGGGTAGAGGTACGGCCACTCTTAGAAAACCGTTCTCACACGTTCTACTTATCTAGTGTGGGACACTTGAACACATTGATATTGAATGGGGATGTGAGTATTAAACTATTAATGTGTAAATGGTATATGGGTTGTAGAACTTTGAGCGAGATTGTAAAAGTGTAAATGGGTGGATTGATGAGTGGACGAATTGCTTTGTCAGTGCTGCATCTGTACTAGGCAGTTGTGTTTGTGGTTACACAGAAACTGTTGAAGCGGAAAGAAAATTTTTGGGGTGAGGCTTGAGAGGAGGGTTAGACATTCTAAGTTGTATGCGCTGGGGTTTAAGGAGATGGACTTGTATGGTGTATTGGTGGACATGAAAGGAAGGATGTTCTCCGATGAAATGGCTTTTAAAAGTGTAAATTATGGTCAACGATCACGCCGATCAGCTCAGTCACTGGATGTAGATGTAGTCTAAAATGGCTTAGTGAGTAGTACTCAGGCCTTCAGAATCTTGTATGTGGAGTTTTCTTCGATTTTGTCATCCCAGTCCTCTCAATATTTAGTTCCATATAAGCACATAACCTTAGTGGGTCTTTTATCAGTTATCAAGGTCTAACTTCTATTTTTTTCAAAAAAAATGTTTTTCAGAAATGACCACTTTTTTTTCTTTCTTTTTTGCTATTTAAAGAGGGCCAATTTTTTAGAGAAGTAGAAACCAGGGATTAGGGGGCAAATGGAAGGGGCAAAAATTGTACCCTGATGCAAATGCTCACTATCATTAGATTTTGCACTGTTCATGAGATGGTGTTATTCGCTAATTGGTATTCATATCTTTTAGGAGTTTAGGACCCATCACTTTTTCCCGCCTGGTTTTGAGGAGAAGTGGAATTATATTGTCAGTTGGAATGAATGATTTATATTTAGCCAAACTTGTCCTCCTAAAGATAATTGTCCATTCAATATGGACTGATGGTACACACGTGGCTTGTATTTAGCTGGGTGATGACGGAATTTGATTGATCAAGATTACTTTTGCGTGTCTTATTATCAGCCACTTGTATGATGCTTTAGATCTATAAGCATTCTCGTTATTGGCGAAAATTTGGACGGTTTGTGAGTGAACTGGCAACTAATGTTACAGCTGTTTGGTGGCTGATATCGCTAACGTTGCATAGATTCTGATGTTTTGAAATTGTTCCATTGTTTTTTTAAGGTAGATAATGAGTGCTGCTGAAGCATGTCCTGGCCATTTTTTGCCTAAAAAAGGTTTGGGTAGAAGACCTTTACAAGGATGTTCAAGTCGAAAGAGAGAGAACATTGTACTTATCGAAGTTGATTCTGATGATTTTGGTGACGTTATCATCCTTGATGTCCCTGAGTCTTTCCATAAAAAATTCAGGAAAAGACCCAAACATGTGATTAGCATTGATGACGACGATGAGAACATCAGTGAAAGCAGAAATGCAGCTTGTAATCCAAATGGTGATGCCGCCGCAAACGATAGATGTTCCCCGACTTCGGTAGCTCATTCTTTGAACAGTGCTGAAGTTGATGTGGATTCTGTTACTGAAGAAAACACACCTGTGAAGCTGTGTAAGTCCAAGCGAACTTACTCCGGTACAAACATATCAAGAAATCGATATGGCTTAAGTTCTGAATCTACTTGTTCATCTGATGATGACTGTTCCGACTGTGAGTTTATGGGAAATTCTTCTGAAATGCTTTATGAACAGTGGAAAAAGGCCCCTTCTACACATCCACATGACAATAGTACTGGTTTTCCTGAGAATAAAGCAGGCTCTTCCGCACCTAATCAGCCTGTTCATAATAGCACAGAAGAAAGTATATTGGAGCATTCAGAGCCTCCCAGGCAACAGAGCAACTTTACTAATTGCTCTCTTAACCATGACAGAGATACAGCTGATGGTCTTAGTGATCTTGCTCAGAAGCTTTCCGAGGGAACCCAGTTCTGTCAGATGGAAACTGATCCTACAGAGATGAGTGGACATTTTGAAAGAAAACATGATAGTTGTAATGATTATTCTCACTCAGATGATAAAATTGGCGATTCTGTACCTGGTTGCCCTGTTTATCAAACAGATAAACTAAATACTTACGAAGTTCCGCAGCCTTCTAACAGTAGGGGGTGTTTTGATCATGAAAAGAAGGGTTCTTTTAACGATTCTGCCAAGGAGGTACCTGAACAATGCGACTCCACTGATCAGGATGATGATGCTGAGGAGATGAGTGACGTCTTTGTTGGGGATGCCTCTGCAAATATCAAGGTGTCTTCTGATCTTGATGCTGGAAGTACTAGTATTTCATCGTATGAGAGTGAACAAGGTGCTGGAATGCCATCTAGTCTATTGGAAGGTGACTCTACCTCTGGCCATGAGGCCCGTGACTCTGAAGCCAATTCTTCTGATGTCCAGAGTTGTATAATTACTGACCGCCAGAAAATTAAGGAGACTGATGAATACCAACGTGCAATGGAAGAAGAGTGGGAATCTAGGAAGCAACAGTTGCAGATCCAGGTTCTATACTTTTCATTGATCTCGAGATATTCGTTTAAAATAGTGTACAGTCTATCTTGTTATGTTTGCCTTTTGTTATTGACCTGCTATGAATTTGGAGATTTGTTTGGCTATGTTGGTCATGTAGATTGCTGAAGGAAAAGATTACGTAACATCACTTAAACCGGTCACATTTTTATTGTCGTTTGAATGCTTTTAAAAGTTGACTGAGTGAATAGCATGTAATGCGAGTCGTGGTGAATATTGTTAAGCTCTCTGTGGTTAGCTGAAATTCTAGTGAAGACAGCCTCTCTCTGGAATATTTGGCATGTCTAGGATTACATTTCAATATTTCAGTAGCTGAATTAACTGGGGAGAGTTCCTTACTTCTGTAAATTGTTTTTTTTCTGTCATAGTCTTTAGGTTCTTTGAACAGTTTCGTTGATTATTCTTATCCCTTTTGTAGTCTATTGACTGTACTGAGTGATAAGGAAAACTTTTCCTCTGGCTCCTGAGAGAAGCATTTACGTTCCAAGACTTACTCAGTTTCCCACCCTACTGCCACAATTTTTTGATTGAATCATCTTTTAACCCTAAACTTTCGTCAATGCTGTTGATATTAGGAATCTCGTTCTTGTCTTATATGATTAGCTGATTTTATTGAGGTAAGCACTATGATGTGTTTGATTTTTGGTAATTTTTTCTGGTTGTGATGGATCAATGTTCTTTGGCCAAACCTAGGTTCAAATAAAACATTTGTAGATAGCTGGGTAACTATTTTAAAAAGAAAGTAATGCCACCTTTTGCATTTTCTTTTTTAAGGTTATTATTTATAGAATAGCATCAGTGTACTGTTAGGGTTGTGTTGTTAAAAGTTCTAATGTGATTGTCAATGTGGACAGTTTAAGGATTAATGTGCTCCGATGAAGTATGAATATGGAGTGATGACTGATGAGGTCTTAATTTCCAGCATTTTTCCATTGCTAGCTCTTCAATACGGTGATGATAGTGTTAGGGAAATGGCACTTTGCTTGGAATTACTAATTCAGGCTGTACGGCCATGTGGGTTCATATAATTCAACTTGGTCAAAGTATGATACACAGTTATGATAGATTATTGTTTCTTGTATGTGCTCAGTTCCAGCGACGCATACTTAATCTCATGAGGATAATTGATTATGTTGGTAAAAAATGATTTTGCTGGCTTCACAGCATACGATGTATGCTCTAAAACAGTTTCATATGCTCAAGGATCAGCCGTTGTTCACTTTGCCGAGCAGAAATAACAGAGTACCAGCATTTCTTGATGGTGGTCTTTGATAATTAATTATTCTATAAAGGGGTTAGACACTTAGATCTCTGTCCTATGTTCCCAATCATTTCCCATACCTTGCATGCATACTCACACATACACACTCAAAACGTTGAAAAATGTACCACATGGCGTGAGATATGGGATAGCGTTTTGTGTACTCTTGTTTCTTTCCATTTTTCCAAAGGGCTTGGCTTCCTAAGGATGGATTGGTCTAATGTGGGTTAAACCCTGGTGATGCTCTTCCATGAAGATAATAAAGTTGTAGAAGCTTTAGGCTTTAGCTCCCTTGTTGTGAATGGCCTCATGTGTCTTATTACTCTCTTTTGACAAGTTCACATTGGATTGCTTTTATAGTTCAGTTTATTGATATGGTGTTATACTGTTTCTCTCTCTCCAGTTCTAATAATTCTCACTTTCTCAGAGAATCTCAATGCATTGAAAAATGTTTTTTTTTTTCCATGCTCATCGTGTTCTGTATACCAGATTGCCTGTTAAATGGCTTAGCTTTATCTTTTGGATAATGTTACCTGACATTGTGTTCTTGCTCTGTACTCTAGGCAGAGGAAGCACGGAGGTTGCGTGATAGGAAAAGAGCTGAGAATATGCGCATAAAGGCTAATGAAAGAAGACAATTGCAACGGTTGGAGGAAGTACGGGAAACACGGAGAAAGGTGCATTTTCTTTTCCCTTGGAATTGGAATCGTTAGCCATTAATTAAAAAAAATTCTTGGTGCGCCTTTTACTTTGCTTCATTGAAGACCTGTTTGGCATCAATGCGTGTGCAAATTCCAGCTTTTTTAAATAGTTCGCAAAATAAACCTAAAACTAGTATATAAACTGACTACTGAAACAGTGAAACCAACAAGGTGGTGGGATATCGCATTGCAGATGTCCCTTGTAAATATCCCTATTCCTGCCTGGTGTTACAGTTTATCCATTGATTAACTTTCCAATAAATTTAACAGGTGGTAGTGGAAATGAGATACTAATAGCAGTCAGTTTTTTAAGCTTCCCAGTTCCCATTGAGCTCCACTTGTGTCATTTCAACTAGATCTACTTTTCCCTTCTTGTCTTCTGAAGTTGCATCACATTAAGCGTCAGACTTTTTTTTTTTTTTTGCTAGGTAGAATAGAACTTTCTGACTTTATTTTTAACACAGGATGAGGAAAATTTAAACCTTAAAGAACAATTACGCGTTGGGATAAGGAAAGAACTTCGTAGAATCGAGATGATTTGTGGTGACATGTCCTCACTGCTTCGCTGTTTAGGAATCCAGATTGGTAGTTTGTACCCATCTCCAAACGAGGTAAGGTTATTTGTGGTCGAAGTGTGGATCGATTCTTTTCACAGGCTTTGAGCCTGAACTGTTTTTTCTTATTCCACATCTTTTCTTTTAATTTCTCATCACTGTGGGAGTGACTGCTCCACCCTTTTTCATTTCTTGTTCCTTGCCTACCCCCTTATACTGAAATGTAGGTGGCTCTTAATTTCAGGTCCAAGCAGCCTATAAACGAGCTTGTCTAAAGTTTCATCCTGATCGGTTTGCAAAATGTGACTTGCGGCAGCAAGTTGAAGCAGAGGAGAAATTCAAGCTGATTTCAAACATGAAAGAAAAACTTTTGTTTAGGTAGATAACAAATTGATAAGATAGCTAGGGGGAAAATGTGTTATGATACTAGCTTTGCTCATCGATTTGTGATTTATTGATATGGCCTTGGCTCTGTTTTTTCTTGTTTCGGGATGAGCCATATCCAAATGTATATCTTCTGTTAGTAGGAAATGTGGTGCATTGCTCTTTCTGTGAGTGGTATTCTTATTAGCAAAGCTTAATGGACTTCAGCAAACACACGAACTCCGGGCCTCCGGTAATATAGCTTAACCTTTAACTCATTTGCTAGTTCCCATCTATGTTAATCACTTTAATCTGATGAAGGAAACATATCTTGTCCAAATCAATATTTTGTTTCCAAATGAAAATCCCACATAATTAAGGAAAATATATGGTTTTCATCATCTGTTACGCAATAGAAAACTCGAACATAAGAAGCCAACTAAAACAAATTTACAACACATCTATGGAAACCAAAATAAAACTTATTCATAGTTTCCCTATGAAAAATATTCTAGGACTTTAAACGCATCCTTAGATCGTACGTATGACCATAAACAGAAAGATCGTTCTTGAACATAAATTTTATTGAGAATGAATTATGGGAATAGTAAAGATTAATTAAACTTTTTTGGTCATTAGGGTTTAGTGATTGGTAAACACGAACCTCAAAAAATTAGTAAACCATGCTAATGAGTCGTGAGTTTCTTCTGTCATATACTCATATATATAGAGTTGGCCTAATTTTTCCAGTCAAATAATTAGATGAAAAGAAAGAAAGAAAAAGCAATGATCGAAACAACCACGATAATATTCTTTGGAGTAATTTTGCTGCTGGGGGGTTGTGTTTTGTACAATTTGAACTGGGATGCTTGCAAGAATGTATCAAAACCACCACCAGCGCAACCAAGCACAAGTACATCGGCACCCGCGCAACCAAGTACAAGTACAACGGCACCCGCGCAACAAGCACAAGCACAAGCACCTCAACGGAGCATTAGCATATGAGAACTAGTAGGATGTTTCATTTATTACCCACATCATATCATAAACAGACTGTTCTATTGTCAAAATAATTAAGATTAAGTTTAATAAGTATAATAATGTATGTTTTGTTAATCAAGGTTGGCTAGAATGGATTCGAGCCGAGAGAGTTGTCTTTTTTTATGTTTATTCAAAAGCTTTAATTTCATTGTAGTTTATACAAAAGATTATAGCTTATTATATATCTTTTTTTTGGTAACAATAGCTTATTATATACTAGTATATACTCCGTATTAGTAATACTTTCATAACGAAAATTCAAAAAAAGATTTACAAGAAATTGGTGGTCTCACACCCTTAACTAATGTAATATCAATTTTATTAAAAATGTGAGTTGTAGTCTGTGCTCTGACAATAATAATAATGATGGATATCAGTTACCACTTACAACAACTGGGCACAATTGGATGGTCGTCGTGTCATTGTCTGCGTACAATCTCGACGACCAGTACGATCGATCAGTGTATAGTGTCTATTAAAACATAACAAAGTAAATATTATGAGGATGTGTTCTCATATGAACTGAAACCTATATACATGATATTATGATATTATAAGAGAATAAAAATCTTCTCGTGAATCTATATAGCTAAAGCTTGTTCATTATACTCATATATGGTAATTATACTAGGATATCTTTGTTTATATATATAGCATGCATGATCATTAATTATGGTAAATATAATTATAATAACGATTAACTAACCCTTTTGATTTTTGTCACTAGGGTTAATTGACAATGCACATGCGTACGTCAAGTATATATACCAATGTGTACGTAAACTTTTTAGTTGTGCACATTTGCATGTTTGATCGATATTTTCAAGCAGTACAAATTTGAATTCACATAAACCATCAAATTTTTTTTAAGGGAAATTAAAAGACAATGGCAACAGCAGGGATTCCAACGGCTGGAATAATTGTGTTGGTCATCATCGTCGTGATTATACTTGTGACCGGTTGTACACTTATATATGGAAAGGCTAGTAGTTACACAAGAGAGGCCAGGCTAGGAACAACTTCATCTGTGTAGGAGTTGCGTCCGAAACTTATCTAATGTATGGGTCGTTTAGATAATAATATTTCGAATAATCGGCGTCGTCTTTTTTTCTTTATAGCACTAGTTATCTAATGTATGGGTTTGGCTCATGCTGGTTTACATATTGGAGTGATTGAACTATATTATTAAAGTTCAATCATCATAATTTATCTAATAACTAGTTTGCGTGCCACTCCGCACCAATTTATATTGTTATAATTATTTTATAAAACTGTAGTTTTATTTTTGTTATAATGTTATTAGCTAAGAACGATGTTTTTTTAAAAGAAAAAAACTTTTGTCACCCGTTATATTGAAATCTTTTTGAAGGGCGATAATGTATTCTTATAACTACATACATTTAATGAAGGCTGTGTAATTACATACTAACATATTCATTCGACATTTCCAACTTTTGCTGCGAATGATTGATATCAGTAGAGTGGTAGGTAAAATGAATTAACAATAATAGGCTTAGCTTGCATATTGCATACGAAAAATGCGATAAACTCATTCAACTTCGTTCCCAGCAGCCCGCCGTCGAGTGCGATTCATCGCCATCGGCGGCAAACATCATTTGTTGCAACACCAACGTCATTGACAAACAAATTGATCATCACCAAGTTCATGCATATTTGTAATAATGCTGGTTGAGCAATCTATTTGACTCAATTTCAAGTATATCAACCTCATACTACTCCACAGCTTGCATGATAGAGTAATTGTCTAGATTTGACCTAGTGTAATTCGATTCAATACTCTAATAATCCAATAATTTTCACGCGAAATTCCGCATTATTAGTAACACCATGTATTTCCTCTTGATTTAATTCACGCGCGTTCGACATCAATGAATTGAATGACCGTAAATCTGTTACTAAACCCTAGTGACAAACTTATTCGTTAGCTGATTCCCACCTACGCTAGGTAGGTAATATGCTTATCTTGTCGAAATCACCCAAAACTTGCAAATAAAGCTATTTACCTTAATGAATAAGTACCAACTTTTGGCATAATCCTAATATAAAAGGTCATCATCCTACCTATATATAAATCACATTTAATTTTCAATACATCTATCTATGGAAACTAATATAATATTGATTCGTGGTTTTACTATGGAAAATATTGTAACCAAATATAAAAAAACTATGAAAAACATTCTATGACATTTTTAATTGCATGCTTAGATCGTACGGTAATTAAAATCACAAAATCTCGTTCTTGAAAATTAAATCATTGCATGCTTAATTAGCTTGTTCATTATGGTGATATAAAAACTGTATTTTTATTGTGTATCCACAAGGTACACGTTAAAGAGGTTCTCCCTTATTCTAGCTAGGTGAGATTATCTATGGAGGAGTTGGTCTCATTTACAAGTCAATCAACCTTACATGTCATGCAATTTTTTTTTTTTTTATCAAAATTTATATCATAGCAATTTTGTTTTCTCCTCTCAGAATAAAGTAAAAAAACTTTATTTTCATTTCATATAATCAATAATTTGGAAAATGGTCGGGACAGCCGCGATTATAGGTATAGTAGTTCTAGTAATTTTGCTGTTGGGGGGTTGTCTTTTGTACAATTTGAAATGGAATGCCTGCAAGAAAGGACCAAAACCACCACCGGCGCAACCAAGCACAGGTACATCGGCAGCCGCGCAACCAAGCAAAAGTACATCGGCACCAGCGCAACAAGCACAAGCACCTCAACGGAGCATTAGCATATGAGAACTAAGTAGAATGTTTCATTTATTACCCACATCATATCATAAAAAGATTGTTCTATTGTCAAAATAAGATTAAGTTTAATTAAAGTATAATAATGTATGTTTTGTTAATCAAGGTTGGCTAAAATGGATTCGAGCTGAGAGAGTTGTCTTTTTTATGTTTATACACAAGCTTTCATTGTAGTTTTTTCTTTTAATTTGAATTTTTTACTCTTGATTAAAACTAAGAGTGTCCACTGTCCACAACAAGCATGAACTAAAATGTCGTTTAAGATCGAGAAGTGATTCATATTATGAATTTGAATAGAATAAATTTAAAGTTCGACCAACGATGAACAAACTCATTACTCATATGACCACTAAAATTATTAACTACTACAAATAAAACTATTGAGTTTTCTAATGTGTGCCGGTAAAACTATATCCAAACCATCGAAATGGGTAAGTTGCAGACCCATATGAATATATGATACTAATTTTGATCATCCAAGATGGGAGATTATCATTGTCCTAACTCCTAAGTAGCCTAGGTTGAATTTTAAGGATGTGGCCGACTGGCCGGCCTTGTCATTTATCATTAACTAGGGCCGTCAAACTCATAATTAAATGTTATTAGGCTTTCTAATTCAAACTCTAAGCATATCCTTAATGAAAAACTAATTCGTCGTAATCATGTTCGCCTGGATTGTCATTGTTGTACTTGCGATTGAGAATAAGGAAAAAGAAATCCTTTGTGGGAATTTTCGGACCGTGTGCTAGGCCAAGATAATTGAATTTAGTGTATGTTGATCAAGAAATTAAATTTACTTAATTGATCTGTATGTTGATCAAGAAATTGCTGATGCATATGTAGAGAAGTCGCTCAAACACTCGCAACTGTAGGTACGCTTAAACTAGAAGCTCAATTCCACTAATTGTGGGTACGCTTAAACACTTCAATTTTATTTATTTTTTAACTTTTTTTGTTTGGAAGGAAATTTATTCATAATAAATTATCATTCACCATATTTAGAGAAATGTAAATGTAATCAATTCCTCTAGTGTGGGTACGCTTAAATACATCATAATATCTAAATACATGTAAATAAAATCAATTCATAGTTTTTCCAAGGAAAATATTTTATGAGATTTTCCATCAAAGCAAAGTAGAAATATATGACGTAGGATCATTTAGCCAAAAACACAGAGAGAAAATCTTTGCTTATGTATAAGTACTTTGCTCATTATGGTAATAATTTTGAATAATATATTAACCCTTTTTATTTGCTCACTAGGGTTTAGTAACAATATAATACATACGCATAGTATACATACTATATATATAGAGAGAGGAAATGACCTCAATTTGCAATCAATTAATTCACATTTCACATTTCAATAATTAGAAGAAAGAAAAAAAAAACAATGAACAAAAATGCAATTATCTGTGGTTCAGTCATTTCAGGTATTGGGCTGTTATGTGTGATTTTTATAGCGTGGAGTTGTAAGTGCAGAAAGTCGAAGGAAGAGAAAGTAAACCCCACACAAGATGAGCAAGTGTAGCTTAGAGCATCCGGTAACTAATGATCGGATGGGTTATTATTCACTTAGATGACTACATTTCGAATAATCGTGTTAGAATTATTATCCATCTATTATAAAAATTAATAGATAAGTATTAGCTCATTCTATTGTTATTTGGATATTAGTTATATTCAAGTACGTTTAGTCTATTATGGAATTTTTATTAGTTCAAATTATTATAAAATATATGGTTTCTTAATTATACTAGCAGATTATTGGTTTGACTTCGAGTTTCATTTATTTATTTATTTTGATGGGAATTTTGGAACTGGGAGGTTAGCCTCAAGACCGAAATGGCATTTGAAAAATTGTGTACATTTATAATTCATGTTGTTTATGCAGATTCAATTTTTCTCATTGTATACATGAACACAAAGTTGCAAGTTTTTACTTCTTTCTTACCCAAAGTATTCACTAATTTGCACGCTCACAAATGACAAGTTGACAACCCGTGGACATCCCTCCTCGTCCGACCAACCAAGTAGATAGGCCTTATTTTGTAAACATTTGTAAATTTTTTTTAATATGAAAATATAAGACAAATTAAGTTATATTATTGAATTAATTTCGGATTTAAATTTTCAAAATATAATATTTCGATGTGAAAGAAATTAAAAGCCAAAATTAATTTTTCGTTCTTTAAATTACAACTTTATGTTTAGGTATTTATGGTCATGTACTAATACAATACGCAAGTATACAAGTAAATTAACAAGTCGTATAGTAAATTTTTAGCTTGTGTTAGTAAAAGAAATTTCATTATTACAATGAAGCTTTTTTCATTATTACAGCGCTGTAGGAACCCAAAAAATACAGTCTGTAGGATGAGTCTGATGAGAAGGTAATTGTTCTAAATACTAATAGAGGTCACTAGTAAGTGTTCGTAAATTTTGACTCGTAAAAGTATAGTCTTAACTTACATAGCGATCTTAGATGTATTCAAAAATCGGAGATTTCCTCTACATTAATTGGAGGATGGACAATAAACAGATCAGTGTGATATTCTACTCTCTCCATTTGATAACAGAAAACTTGACAAAAAAAATAGGGCCATAAGATTACATTTCACATGCGTATGTATAATTAGAAGTGTGAGGAAAATTTCTTAACTTAAAAACTATATACTCCGTATATAGTTTTTATACTACTCCTGAAGAAAGCACACAAGCTATGGAAATTACCAATTCAAATTAATAAATTATGAAAATGAGTGTGGCTCTATTAAATTTTGCCTCTTATAAATTTTCTGTATATATTATACTCGATCGCATTTTTCCTAAGAAGAAGGAAATTAATTTATAACACACCAAACATTATAGTAAAAAAAGGAAAAGAAATAGTGCTCGCTGAAAAAGGAAAATTACGTACACACACCTTCGAATGATGAACCAGGAAAATATACTGTTAGGGGTAAATATTATGAAAAAAGCATAGTATACGTTAAAAAAAAAAAAAAAAGTGTATATAAGTGTTGGAACAACCTAATATAGATTGTATCTTCTTTGTTACTTTTCACATCGAATCAATCATGTTGTCGAAGTCGAAGTTATTACTTCCCTTGATCATAGGAGGCTGCTGCGGGATTGTAATTGTTGTACTCTTGGTTTTGTGCATCTGGTGCAAGTGCAAGGCACCGAAGAAAGCGCAACTTGAAAACGTGGTTGTACAACCCCCGCCGGTTAATTATGCACCACCACAATCATCGATGCCGCCACCGCGATCACCGAATCCAGGACCTGGAGAGGACGTATTCCATTCGATTATGCAATATGTTGGTTACGAAGATAGAGAACAAATCCCCCAACGTTCCCCTGCTCCGACACACTATATGAGTTGATTAATAAGCTTCTATATTTAATGTGAGCACAGTATTTATGTCGTACGTACCCACCAATAGATCAGACACCCCATACAGTATGAGTTAAAACTTTTACTTCCTCAATTTCAATATATATGACGTTTTCAAGTTACGAGTCAAGTTTTGACTTTCAATTTCATAAAAAAATATCTTGTCAAAAATTATAAAAAATATACCATTGGATTCGTTATGAAATATACTTTCACAATATCATAATTTCATAATTTTTACCCTTATATTTTGAGAGATATCGAAGGTCAAAGAAGTGTCTCGTAACTTGAAAACGTCATATATATTGAAATGGAGGGAGTATCATATACGAGTATACCCTACGTATTATTAATTTAATCACATTATTATTATTTTTTTGAAGTGAAAATTTAATCAAATTCTTATTTACTACATAAGACGTATCTTCTGATCTTCTCATAAATTTTAATGTCAATTACAAATGTCGCACATTTTCTTCTCTGTACACCGTACATTGTGAATTTGCATGAGATCAAAAGTTGCGTTTAAAGTTTTAGCATATCTATCTAGATATATTGTCTCGTATAAAAGGAACGACCAACCTCACTCTACTCTCTCCTAATACCTAAGCGTCATCTACAAGTCTAGATTACCAAGTAAATAAAACCCTAATAACTCCCTAAGTACGACGGACCAGCTTATAGTGATGAGCTCGAACAAACTAATCAACTTCCTCATCCACCTCCACCACTTCCTCACCACCGAACTCAACCTCTTCTCCACCCTACACGGGTGGTTCGCCGCCATATCCGACATTTTTGCGGTCGTATTCGACAACCTTATCGACATCTTTCCGCCTGAAACCCGGGGTCGCTGGCTTTACGCCGCCGATCACTGGTTGCACGCCACCGTCGACTGGCTAACCTTCGCGGCGCCTCTAATCGTCGGCGGCTTCCTTCTGTTTTGCGTCCTCTACTTTTGTCTGCTGCCATTTGTCGTGGGCTGCGTAACTTGTGTTTTTGTTACGTGTTTAAACATTCTAAGGTTGATCTTTAAGGTGGTTTTTACCGTGAGTAAAATTATGTTGACAGTGCTTTTTACGGTGTGTCAAAGTGTCTTCAACATGCCTTTTATTGCATGTCAAAGTGTCGTCACCGTAATATTTACCGCGTGTCAAAGTATTTTTACCATGCTTTTTACCGTGTGTAAAATTATCTTGGCATTGCTTTGTACCGTGTGTCAAAGTGTCTTCAACATGTCTTTTACTGCATGTCAAAGTGTCGTCACAGTAATTTTTACCGCGTGTCAAAGTATCTTTCCCATGCTTTTTACCGTGTGTAAAATTATCTTCACCGTAGCTTTTACCGGATTTCAAGGTTTGCTAGGCGCACTTTTTACCGTGAGCCAAAAAGTTTGCCCCTTACTAATTACGGTGTGTAAAACTGTTCTAAGTTTCTTCTGGTGTTGCGGCAAAGGGTCTATAAAGATGATGGTTGCTCCTGGTACGAGTGGGGCAGTCAGGATCTCTCGGGCTGTTTTCGAGAGTAATCCCTCGGCTTATTTTCAGGCTCTTCGTAGAGGTTAGAGGGTTGAATTTGTAACCTTGCCATCGTGTCTACAATGTTTATTATGTACGTTTGATCGTGTGGGGTGAAAAGATTTAGTAATTTAGTATGTAAAACATTATGGTTTGGTTTGATCAGTATGATCAATCGATGTATTTGTCATGGATGTCATGTACTTTAATTTGGAGCTCTGAATTTCATTATTCTACATACATTTTCCTTTTGTTACATTTTGAACTTATATGTTATATATCAAGACAAGACTAGTAGTACAGTAGATTATAATTAGTGAAATAAACTAATAGTCTAATACTATCACTATAAGTTTTTTACAATGAGAACATTTTGATTGAAAACTAAATTTCATCAAGGTGGAATTTGTGAACAACAATGTATTAAGTATTTTGTAAAAAAAAAAGTGTATTAAGTATTAACACATTTATAATGGCCTTTTCGTTCGTATTTCTACTTCAATTAGCATGCAAAATCTTCACCCTCGCATTTTTACATGTTCACTATGAGCGACATTTAGTAGAACAACTAGCTAGTCACCAATCGACATAATGTAATTATGTAATTAATCGATCAACTACCAAGAAAAGTAAAAAAATCTCCGTTAGAAAGGTATAGAATTACTATTGAAGCGTATGCAATGTTGTCAAACATTATTAAGCAAATTTATTGCTATTCATTTCCGAAAATGTAATCAATTAACGAGATGAAGCACAATAAAGTTACTCTTGTGCCTACCTATACACCAATAGTATTGCTCCGAAAACTGATAAAAATACGCATCCAGTTTTCCTTTGTTTATTTACTCCTTTCCAAGAAAATTAAAGTGACCTTCTAGGCTTCTACAATCTACTGATCTACTTCACTTTATTTTATTTGATATAAGGTTTACGTCGTATTTTGGCATTTTGCCGATCAAATGAACGATTCTTATTCACTTTTGAGTAAATTAATTAAGAAACTAAATAAGATCACACTATAAGACTATAAGGCAATGATTTTTGTACACCCGCATATGAATTACATTGTGACCCATTTTATTTGAACGGACCAAATTAAAAATAAAAACTCATGTATGTGTTCGACCATTATTCGATTTAGATGGATTTAGTTAATCAACACGGCCAAACTACCAAATTGGTAAAAAAAAAAGTAGGGGGCAAATGACAGATTGGTAAAAAAGAAAATTCCGACGACAAATTGGTAAAAAAAACTAACACCAACTACCAAATTAGCCAAAAAAACTCTCATTTGGCCGGAATTCTCATATATCAAATATATTTCCAAGAAT
>JBBYHQ010000007.1:1140919-1158276 GCA_038382645.1 Spergularia azorica | reverse complement strand
CATGCGCATCTCCGTCACACTCATCTTATGAACGTGACACTGTTTCACGGCCCAACATTCCGTGCCATATAACAGTGACTTTGTCCACACCAAAAAGAAAAAAATAGTTGATGATTACTTAGTTGGATCTGAACAGTTTTTGACAGGACCTAATCAATTAGTACTTAGAGGTACAAAAGACGTATTTGGTCACCTACTCGTTGAACTCTAATACTTCAGCAAAACTACAGGTTCAGCGGTTCACTTTGGCAATGTTTGTTTCAAGTAAAAGTTTGCCAACTAAACTTGATTGAATCCAAGAAATGGAGCCAAAATTCACTCAAAAGAACTCAAACATTAGTTTAAACGAGGGAACGCGACCTTAGTTTCACCTCTTCAATCAACCAATCATAGGCAATGGTAATACCTTATTAAGGTTTCACAAGAAGAACCATCTTTATATTTAGATTAGCAAAATAAGTACAAAGGCCACTTACTAATTAAGCACATAAACATTTAAACAGATATGCCCTTGATACTTAAAGTTAACATTGGTTTCCAACAGGGTTATCTTATAAAGTGGTATGAATAAAGCAGATACTACACAAAGCCACAAACTTCAGTAGCAATTAAGTCATTATCCTAAGCATCACATTCACATACGCAATACAGCAATACATGGCATCTAAACTTCCAACATTAATGAAATATGCAGCACATATAAAAAAAGCTGCATGTTAGTGACCAATGTGCATGAATCTTACCAGATCACGTCCTTGATCCTTATCCTCACCAGAGTGCTGCAATACCTTTAGCATATCATTGACACTGATCGTCGCATTTGGCTGAAAAAGACGAAGAAAAGTTTAGCAATGAAAAAAAGTCATTTCCGTAAACACTGATCATGAACCACGCAGAAAAAACACGAGCTTTCAGATTGAGAAAACACTAAGTGTATGGAAGAAGAAGCATTGTTGCAAATTGCATCAACTAGTTTCGAAACTAAAATAGTGCAGTTGTACGTCAAAGAAGGAGAATGTCAAGGTACAGCATGCCCACCCTTCTCCAGAATGTCATGGTACATTACAGAATATTTTCAGAGTTGATCAGTTGTTAGGTCACCTTTCGTGTTCTAGCTTCTGATGGCACAGTTTATAAAAGCTTTGACACTAGTGTTGAGTGATGGTGAAATTGAATGAATATAAAGGTACATGGTTTGATTCAGTTGGAAAACGGCCAAAAGAAAGCTGTTGGGTCAGTAGGAAAATGTACTCCAAATTAGAAGCACAACAAATCATGATATAAGCGAAGTTGTGCACTTAAGAAACATAAGTTTATCAATTACATAATGTGAACTTTTTAAAAAAAAAACAGCTTCATAATTCGCCCAACAAAATAAGAATCCTCAATTTCAGTAAGAATTGTAACTATCAAACTCAGATAACTCAGCTCTTTTTATCAAAGAACTACAAAAATTCTTCCACCTTGGCCATAATGCTACAACATTCTTGCAATTAAATTCCAAAGTAGCCGAAATAGTCCCAGAAACAAACTGAAAAAGACCTACATTCATAGAGAAATGAAGCAGAATAGCGCATCTACTCCAAACTCACAATTCCACATTTCTCAAAACACCCACAATTCTCTTCCCATAAAATTCCCACCAAAAACAATGGCAAAATCGTAGTACATTACCTTACATTCTAATATTCTATGCTCTTTTTTTTTTCTCATATATCATGCATTTCAATGTTGTTGTGTGATCATTTCACTAACCTTTGCCAGAGTCAGTGAGTCACAGGCCAAAACCCGAAACAAGACAGAAAATAATAGATAAGGACCAATCCATTCTAGGTTTTTAACAAATATACCTAGATTAAATTCTTATGTGCTCATAAAATTACACCTAGCCAACAACAACTAATAACCAACATTACCCCAGCGTCTCAAAGACTCCGGCCAATAACGAGGTAAGGGGGTGTCGGATGTACGCAAGCCTTACCCCCCCTAATTTGGACCTTGGAAGTTGGAACATAGAGAGACTCCTTACAAAAATTATTCAACTCCTTAATTTCAAAACCCGCGAAAATGATTCCACAGTTCTCAAATTGCAGAAACAACCCATCATAATAATCCAAACCCAGTTCACAAAATCACACAGAAATACTTGAGAACAAAACATGGAGCTTGAAGTGGAAGCTAAATACTAAATATAGGGAAAATTGACCTGTCAAAATTGAGCAATATATTGTGGAGATCAATAAAGATTGAAACTTTCTAAACATGGAGCTGAAGTGAAGCTAAAAGAGTGACAAACTTACTTAAAATAAGTGCCGAAATCCTCTATGGGTAATCTGAATTTCGCCCAAATTCGCTCAAAAATTGGTGAAATTAAAATATGGTCAAAATTCTCCCCTAATTTATATGCCGACTATTGTTTAAAACTCGCTGCTTTGTGATAAGGAAGTCAGATGAGAGATGGATAACTTATTTGAGAAGGTTTGGCATGGTTGTGATTTGTGAATGCAATCTTGTTTAAGAAATTTGAGGTGGGAAGCTGAGGGTTCTGTAAGTATGATTTCTCTTGAGCAGAATCCCTTCGGGGTTGTTTGGATTGTGGCCTTGGAGGAATAGAAGGTGGGAATAGATTATTTATCTTATTTTCAAACTATTCTCATGTTTGATAGATGAGAATTGTAGTTGGGAATAGAGTGGGATATGAGATTTGAGAATTCAATTCCTACATTTCTATTACTTAGTGCCCGTTCGGTATCACTACCGTTTTCAGTTTTTGGTTTTTTTTTTTTGTAAAAAATTTAGTTAAATAAGTTGCAAAAATAAATTTTAATTGTATGTGTCTATAATAGACATACTGAAAATGAAAACTAACAACTAAAAACTGAAAACCACTTTTTCTGGTTTTCAAAAACGGGACTTTGGTTTAAAAAAAAAAAACTGAAAACTGAAAACAGAAACGATACCTAGGTATTAGGATTTAGAAATAGATTTGGTAAAATGACATAATTGTCATTACTTAAATGAGAAATAGAGAATAATTTATTTAAGGGTAAAATTGTTAAATAAAAACTTTTCACCTTAATTCCTATATCAATTCCCACCCTCATTCAAACAAGTGAGTGTGATTATTTTCCCAATTTCCACCTCCTTATCCCTCTCCTATCCTCACATCTTATCCCCCTAATTCATTTCCCTCAATCCAAACGACCCCTTCCTATTTTTTTGCTTGGGTTTGTAGATCGGCGGCTTATGTTTTGGTTTACTATTTGGCTAGTTGGGAAATTGTGTTGCTTCTTTTATCGGACTTTTGATTTAGCTTTTGACGACTTCTTTGCCTAGTTTTTTTTTTATAAATTGTGGGAAAGCACCAGAATCTTCGTCCGACGTCAGACCAACTACAACAACCACCGTCTAGCCACGACCGTCAACTCATCACCAACCCATTGTCGCCGGACAACCAGCATGATTCTTCCCTAACTCACCATCTTTCTTTCTATCCAAATCATAGAACTTGGGATTTGATCCATTATTGGTCAATTGAAGGGTCCAAGACCACGGATTTGGGTTCCTCTTGGCTTTTTCGACCTCCCCATCATGCTGGTGGTGTGGAGGCCTGATATGGCGATGATCGGTGTTGGTAGGTGGTGGTGAGATGGTGGCTTGGGTAGGGAGATTTGATTTATATAAACAAAATTTAAGGAGATGGTTCCGCAAAAAGTGATGAAAGTGAGAGGTGTTTTCCCATAAATTTTCCTTTTTTTTTAAGGTCTCATGTATGTCTCGCGGTCAGCTTAAAGAGACAAAATATGAAGCACACCCTATAAAATAGTCAAACAATTAAAAAAAATCTACTACTCCTTCCCCCCTTTCTAAGACTATTTTTATCAAGAACATTATAGTAGTTCATGGCATTACAATACAAAACTAATTTTTTTTTCCTCCATTTTGTTTCATGTTACTTAAGATTGTTTTGGTTGTTTATTAGTGCACTCTCATAATACATTTTTTTTTTCTCTCAAGATGGAAGACTCAAAAAGCAGAATTCTTTTGGGTCATATCCTTGGTAAAGGGGCAAGTTTGGCAAATTGCTTGTCATCTTTTGTCGTGGAAGAATATTAATGGGTAGTGGGCAGGTGCATTATGCCCTCCCTTCTATGTACTATTATAAAGAGAACACCGCTTTCATCGTATCCAAATTTCGTTTTTCCACTTATGCCCTTGCTAAGGAATAATTCATAACATAAAAAAAAAAGGATAAAATAGTAATTATGTACCATCAATGGAAGTTTTAATCAGTTTCATCAGATAATAGAAACTGTTTTTAATCGGTTTCATCCCCACTTTCTCAAATTCCAACTCCTGATTGTCAAACTCCCGAGTTCTATTCTTTTAGTCTCCTGATTTAGTTTTCTCAAGATATTCAAATAATTTTGCGATGCTTCATTGCAAAATTGTGGGTTCAATCCCGATTTCCAGATTATAAGTGGCAAACAGCGTAGAGGTTGGTCATCTAATTTGTTCAATTAAACATGTCTCTATCAGAAATTCATTTCTCTAATATGATCAAGGTACTACGTCATCTAATTTTGAACTTTTGTGTACATCACTAATCGCATTCTAATTTCGATATGATCCTTTGTTAGTTAGCTTTTTAATTGAATTCTCCATTGTTCACTCGCCATTGTTTTTAGTCTAGAGGTAAGTTTTGCCACAATTTTTCGACAGCCGCTACCGCGTTTTCAATTCAACCTCAACCCGTCGTATTAATGTATCATACATTCAGTTACATACTGCAAATTTGCTCAGGTACATCAATCTTAAACTGATTTATGCATTTTTGTATTCTATCATGATCACCATCTCTAATTCCTTCCCCAAATATTGTAATGTTCGGAGTACCGCCTTAAAAAAAACTATATGCTGTGTTTTATATTTAACTACAGGGAAAGGAGATTACGCAAGATGATACTTCGACGTCATTTCATCTTTGTCATATTGTACTAATTTTTGCAACTCTGTTTTCATCCAACGTATTTTCCATTGGTTAAACATCACCATCATTCCCAAAGTTACCAACAAAATGGAGAGAGTAATAAGTCACTTATCCCTGAAGCTTTTCAATATTGATTGAGGTTTTATTTGGTTTTTCAATTCGGTATAAGTACAAATTGTTGGAGTATTATTTGAGTTTTCGGTTTCGCATTTCAGTGTGCCATGAACGAGACCACATATAAACATAACCGTAGGGCGTAGGCAGTTTCAAATTTCAATACCTTCTCAATTTTTATCAGTGACTCCTGCGCTCTCCTTTCAACTCTCATGCTCTCAAACAATACTCCCAACAATTTTAACCTCACCATATATTGCATCAGGTGCCAGCTGCCAAGTAAGTTTTTATATTGGTTTGATTCTTTATTTTGTTGTCTAAGAGTTTTAATTCTTCTTTAATCTATATAGGAGTATACATTTAATTTCCAGATTGATATTCTAAATTATTTGCCACTTTTTTCAATTGAATTTAACTCTCAGATTTCAATTCATCGGTTTTGCTTTATGTAACGATTAATTTGAGTTAGGAATGTTCATTTGGGTGAAACTTTGTGTGTTTTAGGTACTATCAAGTTGGTCCTGTATCTTTCGCTCGAGTGACTTTGCACTTGCAAAATTGTAAATTTTGTTCATAAAAATTCAGTTTACTTTCATCTTTTTGGAGTGCTTTGATTGTCTTTCAGGTTAAAAACTTCTCTTACTATGCTTTTAGTCCATCCAGATCCAATGCCAATGATAACGGCAAAATTAAAATACGGCAATCACATTTATCTATAATTTAGTCTGATGTCATTTTACGACAAACAGTTTTGGACTCAGTGATATAGTGTGTATATCACTTTGTAAGATGATATGATTTGTGGCATCTTGCAGGTTCCTCTCAACAAGACTTTTTATAGGGTTATAACCATCTCAATCTACAATAGATGAATTGGCATTGGGGTCTTTCAAGTTGTGAATTGCTATTTATTTTTCTTTTTCTCTTTGTAAAATACTTTAAATTTAGTTGGTTATATGGAGTATATGCTACAAAGAATACTCCATGTAAATGGGAGTACTAACTCTGAATTTCTAACTTATGTAACATTTGTGAAAAAGTGATAGATGTTCATTGTTTGTTCTCGCAGTGCTGTTTAGATCTTTTTACATAACATTTTGGCTCGCTGTGCAATAATTTTGTGCAACTTTATTCATATTTGTTCAATTAAATAAGCCGAATAACATAGCTCAAAAACGTTATCTCAACAACTTATTTACGAATTTGAAGTACGATCTAATATTTTCCGGCGCACGCATGGCATGCATGTCAAAGCTTGTCCTATATAAATGTAGGGCACTATCTTACACAAGTTTTAGTCCCAAAGTAACAAAGTTTGACACACCCCTTTATCTCTGTTTTTTTTTTTTTTTTCTACTGGAAACGGTAAACACGTTACAGTAATTAATAGTGAAACGACTTTTGAAAGCAAACGATACTAGTATAAATTATACAATCAAAGCAGTTGAGTAAATAATAGATCCAGCATAGAGATCAACAAGTACAATAGTATAAAAATAACACGAAAGAAATCAGGCCGTGAATGACCAAAAACGGCCACTCCCAACATTAGAAGCTTTCTATTTGGACAAACCCCTTTATCTCCAAACAACCAGTAGCACTACAAATTAAATTTGCGATGCTAGATTTTTCAGCCCTGCATTGTTGGATTATTGATCCAAAAAGGACGTAGGTTCGTTGCAGCAAGGACGTAACAATGTGTTCGACTTAACGCGTGGACGATGCAGATTGCTTTTAAGATTTTTTGGATCAAGGGGGTGTGTTGGATTATTGATCCAAAAAGAATTAGTCAAAATTAGTTTGTATGAATTTCCTATTAATTAGTTAGGTTAATAAATTAGTAGGATAATTGTTAGTGGGTAGTGTTTGCTAGATGGTAGGATTAGTTGCTAATTGATAGCTTGTGGCCTATGTACGTGGAAGTACTAGCTAGGTACTAGGAAGTAGTTGTGGTTGTGTAAGGCCTATAAAAAGGCTACTGTTTTATGAGAATTAATTGAGTTAGTTTTCACAGTGTAAACTACTCCATGGTTTACTCTCATTTTATTCCTCCCCTCTACAATTCTACATGCATTCTGGTCCGAGGCGAAACTCATGAACTCTTCATCAGCCAAAAGCGTAGCCATAGTGTCAGGCGCAAGGCATATTTCTAGGTCCACACTTCCCGCACCTTTCGAGCCGGCATAAGAATTCACCTTCCCGTCCCATTTGTTCCCGAACCCACTTCGAGTAGCCACAGGTGCATCAAGGCCAAATGCAGGGCCTTGAACGTCTTCAAACAAGGGCGAGCCAGACATAACAACATGGTTAGTACGCGAATTCGGTCCCGGATACAACAGTCGAGGACCCTCATCGAACTCTCGCGTGAACACTAGTTGCCCTGCAGCTTTGGCATCCAGAGATACTAGAGCCTGGTGAAGCAAACCAGCCGCCCAACCCAAATTGTTCTCGAGCAGCTCACCCACCTTGGCGTACCCCTTGACTCGCGTGAAGTAACTCCCAAAGTAGTCCTCTGACAAGGGTGGGCTTAATCGCGGCCTAAGGTTCACAGGCAAACCGCAAGTTGTCACCTCGTCCGAGGTTAAACTCCTCGCACGAGTGATGCATCTCCAAACAAATGCACTCAAGGCCTTAAACGAAGAGATTATTGCTGGTGGAGACCAATTATTGATCCCGGCCGCCTCTGTGTTAGCTTGGGCCTTAAGTTTCTTTATACTTGTAGTTGAGAAATGGAAGAATCTTTCCCTTAATTGAAACTCAGTAGTAGACTGGGTGATGAACTCGCTCGACTCAAGGTACGGCAGTTTGATGATATTTCCTCCCAAAATACCCGATTTTTGAATAAATGGCAAAGACAATGATGATGCGGAGAATCCCATGAATATATCAGACCAAAGTTTAAGGGATTGGGCTGTCGAGCTACCATCAACCACACTATGGTTAACACTGAATCCAAGAAACACCCCATCTGCTAATTCGGTAAATTGTAGTGATAACAATGGTTTGTTGTGGCCATCGTGATTGACAAGTTTCTCTCCCAGATCAAACAGGAATTGAACTATCTTGGGAACATCAGCGTTTGGGGAAACGACGTCGTTTATGGTGACAGTTGGTGCAGCAGCATGGATGAGCTTTTCACCAGGACCTTTCCTGCAGTCGACATAGATGCAGGAAGAGTGCTCGTCATTCGGACGCTGTGTTTCGAGTCGTCCTCGAGAGGAAAGAAATGGACTAGAGCTTGAGACAGAGTGTTTTTGAGCCTCTGGAAATATGGTGATGCAGAGAAATTGTATGGTTTTGTAAAAAGATGACCACTGTGTATGTAATTCATTGGCATCATGCTTAGTTGTAGGGCACCTAAATGGTATTGTCTTTTCGACTCGTTGGGTTCGAACTCTGGTCTAACGAAGCATTCTGAAATCAAAATTATCTGAGACATGAATTTTTAAGACTTAAGATTAATTGATGAACCAATAGATTAAGGTTCAGATTCTTGACATGTAGTAGTTGTAAGTTTTAGTTTTTGAAACTCGTTGAATGTATGGTATTCAATCCTCCATTGCATTACTTAAATATATACATGAGAGGGTAATTTGGTAATTAGATAATTACATAAAATGTAATTTTCATTCTATACACTATTAGTAGTGTTTTATATTTGTGAAATTCCGTATATTGTGACAAATAATAGATGGGGTAGTTGGCTCATACTGTCGTTAGGGCATGTATAGTGAATTTTTCGAGTTGATTTCTAAGTGTTCATTTTAGTGGCTAAGATGTTGTTTTACCAAACAATAGGGCGAGAATTCATCACCTACGCTAGAATCGGTATAAGAAATGCATGCCATCAAATCAATTTCTTTTTTTTCACTAATAAAAAAATATGAGCCATGGGTTTACTTTGTTGGACTAAAATGTGCAGGATGGTGATGATGGTGAATAGGCCTCTAGAAGTTGTGCAATTTCTCATATATTCAAAAATAAATTGTAGTGTTTTGAGTGAATGCAGATGGTTATAATAACATGAACATAGGTGGATTCAACTAGAGGTTCAAATCGACCCCTCCTAATTCTGTAGACATAAACTTGAACTTGAAGAAAAAGTAGAGGTTGATTTTTCCCTCCTTAGGAAGCCATGAATTGGGTTTTGAAATTAATTTTATTACCTTTTTTGCAAAAATGTCCGAAGAATAGAAGATGAAGAGAGAGATAGTAGAGGACTTGTTTGACGTGAATGAGGTAAAAGAATTTGGAGTAGATGGGAAAGATGAAAAGAGGGTGAAAAAAAGTAAATTACCTTCTTTCTCTCTATTTTCAGTTTGAAACATAGTCACAAAATGTACGTGTACGCTTAGACATGTCTAAGCTAACTTCCTTTCACATACGGAGTATATTTTACTTGGCATATGAATATACGTATTAATGACGTTTTGAAATACCGGCTTGAAACTCTAACCATGAGCATGCACCACCTCTTGTTATATTACCAATTTAGAGTAAGAAATTGAAGTGTTGTTTGTTAAATTGTTCGTTTCATCTCCACATGTAATTCTCCATTTTTTACACACAGGAGTTAACTCCTCGATCATATTGCTAATTAATTTCAAAATGTAATTAACTTTTAAGAGTTGATAAAATCGAATTTCGCCATCCTTCTTACGCTTTTCGCCCTAACCCGTTTGTAATTTCACATTGTATGTCAATGGTATTATGCCATCCATTCATATCCCCAACTAACCCACGGGAGTAGGTGTCAAGTAATTTAAATCCTTGACATTGTTTCAGATTGTGATATATATAAATCATTCGACATAATGAATGTTCTTTACGAAAATAATAGTTGTTAATTAACCAAAGAAGTATTTTTTAGCCACCAAAGTAGGATGAGTGGGACTTGAAAACCATCAATGTTAAAACGTGGATTTCTTGAACACTAAAGTTACCAAAATGTTTTTATAAACCACTGAACTCACTTGGGGGATTTAAAAACCACCAAATTACAAAAGTGTCTAGATAATAGTAGATTATAAAAATAAAATATATAGAACAAACTGAAAAACAAACGGATGCCAATAAAAGTACCTACTTGCATTTCATCTCTACTTCTATTTTCATACTTAATAAACAGATGCCACGTAAAAGTACCTCTATATATGGTGAATAAACATGAACCTATGGAAATAGCGTTATTGTATCAGCCCTCAATGCAATTTGAAAAACAGTATGACCAATTCAAAAACTGTGAAAGGCTATTAAAACAGTCTCAAACATAATAATTTGACGCAAGATCAGACTACTTGTATTATTGGAGTATATATGTCAAAGGAATTCATTATATCCTTCAAATTCATGTATAATAGTGATACAAATTAAAACGAAATTCGTCAATTATATGACATATAACAAAATCATGGCTAACAATTTACCAAAGAAGAATTAAGAACAAATAATTTATGTAGTTTAATTTGCATTCTATATCTAAAGAACATATCATAACGGAGAACTTTTGCTAGGGCTAACCATCAATGGCGGCAATCAGTAGTGCTTTCCCGACAAAAAGAATGAAGGTGGGTTTTGATAATAACGGAAATACAGTCAATTATCTGATTTATTTTTAATTAAATAATATATATAATCATTTTATAAATTAAATCATAATATTTGGTGGTTTTTAAATCCCCAAAGTAAATTAAGTGGTTTGAAAATTCATTTTGCTAACTTTAGTGTTCAAAAAATCCAAGTTTTAACATTGGTGGTTTTCAAGTCCCACCTATCCTATTTTGGTGGCTAAAAAATACGTCTTTGGTTAATTAACTGGGGTTTTAATTTGTAAGACAAATATGTTGGTGAATGCTGAGAGACTTGTGATTTTCGAGTAATATTGGCAAAAAAAAATATACTCGTATACCGATATGGAGCACTACTGCACTACTTCTCATTCTGAAAAAGGAATTCTCCATAAGAGGCTTATACGGAGTATTTAGACATAGGAGCATAGCCAAGACGAGTATGCATTTATGCCACATTATAATCAAAAGATGCTAAAAGGATCCTCTAGAGTTTGTTTTTGTTAGAGTTTGTGCAGTTTACCAAAAGTAGTACTCGTAATAAGACAAAATGAAAGAATTTTGAAAGGCACGAATAAAAATGTTAAATAATTTATTCTACCAAATAAAGTTCATTTTCAACTCTAGAGGATCCGTAAACAAAAACATTACACCTTGAGTGTACAGCCTTTTTGAATTGAGATCAACTCATCGACCACTTGTGAATGAAATTACAATAATAATCAAACCATGGGTAGCTGATTTTTCTTGATCTATTTTTTGTCGGGCTACTCTTGAGTAATTAACAATTAAGGTTATACGGAGACGAAATTCAAGAATTCTTGATCAGACAAAAGTGCATTCATTGATTCAGGAACAAGACATATTTGTAGCTCAACACTACCTTCACCTTCAGAACCCATGAAAGCTCTGGCCCACCCATCAGCTTTGTGCCCGTACCCGGTTCGAATACCGGCCGCTCTACCAAGCCCGAACTCAAGTCCATACATATCGAACCTCGGCGACCCACCCATGACCACAGGGTTAGGTCCACATGAAAGCAAGCGTGGGCTTAGCATGATAGGCTTTCCACTGAACGCGACATGGGCCGCTTTATCGTCTAGCTCGACAACAGCCTTATGAAGAAGCTTCGCGGCCCAACTTATACCATTCGCCATCAGCTCACCCACCTAGGAACCAAAGAAATTAACAATTTATAAGTTAGTTGGTTACTCCTGCTGCTATTAACAACGTGCAGTTAATAATTAAATGCGTATGTGTATCATCTCTTGACCCACCTGGGCGAACCCTCTAGCTGGCACGACAAAGTTTCCGAAATACTCATGCGACAAAGGTGGGTTAAACCGCGGCCTAAGATTGGCAACCAAGATACATGAAGTGTCTCGAGTCGATGGCAGGTTTCGAGCTCGAGTTATGGACCTCCAAACCAGCGCCGTTAGGGCCTGGTAAGAAGAGATTGCAGACTCAACGGCCTCATCAGCGTTGACATTGGCCTTGAGGGTTGCGACCGACTTAGCCGAAAAATTGAAGACTCTTTCCCTGAGCTCAACTTCATTAGCCTGGATTATGAACTCATGTGGTTCGAGGTACGGAAGTTTGGTAGCCAGAGGGATGGACTCTGGCCTGTAATTATAGATTGGTGGGTTCGAAATGAAGGACGACGATGTTTTCATGGCCGAAAAATATGACGACAATGTCGTAAGGAAATGTTTAAAAGAAGTTCCATCAGCTACACAGTGGTTGATAGAGAACCCTATGAACACACTATTCGACAATTCAGTTATCTGAATCGATAACAAAGGTCGATTGTGGCCGTCATGATTAATCGACCTCTCACCAAGATCGAAGAATGATTGAACGAATTTTGGAACATCGTTGTTTCTCGATACAACGTCTTCAATTGCTAGACTTGAGGCAACAGCGTGGATGAGCTTCGCTCCGGGACCCTTGTTGCAATCGATGAATATGGTGGAGGAATGCTCGGTTTCGGATTTTGCCGTGACAAATTGACCCGCTAGAGGATAGAATGGAACTAGTGCTCGAGAGAGTGAGAGCTTAAGGTCTTCGATATAAGATGCTGATGAATGGGGGAATTGAGATGACCGTTCATCGAAGATGAAACCATATTGTATGTTTTCCACTGATAACAAGCTTAAATCGATAGGATTTAAGTAGTTATATTGGTGTTGATTTGATTGCTCGATATCGGATTCGGGTCTCACAAAGCATTGTGATATGAAATTAACATAAGAGGTCATTGTTTTTTTTTTTTCCTTGTGGTTCGAGTTGAAGAACGATAATGGCATGTATCAACGCACGCCAACTAGGACCTCTTGATGGGTGAAATAAGTGTTCAATTTATAGGATTATTAGATCAAATTTAAATTTTGTTGTTAGTTTAAATGTTTCTGAAATTACTAAAAATATTGAGATCGTCTAATCGATCATAAGGTTAAAATGTTAAATGTTTTAATGTAAGAGTGTAACACTTATTAGATTTCAAATTGTTAGATATAGTCACGTTACTCACGTAGGCTATAGAATGAGCCGCTTAATTACCTTCTCTATAGGTAAAACACTAATCTTACGGATCCTATGGCAGCCAAGGTATAGTTGGAAGGGAGTCATCAATCATTATCGAAAAGTACATGTAGTGATGAAGAACAATTGACTTGATTTCGAAATCTGATCATAAACAACTTTATTTTTTTGTATGAAAGTTCTAACCAACTCATCAATCACTTGTGAAAATTCAATAAGTATTTGTAGGCTAATACTAAATTACTAATCGTGTAATGCATTGAAGCATTTAATTATCACAATTTGGATCCTTGCTAATCATATTTCGCTGGCATAACCTTAATATATATCCAACTGTAAAGTTGTGACAAACTCTGTGAATCATTATTATTGATCATATTCTCGTCGACTTAAAACATGATTAGTAGTTGAGACGACTAGATCAAATTCATTAGAGAAAATCGGTTTATTAGAAAAGTCGGAGGAATTAGAATAATTAACGGATCATGGCATCACCGGCCATGATGCTGTCCAATATTATTAAGAACCATAAACATACATACGTTCCTATTCAATTTTCCCCTGCATTTATTCTGTTTCACCTTTCTCGGCATTGCACGTTCATATTTAATCAAAAATGTGAATCAAACCCCAAGACAAAAGGTTGAATAATAAATGACTGTTAATTCGCGGGCGTACTAGCATTATGAGTCTGGTAGACCGTCTAATACAAGACTTTATTTGTCGAAAAGTATTGTAGTTTCAATCATCCAAATGATACTCAAAACAAATTAAATCCCGAGTCGGGAAGCTAGATTCACCCCTGCATTCTGCATCAAAACTTATAGAACTCTTCATCTGATAATAGAGCGATCTTATATAGTGCGTCTTTCTTGTCTAGCCCGACTACATATTTGTGAAGAAGCTTCGTGCAGATTTACAAATTTGTGTTTACAGTTGCTTGTCAATTAAGAACACATCCCGGCAAACAAGGATCAGGAAGGAATCCGGCTGCATTAAGTGATATTTGACAGCAATTATATGTCAGTGTGACACATTCGTTTATAGTTTTTTTATAAGAGATTAAACAGTTCTAAATGATTAACCACAAATTAAAGTCAATGCGTTTCTTCAATCTTCACTACAGTCTAGACTAACACTACATCTCAAAATCACACAGAAATCATCAATTTATGTCTCAAATTAATCATATCTCAGAATGCTTCATCAGACCTGTGTTCGAACCCGATGTGTCGAAAAGACAGTACCCTTTAGGGGCATTACATCTTAGAATGCTGCCAATGAACTATATGCACACTGGTTATCTTTACAAAAAACCATACAATTACTCTTCATCTTCATACATAGCAAAGCTGAAACTCACACTGTCTCAAGCTCTAGTCCATTTCTATCCTCTCGCAGGACGGCTCGAAACACAGAGGTTTGAAGACGAGCACTCTTCCTACATCTATGTTGATTGCAGCAAGGGTCCTGGTGAAAGGCTCATCCATGCTGCTGCATCCAATGTCACAGTGTACGACATCGTTTCTTCAAACTCGGATGTTCCTACCGTAGTTCAATACTTGTTTGATCTCGGGGAGAGAGGAGTCAATTGTGACGGTAACACTAGACCTTTGTTATCAGTCCAGGTTACAGAATTAGCAGATGGTGTGTTTTTCGGATTCACTGCGAATCACTGTGTAGTGGATGGCACCTTGTTTACACATTTTTATAAAGCATGGTCTGATATATTCATGGGATTGACGGCATCAGCATCATCTTTCCCTCGGCCTATTTTTCGAAAACCCGACTTTCTTGATCGGTATGACGGCCGAGTCATCAAGTTGCCGTACCTTGACCAGAATGAGTTCATCCTTCGATCTGATACTGAAGTTCAGTTAAGGGAAAGATACTTCCACTTCTCAAAAACATGCATGAGAAACTTGAAGGTCAAGGCTAACACTGAGGCGGCCGCTAATTCCTCATCTACAGTAGACATCTCTTCGTTCAAGGCCCTGACTGCATCTGTTTGGAGATGTATCACTCGTGCGAGGGTAAGTCCCTCGCACGAGGTGACATTTTGCGCGTTGCCTGTGAACCTCAGGCCGCGCTTAAACCCACCCTTGTCACAGGACTATTTTGGTAATTACTTCATGCGAGTCAATGGGTGCGCTAAGGTGGGTGAGTTGCTCGAGAACAATCTTGGCTGGGCCGCGATGTTACTTCACGAGGCCGTGTCCTCTTTCGATGACAAAGTTGCAGCGAGTGCAGTGTTCGCTCGAGCCTACAATAAGGGTCCTGAACTATTGCTCCCGTGTTTGAGGTCGCATTCTAACCATGTTGTTATGGCTGGCTCACCATGGTTCGACTTGTTAGCGCCGGAATTTGGGTTTGGTTCAGCTGTGTGTTCGAGAGGTGGGTATGGTAATAAACAAGACGGGAAGGTGAATTCGTTACCGGGCTCGAGTGGTGATCGCGGTAGTGTCGATTTAGAAATATGCCTAGCTCCTGACACTATGAGCGCTCTTTTGTTAGATAAAGAGTTCATCAGCTTTGCTGGGGTGAATTTAGCTTCTAGGATCTGATTCTGTAATTCGTAAGCAGTAATTTGAAAAGCTTAAATCATACGATATCTTTTTAAAAAGAACCACCTTGTGTTTGTGTGTTTGTTTTTCTTCTATTGTCCTGTTTTTCTCCGTTTTTTTGTTACTTATTATGTTCATTGCTGTTCTTAAGGAAACCATTATGTACGAGGTTTCGTTGGTCAATTCGGACGGGGAAATGATGGATACCGGTATTTTGATTAACGACTCGCAAGACATAACAATACTAAACTATATATTCATAATCATAACTAATAAGAGAAAGGCTTCAATTTTCCCTGCATTTGTTCTGTTTCAGCTTACTCGGTCTAAAAAGTTCATCTTTGAGCAAAGAAAAATCTCTACCTACGTAGTACAATGTGATTACATATGATCAAACAAAAAAAAAAAAAAAAAAACAGATTATTGAAGTGAAATTGTGAATCACATCCTAAGATAATGAGTGAACAATAAAACAACAGTCCGGAGACCGGAGTAATAGCAGCATCAGTAAACCGTGTTATACAAGACTTTGTCGAAAAGTAATGAAGTTTGAACAATACTCACAACAAATTAAATCCGCGGTCGGGAAGCTAGATTCACCCCTGCATTCTTCACTGCTGCAAAACTCATAAACTCTTCATCCGATAACAGTGCGCTCATAGTGTCAGGCGCCAGGCATATTTCTAAATCCACACTTCCCGCACCTTCAGACCCAGCATAAGAATTCACCTTGCCGTTGCATTTATTACCTGGCCCTCCTCGAAACGCCACAGCTGCACCAAGCCCAAATTCGGGCCCATATATATTAAACCAGGGTGAGCCAGCCACTATAACATTGTTCGAATGCAAATTCTGACTCGGAAGCAACAGTGGAGGACCGGCGTAAAAGTCTGGTGTGAACACTGCTCGCGCTGCAGCTTTGTCATCCATAGATACTAGAGCCTGGTTAAGCAACATGGCCGCCCAACCCACATTGTTTTCGAGCAGCTCACCCGCCTTGGCGCACCCCTTGACTCGCGTAAAGTAATTACCAAACTGTCCCTGTGACAAGGGTGGGCTTAAATGCGGCCTAAGGTTCACCGCTAACGCACAAGTTGTCACCTCGTCCGAGGATAACCTCCTCGCACGAGTGATGCATCTCCAAACAAATGCACTCAAGGCCTTGAATGCCGAAATAGTTTGATCAAGTCAAGTCATCGAGTAGATACACATCTTGGACGCCTACATGATATTAATCAGTTAGTCTGATTAGACAAACAGTCAGTCTGATACAAGCAGACATGCAATCTGACAGTCCATCAAGGAGTCAGACAGCTCATCGAAGAGGCAGACAATCAATCGAGGAGCCAAACAGTCCATCGAGGAGCCAAACATATCAACCATCGACCTATCAAGGTCAACCATAGACCTGTCGAGGTCAACCATCGACCTGTCGATGTCAACCATCAACCTGTCGAGTACCCTGTCAGACTGATCACACGTCGATGACAACTACAAATACTTGATAAGCCAAAGTATGAATTATATTCTCCTAAATATGCTCAACAAATTCGGTTACAAGTGTTAGTGAAGCTGCATGAT
>JBBYHQ010000007.1:1108264-1140819 GCA_038382645.1 Spergularia azorica | reverse complement strand
AAAGTGGTGCCAACCATCGCAAAAGCAAACGTCGGACTTAGTTGGTTGTAATTAATGAAGACATAATTAGTTATGTAGCGTAAGACTTTTTTTTTTATCATTTTGAACGTGACTATTAATGGGTAACTTGTGACTTGTTTCCGACATTCTTTGTTTGGTTGTGTTGTTGATTGGTAGTGACGTGGTGTTGTTGGTTGCATAACCGTTGTGGTTGTAGATGATTTTGGACAAAACCGTCCAAATTGTTAACGATTTAAACGATATGACCAAAACCGCTCAATATACAAGCGGTTATGGAACAGAATCAAAGCGTGGTCTATAGGTGTCAAAGCCGCTGGGATTTTAGACGGTTTTGACCAAAACCGCCCAAAAAGTATACGGTTTTGGATAAACCGTACAAAATCTTAACGGTTTTGGTCAAAACCGTTGCCTTTTGTGACGGTTTTGGTATGGCAATGATAAATTTGTCTCTGTTCCATAACCGTTCAAATCTGGGGCAGTTATGGTCCAAGACCGTGCTCTTTTCAGATGGTTATAGGTTGAAACCGCACTATTTTAAGGCGGTTTTGGTGACGGCTTCCTGCACAATATCCCGTCAAAACCGCATAATTTTTGGTCGGTTATACAATAACCGCTACGCGCCCCAGCGGTTTTGGAACATTTGATTGAAGACGAAAAAAATTGGTTCGGGGGAAGCCGATCCTACGTGGACCCATTTGGCGTAAATAGTTTGTTTCCAAACCCAAATCTTGAATAATTTTATTTAATAGCATTATTTAAAAAAATCGTTCACTTTTAGTCATCTCTGAGTGACATAGCTCGGTACTAGATTGTAAGTTGAGGCCGGCCCACTTGTGTAGATTCACCGCAAATGATCTTGACAAGAGTTCATTTGGGTAACCTACTAGCTTATAAATTAGGGAAATTTTCCAATATACCCCTGAAGTTCCTGAATTTTTCAGGTATACCCGTCAAGTTTCCGAGCTATCCAGCGTGCCCCTGAGCTTTGCAAAATCGTATTTTTTCCAGTTTTTCACTAACGGATTCTAACACCGTTAGCCCCTTAATGAGATTGATTTTTTTTTTTAACAAATTGACCACCAATAACGTAAATTAAAAACAAAAAAATCAGTTTCTCTCACACCCCTCCCCAACCCCAACCCACGGAGCCGCCGCCTCATCACTGCACCCAGCACCAACCACCACCTGGGCTACCACCACCAGCACCACCAGATGCGCCACCTTCCCACGACCACACTCCGGCCACCCATTACCCCGACCACCTACTCCTCCATTGGTCACGGCCCTTTCTCTCTCTCACTTAAACGTTTTCTTAAAATAATCCTCCACCCAACTCCTTGCTCCGCCCACCCTCACACTTGATCACCGCCCCTTCCTCGACATGCACCACCACTAGCCACCATTGTTGCCGGAAATAGAAGATGTTTGAAGAGAGAGAGAAAATTGGAAAAAGGAGATAATGGGGGTGAAGGAGCGCGACGGTGTCGCGGATGGTGGGCGTCCATGACGCCGGAGGATGGCGAACGGGATGGTGGTGGTGGATCCCGGTGTGGTGGTGGTCGGCGGTGGTGGTTGTGGCAGGCGGTGGGAGGTGGTGTCGGGTGGGGAGAATGGGATTGGGGGAGGAGAGAGAAAGTGGGAGAAAATTTGGGTTCTATTTATTTATTTATATATTATTTTTGAATTTATTTGATTAAAGGTTAAATATTTCAAAAATAAATCAAATAAAAGTAACGGTGTTTAACACCGTTAGTGAAAAGTTGGAAAAAACACGATTTTGCAAACCTTAGGGGCACGCTGGACAGCTCAGAAACCTGAGGGGTATACCTGAAAAATTCTGGAATCTCAGGGGTATATTGAAAAATTTCCCTATAAATTACTCCAACATTCTTGTACACAAAATACAAACCTAGTGGAAGAGCATGCATTGAAAAGTAAAGACGGCTTTAAGTTTATTTGTTAACAATGAGGACACACGCTAACGAGTCATGTGGATGTGTCGTTTCTATGTTAAGTGGTTATGAGCTAAATAGAAGGAAAGAATATTTGATCGATGACTAAACGATTGATGAATTTGAATGGTTTGAGCATGTACGTACGAATCGATCAATAGATTGCATTCAACCATAAAAGAGGAAACAATGTAATTTAGTGGTTGAATTTAAACTTGTGATTAGAGATCAATTCACAAGTTCAAACCTGGAACAATTAGAGTCACTTGGAATAAGGAGGAGCGAATCCCCATCCCTCCCTCTCTTCCAGAGCCTTCGGCCCAATATGTTAGGCCGGTTGATATCTGAGAAAGCTAAGAGCTGATCCAACATGATCCTCCTTACCATGTTTTTTAAGATATAAACCACGATAGAGGGAATGGAGGGCAAACCTCAGAAGAAGGGAAATGTTGAATCGATTAGTACATACACGTTTTATTAGTGTCATTTGGGCGATTACTTCAGGTATATATTGTCAAATGCATGTGCCAAACAAATAAAAAAGCAATGTCAGTTAAACCTACAAAGAATTCAAATCTACGTAATTTTCAATGAAATGGTAATTATATATGTCTCACGATAAGTCAATGTGAGATGATGTAAATTAAATTGTAATCTTCCGAAACTTTCAAATCAAAAGGTTACTAGCTAAACTTTTCTCAAAGATTCAACACATAACTAAATCCACCAAGAACAGTCTAGAGGAGAATAGCATTTATGACTATATATTTTCGTATGAACACACCACATTTTCATCATATATGAACATTTTTGGGAAATTAGGGTGAGAAGCTACACGTAATTACAACAAAGGCACACAAGCATTGAAGTAGCATTTCTTGATCAAAAAGAAAAAGTATTGGAGTAGCACTTAAGCCAAAAGCCAGAAATCTTTTTGGCGTTTGGTTGTGATTAAGTATCCTCCAACATTTTTGCTCTTCCTTCTCACAGCAAGAGCCATACAAGTAGCGTTTTGTATGCAATATTCCGCCACCCCACCACCACCAATCGCGGCCGCCTTACTACCGGTCCACATTAATAGCAATTGCCATGTTGTAGATCGCTTCTTTTGGCCCAACACTAGTAAAGAAATCTCTTGTATTCTTGCTTCTTCGACTATGATTCGCCCCTTTTCTTTTCCTTCTATAACTTTAACCTCTACCTCGATCTACAACAAGGTCGATTTCATTAAATTATAAATGCACACATAGTGTCACGACTCACGAAAGGTGCAAATAACATCAAACATGCTTAATAAAAAAAATAAAACAGCTAACGTTTACTCTAAATGAAAAACTAAGTATAATGTTCATGTAGCTTAATTAAGAGGCAGGGCCGGCTTTTAGCCTAGGCGAGCTAGGCGGCCGCCTAGGCTCCCCATTTTTTAAGGCCCAATAGCTGATGGTTCACTACATATAAAACAAGATGTCAATAAAATCATAAACATGCAACTAGCCCAGTGGTTGAGAACCTATCCTCTGAATTCTTCAACCTGAGTTCAAATCCCGCCAAATTCATTTAATTGGTAATTCTCTTTTTTTTTTTATTAAAAGATTCGTTTGTTTTAACTTGTAGCGAAAGGCTTCCATTTTTTATTTTTGTGAACACCCTCCATTTTTTGCTCAAGTATAATGTTTATTTTGCAATTAAGATGAATATTTGATTAAGCGATTCACTATTTATAGTGAATATCAAAATGTAGCTATCGAATATAGGGCCTCGTATCGAAGTTTCGCCAAGGGCCCCCCAAATCTCAGAGACGGCCCTGTTAAGAGGAGCTTAATTATCACTTTGTTAAGTAAGATCATATATATATAAAAATTTGAATTCTTTTGACAGGTCGAAAATAGTACAACTAATGTACATTTGTATAATTTTCATGAGAAGAAAAGCCCAAAATTGATGTAAAATGTACCCTATATATTGTAACCAAAAAAAAAAAAAAAATGTACTCTATATATGATATATCTAACCTACCTCAGGCCTTTTTGATTGACAAGTCTTCTTCATAGAGTACAATAGTTCATAAACCTTTGGAGTAATTGGACAATCATTTTTTCCCTCTTCTATTTTCCCTGTAATTGGGTCAACACAATTTCTCATTAATAGACAAAATACAAAAACATATACTAGTATAATGTTATAAACAAAATATTACAGTAGTAGATAAGCATCCAAACCTTGCTTAGTAGTGAGCTTGGTTACATAGAGAAGGACTATAATGTCCTGGCTTTGAACTGTATGAGTGAGTGTCCATTCAAGGGCAGCTTTCGCCTCCGCGCTCGAATCGACCACCACCATGATTCTCCTCCCTGCTGCTACCTTAGCCTTCTCTGTTTCATCAACAATTTTAGTAGCACTATTTTGTTGGTCATTTTCTTTGTTTTGGTCACTTTTTTTCACATAATTTGGACTGCTTAATTTGTTTTGTAAGGGCACTCTAACAATTGGCCTAATCCTATTTACACAAAATGCTTGCAAATTCCTTCCACCCTTTTTCCCCATAACTTTTTCACTATTTTTTCAGTGTGTAATGTGATGAATAAGGAGAAAAAATGGATGAATATATATTGAGGATGATCATATAGAATTATAGATAGATGTAGAGTAGTTGTTGAGACTAATAATGATGTACAATGCTATAAAAATGTGAGTCATGTTTATTAGTAATAAGAATTGCTTTTTCTTTTTCTTGCTTTTGGCTTAGCAATCATTTGGTTCAATGTAGTTTTATTTTTCTCTTGTAGGGTTAAACTTTGAGAGGCTTAACGTGGTTGCCATCAAACGTAGGACCAATTTGTCTAGAAAGGCTTCTTTTAGTTTGTTGGATCATTCTCTAAGTCTTACTTACCCTTGTTTTATTTTTGCTAAACATTCATTCGTTTACTAAATAGTGCGAAACTTGTAATTTTATCATTAAGATCGAGATTATATCATATCGTTGATATTGCAATATTATGATAAGAGATTGGCCACTACATAACATATGACATTGTTACTCACTTCTTCAACTTATTGGTCATATATATCATACATCATTTAGCACATTTTCACCAGCTCTAATATATGTGTAGAAAATTTTATCTGCTTTACAATCATAACAGTAATATCAAGTCTATTTAAATCCTTAATGGATCCTATAGTCCTACCTAAAACATTGTTTAATGAATTGAATTTAGTTCATACTACATGGTGTATGCTATTTTTTTTTTTTTTTTTTTTTACTAATTCTTCAATTTGTTGGTCACACCTTTAGCACATTTTTTTCCTACTTCTCATACATATGTAGACATTCTTAATTTTATTGTTTCAAAGAATATAATAGTAACAATATAAGTATATAGCATCAAGGGTTTAAGTCCTTAATGTCTCTTACCTAAAAGATCCAGTAATGAACGTAGTTCATACAATCTTTCTTGTGCGGACATAATGCGCCATTCATCAAACATATTGGGACAATTCATATCATGATTTAGCTACTTTTTAATTGGAAATTTCATCATTCATGAAGAGAACAAACTAGAATTATTTGTAGAAATGGGATGCTATTAATTATAAAAAAGACGAGAAAGTAAAAGACAAGTTTTGAGTGCAAAGCAAGCATTCCATGAACGACAATATAGTATGGGACTTATATCCATCTCAAACCCGGGTCACAAATAGTTCCTTTTTTCGCTTTCAAAAGAGTGTATACTAATTTCCAAAAAAAAGAGTGTATACTAATCATTTTTCTAGACTTGGATGTTGATATGATATGCCAACGTTTCGTTTGGAAGCTACCAAGATCATTTTTGTTTCCACTAAAAATGTCCATTTATTAAAGCGGGAAGTCCGATCTACTCAAGTAGGAATATTAAATCATGAGAAAAACTATAGACACTTTTAAAATTATATTTCTAAGGAAATTGAATTGTGATAGTGCGAGAGCTGCTGGAAGGGTTATGTGGAATGCCAATTGTCCCACCCTGAATCAGTGTTTATCTTTCATTCCCATTCCATTCTTTATCCTTTTTAAGAAAAAATTTGTTTCCTTTTTTCCTCCAAACCTTTGTGGTTACTTCGTTTCTTAAAAAAGGTTTGGAGAAAAAAGGAAACTTTTTCAAGTTTGCGAATTTCGTTTGGCCTTTTAAAAAGATTTGGAGAAAAAGAAAAACTAGGCCAAACGATAAAGGAAACAAAAAATTTTCTAAATTCGTTTGGTACCAAAAACGCAAAAACACTTTTAAAAGCCAAGCCAAACACGTACATTAGTATACTTCGTTTCATTTCAAATTTAATTTAGTCCTTTGGGTGATGTGATATTAGCATACACAAATTTGTATGTTTACAACATACTCTTACTAGGATCACCCCAAAACTTAATCAATGGTGATGTCAATTGGACTGAATCTTAAAAATCCACTTTATGGTGGTCCGGTAGCGGAGCCAAAATTGATTAGATTGGAGCGGCGGTCCGGTCCGGCCCCCTCCGTTCTCCTATCCAGACCGTATTCTGCTTACCCCGTGCTATGCCATGGGATCCTATGGCCCACGACCAAGGGTACAAAACTTCTACTCCCTCCATTTCAATATCAACTTTCTTACGTTTCATTCGAATATGTGAGAGAATTCAAAAGAAACGTTAATAACCTAAAAACTGAGGGAGTAGTAGTGTAGTACTTCACATATATTATACGAGATTACGACTCTACGAGTATATAAAACGGTATAAAAGTCAAAGTAGGATTAGGAGTGTGGAAGTCAAAGTAGGATTAGGAGTAGGATGTCAAAGTAAGATTATAAGAGGCAGCATAATTCTTGGTTAATCTATAAAAACAGAATTAATTCCTAGCCTAAACAGAACTCAAACCATATACCTTTATTTTTTTTTGGTACAATATACCTTTATACTTTAGGCTTTTTATTCACGGCATATATAATAAATATATTTCAGGTTTCTCTTAATTACTTCTCCTTCCCACGATTCTCTCACCATTAATGTAACTCTTTTGCTCTCCTTGATCACTTCCAAGCTCTCAACGGTAAGCTCTAAACTCATTCTTTCTATCTATTTATCTCTAGTTAAAATTTTCGAGTTTTTCTTACGTTCGTTTCGTTGTCGATTATCGTATATGGGTATGTCTTAATTTGACGATCGATCATTGTTTGTTTTGCGAGTTTTTCTTACGTTCGTTTAATCGATTGATTTCGATGTACATGTACCCTTTTGTTTTTTCGTGTTTTGAACGAGATCATTGTTTTGTGAATGTACGTATTATTAATCAGGGTTGAGGGTTTATGGAAGGGTTTTGATTATTTTGTGAATAATAAATAACTAATGAACATAAATTCGTATAGCTAGATGATTGACGACCTAATATTATTGCCTTTCTTGTTTTCATGATGTGTATTAGTAAATACGATGTGATCTTTTTTATATAATTTTCGTTTAGGGCTCTTGGCATTGTGGTTAAGATAGATTTATAGAAGTCGTGGGGTATAATGTCGTACCTTAGAACGGACGAGGAATTATAGAACAAATAGGATTATCCTTAATAATGGGATTATCCTTAGTTTCCTTCTATAAGAAGGATCATCGCTCGTTAGAAGGATCATCGCTCGTTAGGACCATTCCTTTTTATAATGAAACACAAAGGGCAGAACTGTATGTACTCGTTTTTTCAATTCTTCTGACATTTGTCCAATTGGTGGTGAATTTGCTTGTTTGAAACACAAAAGGGCAAACATTGTACTGATCGTTGTTTCTTTCTCGACAATTGCGTAAATTTTAGTGAATTTGCTGGTGGTAACTAAATATGTACCGTGTACGTAGTTGGACTAATGCTCTATTTTTTGGCCATGATGCAGAGCTCTCAACAATGGGTATCATATTTTGTTGCTGCCTTAATCTTAGAGATCCTTCTAATGCGAATTCAAGTGCTTCTGTTCCGGGAAATGACTGTTGTTTCGGCACTGTGCTCCAAAAGGTACACTTTTTCCTTAATTCAATTCCAAATCTAGTATTATTGTCTTTTAATCGTGTTACTGCTGTGGGTGAATCAGTCGAATGCTCGAAAATTTCATCGCTCTGATCACTGTATAACTTTACTACTAGGCAACACTTTTTCTTAGATTGTAATGTACTAATGTAAGCGAGGCCTTGATTGGAGTCCGTGCTTATACTATGGTCCTCGAATCATGATGACATCAACCTTTGCTACCGGAGCTCTAACCAACTGAGCTTCCGCATATTCTTTGAAATTAGCAGATCAGAACAATGTATTTTGTATCTGACCTGATTTATTTCGTTTGAAATTGTAACAGTGCAAACAAGTGATGCATAGACATGATTTCGAAACCCTTGAAGAATCAGATTCTACCAGTCCTGATTTAGCAACTCAAGGGTTGGCACCTGAAGTTTCCAATGACGAAAACTTGCATCAGGTTCACCCACAGAATGTCCAATCTGTACCTGAATCTTCACAGTCACACGTTGAGGTTCCAATTACTGAAAATACTCGAGCTGGTGAGGGCGTACTGCACAGACAGACTGAACAAATGCCAGCATCTGACAGTGCGTCCACTTCCAGAGTTCAGTCTTCAGAGCCACACAGTGCAGTGTCAGTTCCTGACAGAACTCGAGAAGGAACATCATCTTCTGAAGGGGCATCCAACAGTCAAGTCACTGAACCAAATGTCCTAGTGTTAAATTCTGAGGAAACTGATGTTTCTGAGCAGATGCTATCCAGACAGACCGATAGGACATCATCTTCTGAAGAAGAATTCAACCCTCGAGCTCAATCTTCAGAAACACATGTCGAGATTCCTGACAAAACCCGCGCTGGTGAGCAGGAAAAACCTAGATTGATTGAAGAAGAACAGAAGAAAGTGTCTTCTATTTCCTCCGAGAAAGACTCGTTACCTACATTTTACAGGGAGCTCTACGCAGAACTGGTATCCGCAGATGAAGAGGATGTATGTCCTACATGTCTTGAAGGTATAAATCAATTCAATCACACCATTACCATAACTTTGGGATCTTTGTCGTCTTAAGTTATAATACTAACTGTTTTCATTGATTTCTTATGCAGATTATTACCCTGAAAATCCTAAGATTGTAACAGAATGTTTCCACCATTTTCACCTAAGTTGTATATACGCCTGGATGGAAAGAAGCAACACTTGTCCAATGTGTTTCAGGGTATCGAATTCTTCTCTGTTCTTTCCCTTCTGAACATTCGCAATTCAAATTAGTCTTCACAATTTCATAATTGTTCCTGGATTATGGAAGTTCTGACTGTTAGTAACCTGAATTTTCCTGCAGGTGATGGTATTTAATGAAGCGGTTTAAAATCAGCTATAAGCTGAGAACATGGCGCATCAGGGCATTCAAAGATTACCAGGATGACGCGACAACTAGAAACAAAAGTGTACAGGCTTGAACTGCGGATAGTGTTAATTAGACGATGCTTCCTCCTTTAATGGGTCATTTAGGCGCGCTTTTGAGCTTTGTCTCAAATGGCGTAAATTTTTTCCTGAAACTAATGAATCTGAGATAATGTCTGAAACTAAGTCTTGTAAACGCCAAGTGACAGTTCAGCATTAAGCCTCAGAGAACGATGTTGGTGTCGATTTCTGTAATTTTTGTTCCTGAAGCTGGGAATGGCTTGTTGCCATTCCGTTTCAGGCACTTTATCAATATAATTCTTTGAAACAAAGAAATTCATAGAACATATTTATGCTTACTATCTGAAACCAGAATACATGCATCTTCATATTGTTTTACCAGAGTTTTCGCAGACATACAGTTGTTAAACGACATGGTCTAGATTGGTTTTGTCTCGAACCATTTTATCATATATTGAAACAGTTCATACATGTATCCAATGCAAGCGGATCGGAGCAGTTTTGTCGTGCTGATCGATTTGATGTGCCTCATGTAGTGAAGCATCCCATGTGACATGAGTATATTGGTTCAAGTGTGAGGTCGAGGTCATTCCTTCTTACTTGACCAGCTAGTTCCCCTTGGTATTAATCACTGCATGCTCAAAAAAACCATATACAAATAGCTGAGTTGATGAACGAGTTTAAAAGGTACAGTACATGTTTTAACTATCTTCTGAAGAATCCGTAAAGTGTATACTATCATCAGCACTAATTAAGTCAGTCTCGTATAATCAAATGAGACCGTTGCACAATAAGTTACAAGTAACATTCTATTTAAGGTAAATGGATTACTTTACTGGAAGCAGTGCTTATACCATGTTCCAAGGAGCACAAGGAGCATGATGATCCTCCTCACAATAAAGGAGTGGGGACTATATATTAAAAAATGAAAAATCATTTTAAGTATGGTCTCCACTCCTTTATTGTGAGGAGGATCACCATGCTCCTTGTGCTCCTTGGAGCATGGTATAATTTGCGTACTGGAAGTGGCTCATTTACGTTGAAAATAACATCTTTCTCAACAAGGTGACCTCTTTTCTGAGGTGATCATACCCACACACTGCCTACACTAATAATTGAAGTATAGAACCTAACCTATATCCCTTTCACTAAGAACAAAGGTGGTCGTATATAACACAATTGGTAAGACTAGTGTAAGACGGTCTCATCAATGTTTCATCATCCTCAAGAATAGTTAATAAATTGTAGTAAAATAAGTTACCTCATGTTCAAAGAAGGGAGGGAAGCCTGCATCAGATAATCTGATGCTTCAGCGTGGCGCTGTTGATGCTGCTGCTGTTGTTGTTGTTGTTGTTGCTGCTGCTGCTGATGTTGTTGATGCTGCTGCGACTGCTGTTGGTGCTGCTGGTGCCATTGAAGCTGTTGTTCCTGTGCATTGGCTTTTCCTCGCTCCTTGATCTTATAATATACACAACAGTACACAAACAGTCAAAATTTCAGCAACATTATTGGACCTTGAATCCGGATGACATATACAAACTAGGAAAGAATGCTCTATACCTTCTTTGATAGCATGTTATTTTGCTCCTGCATTGCTCTCTCCTGTAATGAAAATGTAATGAGTTCCTCAACACTAACAGATGAATGTCGAACCACGTAAAACCTAGAAACCAATGCCAGACTTCCAAGGTCTTACCTTTTTCAGAAGATCAGAGATTGACTCATGCATCAGTTGATTCTGACACATAAGAATAACAAATCAAAACTCTGAAATCTTGGCGTGTATGCATATGACTGAATCATTGAAAATAAACGTTGATGTCGAAAAATGAGAGATATACCTTCCTGGATCTTATGTGTTTGAGAGCTGAATCAAGCTGTTGCTCTAAACTTTGAATGTCTTTCATGTTCAGTGAGTCCAAATCTTGTCCTAGGTAGTGCCTAATCATTTGACCATGTATAACATCATGATATCATATTCAATTGTTCGATATATACTTACATAAGCACCAGATTTCAGACAAACAAGCACTCCCACTAACAAACAATTAGTTGTACCCTAAAGGTATGATACGGAGTATATGAATTTGATCGTATCCCACACATAAACATGCTACGAATATTTACATAAAAGGCTGATCATACAAAAACATTTTGTAATACATATGGTAGGACATGGTGAAGATTCAAGGTCGTTGAATAGTGAACATAAATATATGAAACTTGTTGAAAACTCATCGTGAAATGTTAAAAGCTCGCGAATCCTATCATATATAGGACCGTCATAGCAACACGTACATATAATGATTACTCGTATAATTTAGAAACATATAAGGCTAAGCACTCACCTATGATTTCTCTGCAGAAGCTCGAGCTTGGCTTTCAGTTTGGCAAAGTCAAATGTCCAGTTCACCTATAAACAATAATTAGCAAGTAATTAAGAGACAACATTAAGGCAAGCGTAAGCTTGAAGTTTAATTAGTAAATAGAAGTGCTGATTTTAGCAAAAAATGTTACCTGTGTGTCTGGTTCATTTGAAGCTAGTTGCCTCTCTGCATAAGAATATCTCTCATACCTTTCTAATACCTTCTCCATGCTTCAGAATTAAAACGCTACTTCATTAGAGGATCGATACCCCGACTAATTTTTTAGTGAAGAATGTGCATCAATGTATATTTAATCTAATGGTTATAATTAACGCTAAGAAAAATACAATTCACGTCGCATCTTCTTTAACATGTACTTCGAACAATTCAGTTCAATTTCATTCAAGTTCAATATAATATGTACAAAAGCGTTGTGAAATGGCCCAAGTCTAGCCATATTAAGTATATTGGACGTGCTGGGGTAGGATTATTTCGCGACGCTTGCTAAGTGTATGAGTAGATTAGTAGACTATAAACGGCCTACAAATAACACATTATAGCTGCGGATTTTGCAAAGCATAACCAAAGATTATTGTTAAGTAATCAACCTGAAAGGCCGAAAGCCCGAAAGTATAAACCATGACCAATTGAGGATGATGATTAAGCTAAAGTCGCAAAATGATTAGGGGTCGGAAAAATAATACTCCGTAGATCAGAAGAGCAGAATGGAGTGCAATTATTGAAATGATTTAGAGTAAAAGCTATGCACACATTAAATGTCAGGTCCAAGTGAACTGAAATTAAAAAAAGCTGAGTAATGTATGTGTAGTCCAATCTTTGAAACTTCTACTGCAAATAATAAGTATCAGGTCCTTGTTTATACTCATTTCATGTTATTATCCAATGTGCTAATCAAATATCCAATGGAGACTTCTTTTCTTAGTTATCCGGACATTTCTTTTAATTTATCTTAGTCAAAGTTAATAGGAGTACTATACTATGATCATAAAAGAATGGCTAAAAAGATCATGTAGTAATGTAATAATATGAATTATTCAAGCAAACATTTCTCAATTGAACCTATTTTTATCAATGTTTTACTTTGCATCATCTGGTTTTGTCGGAATTACGCAAGGATAGAACCATATAATGATAGTTAAATTGGTTAATTATGTGCCGACTCAGCCAAGTGCTCATGGGTTGAACTTATCGATGTTAATTACTTCTTCACATAGTCCTCAAGAACAAATTAAGTTAAAACATTTTAAGTAAGATTGTGAGGAATGTTTTTAGTGTCAGAAGAGTAAAAACATTTCCTTATGTACACAAAAATTAATCATGTAAAAGATTTTCATTAAAACTTCCCCAATTCATCCTTCTATCTTATTTAACTTTCTTCTTCAGGTGCTTTTTACATCCCAATTTTAGTATCCAAATCTACATGGAAGTTAATCAGGACAAGACCTTCCCACGTGAATGCAAAAATTACCCAAAACAAGTAAAAGAAAAAAAAAACATACTCTTACTGTCTTACACAACATGAATGATATGCAAAGATAGTTTAGCTCACAACTTAGTACTATATTTTGCAATCTTTCTAGCCCGATTGTCAGTTTTTGACACAAAAATTCACCAAGCACCATCGAAGAGTTAATAAACAAATTATATATAATCGCAAATTTTTAGATCAACCCACTTAAGAAATCTTCATAAAATTGACTTAAAAAAGTTATTTGGACCGCAGCTATATGTTAAAATTGTTACCGTGAGACGGATTCATCCGAAAGTTTGCGTGATATGCAAATATATATGCAATTGAAAGAGTAAAAGAAGAAGATACCAAGAATCAGAGGAGAACTCAAAGAGTTTGCCACGGTGAGAGAAGATGATAAGAGCAACTTCAGCATCACAAAGCACAGAGATCTCATGAGCTTTCTTGACAAGACCACTTCTTCTCTTTGAGAAAGTCACTTGTCTGTTTATCTTGTTCTCTATCCTCTTCAGCTGCACTCTTCCTCTCCCCATTTTTCAGCTCGATCAATTTATACTTTATAGTTTTGATATATAATCTTAGCTTATGATATAATAACCTATAGTTTGGACTGGTTAATTAATAGTTAAGCTACCTAGAGAATTTAGAATATGATTGATATTCATTATTTTATATGAAGGGCAATATGATGATGATCTGAGGAAAGCTATGGAGTTAAGATTTGCGTGGTTTTTAGGGCAGTGTGCTGTCAAGTTCTAAATGGAGGGTTCCTCTTAGCTGTGGTTACTACAGTAGTACGTGCACTACGTCGCCAAACTCGGAAATATGCTCTTCGATATTTTGGGTATGTTCGGCAAAAGTAGCGGTCGTGAGTCATGAATGACTTGTGAATTGTGATTTTGGAATCAACTATAAAATATATTGAGTCGTCGAAAGGTCGGCTCGTATAAACATATCATGATTAATTTTCATTAAACAAAATTGGTCTAATGATTTTTTTTATTTGGCGCGTATATTGCCATTTTGCTTGACGTTTTTACACTTGGTAGACAAATTTTTTAGTCTTTACTGTTCATAAAACCGCTTAACATGTTAATATACACCCCATTTGTTGATTGTTTTCGTTCCATATATACTCCTTTTTGAAGAAAAAAATGTTCAACTATAACGCAAGCTAAATACGGTGTATAAAAGTCGAAAAACTATAAGTCCATAATGATTAGATATGTACAATAATAAATTATGAAATGTTTTTATAAAATAAAAGATATGTACTGTATTCAAGTTATTAATTGACTCACTAGACTATATGTTGAGCCTCAGCTTTTGCTGGGAACGATCTAATTAGTATGATATCGTATTATTGTCCTTTCTAGTCTCCTTCTCAAGAGGCCTCAGATAATCTTCAGTGGTAAATTACTCCACAAACCATGTAGTTTGAAGGCTCGACATAAGGGAGAGAAAATTTTAACCGGACTACAAACTACTCTAATTTTATCTCGATGGTAAAACTCCTTACAATGTAGTTTCGTTTAGGCCCACCACATCGATTTTCATCAAACAATTTGTTTTTTTTTTTCCCTTCAAATGTCAAGCTATATAGCTTGGAGGAGCAACATAGGTTACCAATCTACAAGATTCATTTCCTCCAATGGTTGAGCAAATGACATCCACCTTTTCTTAGACTAAACTACAAACATTTTATATTAGTCTCATTATTGGAGATGCTCTCATATTACTTAGATCGGTGATCACTTATAAACAAGTCTTTCCCCCTCTATTTCTTTGATGTAGCCATGTAGGATATGAGGCTTGCACGTGAATAACATAATACGAAGTATACAAGTAGTAATATACAAGATTGATAAAAAAAACAATGGTAAATAGGCGCCAATAGATATAGATATAGCAAACATCCAAAATAACAAGAATACAAACCAAAGGGTTCAAGTTAACTACAATAACAAATGCAATGAAAACTAAAACTAAATTTTCAACTAGACTTTTTTCTTCCACCTTTTAGCCATTGATGAGCATTATAGTTTGCATAGCGGTTAGGAATTTAATATGCAACGGGATTGACTACTCTGTTGGTCCAAATCCTCATATCTCCACCTTCGTTAGCATTAGAAGTTCTTATGTTCACAAAAAAAAAAAAAAAATCCAATTGATACTCGGATATTAAAAGTAAATAAAAGACTACCAAGCGAGCTAATCTGATTCAAGTTATGCCAAGCTCGTATTGAAGGGGGGTTTGGCTCGGAGTCTAGCTTGACTTCAGATTGACCAAACTCAGGCCGAGGTTAGACCGATCTAATTTCAAGGTTTTAGGGAGCAAGCTCGGATCATTTACATCCCTAGTTACAACTAAGACAACATTGGTCACGGGCTAATTAGCGACCATATTTTATTTGTATCATAGAACATTCCGAGAGCAAAAGGCAAAGGTCTACACTACTCCCTCATTTTATTTTGAAACTCCAAAAGTTCAAGACATAATAGCAATAAGATCGATGAAAGCGTTTCTTAAAGTAGACGATAATATTTAGACATAGACTTATATGGTTAAGGTTTCATCGTACCACTGTGGGTTCTGATAAGGAAACAAAGGACATGAAGTGAAATCTCGAAACAAGTGAGATTCCTTCCCATTTTCGTATATTGGTAATACTCACACAGCATTATATAGCACATGCCCAACTAACTTGGCCATCATGCTTCATTTCCGAATATCAACTCGATTTTGCAATCAGCATTTCTTCAATTGTTGTCGACCACAACTCAATTGGAGTACTATGAATATCAACTTACTTAGATTGTTACAATATTCGCGAGTAAATATAGATGTAATGATTCCAGTTACCTAACTTGATAGACTCAACGAAATGGATAATAATACTCATGCACAACTTGGCTTCACCGAAATGAGAGATATATAGACATTTATGACTTAATATATCGCCTTCTTACTATATACTCCATAATATTGTACAGTACATGAGTTATGATTACACTATCTATATAAGTAGACATATATATTACGGATCACATGAGGACTATGTATGTACATTGTAGATTTGTAGAACTCGTTTGCACAAAAATGGCCGATTGACATTTTAACTTAAAATGTATTGCCTTCATACCAAGTTAACTTTCACAGAGTCTTACAAGAAAAAATGTAAAAAATCAAATGTACTCAGCAAATGTAATTGAACTATATATGTACATTGTAGAAACATAACGGGTTCACGTATACAACTCGAGCTAGAACACCTCAAAGTTTAGTTTAAGCTAAAAATTAACCTTTTACAAGAATTCACTAAGCCATCTATCTCAGGTAAGAGAATGCTAAGGTAGCAACCATTTGGGCCAGATTTATTTCATCTGCTTGTGATTTCTTTAATAACATCAGGAGCACATAATGTACGTACTATTAACTAAACTGTTCTGCAAATAATTTGCATTATCTGCTTATTATTCCCCTTTGCTCGAAACTCGAAATTGCATATAGATAGATTGAACATAACATACAATGGCTTTGATTCTTGAATCAAAGCATCCATCCTTGTGCAAATGCATGACCATTCTGATTTGAAGTTGTCGCGTTCATGTGGTCTTGTGTCACTTCATTGTACCTGTTTCAAGCATTATTAAGCTCGTTACCCATAACACAACATTATTACCCCAATGCCTCAAAGACTATCAACCATGACAAGGTAAGGGGAGGACGTACGTATGTAAACAACCTTATCCCTCTTGGACCAATACCAATCCAAAATAATTAAAGAAGTTCGATTTTATGAAATATAGAGGTGTCCTCTTTGCCTAGTAGCCAGTACACAGACAAAATTACCCCATTGTCTCAAAGGCCGTCCCCCATGACTCGTTAAGGGCAGATCATAAATAAACATCCTTGCCTCTCTTAGGAGTAATAACAATACAAAGCAAAGAAAGAAAGAACTCGATTACGAAAAAAGAAAAAAAGAGATGGACTTTACCCCATCTGGAGAGTGGTGTTGTTGTTGTTGCATGGCAATGGTTCGAAGAATCCCTCACCAGCAGGTTGGTGACCGTAGGGCGCAGCCGCATTCTGCGCCCCGCCATCCCAATTTTGACGAAGGGATGCACAACTTTCTTCCAACTGCCAGTCATTCGTAATATGTGACATTAGGTCAGTTGTTGGACTAGAAGCAGTTGAATTTGCACTGCATCTGTGAATTTTAATGGTTTAAGCAATTTAACTCATAAGTCATAGTAACTGTACCTTTGATTTTAAAGCTCTGTTGGATTCCAGTAGCATCTCTTCCTGCAAATTTATGAGTATCAACTTTAGTACATGCTGAACAGTATTCTATTGATGTTAGAAATATGCAAGTTATGTACTTCCTCTATTGCTTTTCAAAACATTTACGTTTGCTTTGGATATGTCAGAGGACGCTAACAAATGAAAAGAACGGAAGAAATATGTCACAGTTTACTAACTTCAATTCACTGTTACAGCCAAAATAACCTATTTTAGCAAGGTAAGGGGGTGCAGGCATATGCGCCATGTGGATTACCTCCTGTAATAATTTCCAAGTGACCTTGACTGAAAACACTACATCGTGTCTTAGAGCCAATATAACAAGGCTCCATTCGAAATAAACAACATCCGAACATGCTTCTTGTACCGTACAGTCATGTACAATGAAGGGATAGACAGAAATACCTTTCTCTGAAGATCAGCGAGTTGATCAAGCATATGTTGAGTCTGTAATTACAAATCGAAATTAGGAAGCAAGTAACATGACCGAATTCAAGCCAAACGTTAACAAACTTTGTGGTAACGCTCTTAGTAGTTACTCGTTGTTCATAGGTGTAATAGCATGAAGTAGCTCGTGGGTGCCGAATTTGATGAAACCTATCTAGGATTGTTGTTTTGTGTACCTTAATTGATCTGATTTGCCTTAAGGACTTGTCTAATTGATGCTCAAGCTGCTCGAGTTCCTTAGTGCTCAAGTCCGATAAATCCTCCCCAAGGAGATTCCTACAGGATTACATGTATATATAAGGATGAATAGTTTCAATACGTACAATGAGAAAGCAAACAGGACAACCTAATACCTTAAATACATCAACCCTGAAATTCTTTGCTAATCCTACAGTTTCTATTAAAATCATACCCTTAATTAGTTCATATTAAGCACCTCCACCTAGATTTGAAAGCTGGTTCCATGTAAATTACGCATTCTTAGAAGTTTTGCATATAGTTTTCACCATGTTCTTTGATCCAAACTTCAACTGTCATATGTTGGGAAAGAACTAGCTAATAGTAAAATGCTCAAACAATGGTTAACATATTGATTAAGAGTCTGAGACTTCAATGGTTAATGAAATTTTTAGCCATGATCTTAGTGATCTTATATGTTAAGAGATAACGCATCAAACTAAAAGCCTAAACTGAAGGCTTAGTGTTTATTTATTGTTTGCTTGTTCTCGTTCCTTTCTTGTTTATCTGTAACTTTGTTAACTTGGTTTTCCTTTTATATTAACGCCTAATTTCCAAAAAGAAAAAAAAAAAAAAGTCGAAAACAATGGTCTTATATATTACGGAGTAAGAGATAATGCAACAAGCTAGTGAAATGTAACACATCTTCAACACCTAAACACTCCACAACATAGACCTAGGGCTTAATTCCTTGTGCTTACCAAATGAGCATGACAAAAACCTCGTCTACAAAAAACACTTACATTCTAGCTAGGATTACTACCAAAATGTGCTTACACAAAACAGCGATATTGACAGGTATCTTAAAAAATCTCGAATTGCCACAACCGATTGATGTTTTGTGTTGTGCCAAAGCAAGTTTAAGGGTGTTTGGAATGCACGGACTACCCATCTTAAGGGGCTAAATTTGCGAGCAAACACAGGTGAAATCTTAACAGTGGTTGAATTGTTACTCAAATCACTTCCGGAAACAGTGATTTGGGCACTAATCATCTCTTTAGGCAATCCAAATCATCGACTATTATTAACAGTGCCGAAACTAGGGATGTTACAAGCTATAAGTACATAGGGTCACCAGCAAAAAATTGATACTAATAAAGTAATAATTACCTATGGGATCGCTGTAGAACATCAACTTTGGCTTTGAGCTTGAGATACTCTTGGTAGCTGCTCTGCTTGAGACATAATACATCGAAGTAGAAGCACATTCAGTGAAATACATAGATGAGAATGGCAAACGGCACAATTCGGCACAATTCTGGTAGAAGCTAAATGAAGGACAAAGTAATGGCTTCTCGAAATCAAAACTAAACGGAAAAGTTTACCTCCGTCTCTCTCGAAGGCTGGCTTGTTTCCAGGGAACCATAGCTGCACCTCTGGTACCTCTCCAAAGTTTTCGCCATGCTGGATTATCGAAGAGATTGATAGGAATTTAATGTGCATAGTTTATATGTGAGATAAATTCAAAACACGCGAAAAGAACTGAAACAAACGACTGCATAGATCAAATAGCCAATCAATTGCATGTGTGATGCGTGCTCTACAATGTATCGTATACATGAATATAAACCAAAACAGCATCAGATTATACAAGCAACCTGTATATTTACCCAAAATCCAATTCCAAGTACACAAAACTTCAGAAATATGCCATTCTTTACTGTAGATCTCATGCTTAGCACTAAGATTAGGGCATTCTAAAGATTTTGAGAACAAAAAGACTCTTGTTTCGGTTCGTCATTTGTGCTAGGGTTCTTCTATTCAGCTTCTTTGGTTGCACAATGGGATTGATAAAAGGAACGAAGCACCCCCATCAGTCTCTCTAATCCAACGAAATGTAACGTACTTGTCAAGATTGAGAAGAACGAATAAGGATCAATTATTTGAAGTAAACATGATTTGCTATAAGATTACATAAAGTTTGACCAACCAACTCACATTGGGTCTATTGGGTCTATTGGTTGAAAGGTGCTTTACCTTCAACTATAGGTCGGGTGTTCGAGACTTGGTACCACCACAACAACATAAAGTTTGACCACTCCTGTTAGGGTTCATATGTGACCTTAAAATGTGTATTAAGACAGTTCATTATCCTTTCTCAATTCACAATGTACGATGAAATGTTTAGAGAAACGCATTCTATAACAGCTTGTTTGATAGTGAGTAAATAGACAGAAAGAATCGACTAAAAAAGGGCAAATGACAAACAACATCGATCTCAACACAAGGTAGAACATTTTATGTATATATGATACTAGCTACATAATATGATTACCATGTGTACATATACTCGTCTATATATGAACCTCCTAAGAAGGGACTAGCTAGCTTAGTTATTCTTTTTCCCATCAAAATCACTGGCCTTAATCAGTTGGACAAAGGCAATACTAGAAACAAATTGAATTTATGTCATTTCATCTTTGAATCTACTTTTTAGGGACTTAAATAAAGCTAGCTTAGGACAAATAAGGCCTTGATAGCATTTGGGAATGACAAGGAAAAACAGCCTTTGCTAAGAAAAATAAGCAACTTTAAGGACATGAGAAAGCTAAAGAGCATGCCATCAAATCTAAGGTTTTTCATCATGTGGTAAATGTAGAATATCGAACAAACTTTCTTCGTTTCCTTAGATGCATGGCTAACGTTATAATTTTAAATCGAAACGTTAACTAAACGGAAGAAATGACTATTAAGAGCAGTTGTGATAATGCATGCTAAATGGCCTTCAGTTCATATACAGTCAATTAAGACATTAAAGAAGATACCTTAGAAGATGAAAAAAGCATGTTTGAATGAAAGGTATATCTTTGTATTTCCCCAACATTTAGATTTTACATACATAGTTTCTTGCCACAATGAACATACTTCAAAGATACTCATAATATCATACTGTATTAGCCATTTTTCATCAAGTGCAAGCATGAAATGACAATCCGGAAAAAAAAAGTTTTATTATTAGAAAAATAATATGATGCATTTTAGTGTAATATTATGTCGTGTGCGAAAGATTAGAAATTTAGAACTAACATTACTTAACATAAGTTGTTCAAAAAAAATCCGTCTGAGTACATACATTTGCAACATAATAACACCTATCACTTGTTAGTTTTTACCCCTCTTAACATGTCCGAAACAACTCTACTTTTTGTCTCCATATAAACTGATAGCGCTTCATCATCCAACAATTTGATTTCAAAAACCAACTCAAATGGTATTAGATATCATCTTTTCGCTTAATTTTACTAACTTATAATTGATAAATTGAGTTAAATTAGTTAAATGATTGTTATGTGGGAATGTTCTAAAGCATCATAGACTATTTCACTCCTACACCAAATGCTTTACCAAATTAAGTTCCCAAACTTCTTTTACTTGTAAAGTTTTATAGACCACATACTTTACCAAACTGAAGGGAGTAAAAAAAACAAAAGGAAAATAAAAACACATTAAATATAGTGCTCCGTCGATTCTTCTCCAAAAGTTTACGTTTTGTTTCAATTTCTCACATATTCAATTTAAAAATTAAGAATTCAACTCGGAAACAGTAGTTGAAACTTATAGCAAGGGAAAAGGAATCCTTCATCAGGATCAAAATCTTTTACAAAGGCTGTTATAAGAGTGCATCCTATAAACTGGTGAAAAAAGAGCTAATTACAAGTTTGATGTTTTTACACTCTAGTTAATAAGATTGTACTGTGAACAATACTCATCATCATCAGTACCAAGTGCAAATTGACATTTGGTGTTGATATGAACTTGACACGTGAGCTGTATACTGTATACATACATAAAAGTAGCACAAATCATGGTGATGAGCACCTTTACCAAGATAACTTCTTTTCTTGACTCAAGTTCAGTTTTTTTTAATAATCTTGTTAATTCATTTTAATTATATTAGTGTTGATTAAGGTCTTATTAAGTTGTAACCTTATGAAAATAAGTTCATAAAATGACACAATTAAGAAAGTAAATAAAATTAATTATGTTAAAAGTTAAAAAATTTCAGTGCATGTGATATTCTAACAATCAAGTTATAGTTAGCTAATTAACACAAATCAAGTAATTACATGACAAGGACAAATAAATTATGAAATTGAGAAACCCGATTTATTGAAAAAACAAATCTGATGATCTAGTTATGAAATGTGAGAAATCTGAAGAATGTTAAGTGAATTTATATATGTCCTTATAACAATATGTTCAATCTTGAAGCAAAATCGTTAAAAAGCAACTAGCCAAATAATATATGTAAAATACGATCATAAATCATGAACAATATGCAAGAATAATCCGAGCCCAACGAATACACGTTTCTGATTTCTGTAAAAACCAGCTCCCATGGGTAGATCCTTTGAAATTTCACATAGGAAGAAAATGATCCATGTTAAAATTGGAAAAATAAATACTTACAAAATTGCATTTAAAAGAAGTAATTAAACACAAAAGCTTGTACATTATTCAGTACCCAATTAAATGCTCCATACACCCAAATCAGGAATTTAATTAAATGAAGAAAAGAATAACAAGTTTTTTTTTAACAAGAATTTATCACCAAAAAATTTCTTTCAAGGTCACCAAAAACACTTAAATTTGCACTAAATCTTTATTATATCACTAAAATTACAAAAAAAAAAAAAAAAAAAAAAAACAAGAAAAAATGTACAATTTATAGTAGCACCAAATATTCAAGAAAAAAAAATGAAAATGAAAAAAAAAAAAAAATTGTAGGAATACCTGGAGCTACTGCAGAATTCATAGAGTTTGCCGCGGTTGGAGAAGATAATAAGAGCAACTTCAGCTTCACAAAGAACAGAGAGTTCATAAGCTTTCTTAAGCAAACCATTTCTTCTCTTTGCAAATGTCACTTGCCTATTTATTTTGTTCTCTATTCTCTTCAACTCTACTCTTCCTCTTCCCATTTTTATATTTATACTATGGAGTAGTATGTATAATTATATAATATAATATTTTTTTGATTTGATTTTACCCACAACCCAATAAAATTCAATGTTGTTTTTACTATAGATAGAATTGGATTATGAGATAATACTAAATATAGAACTGAGTTCCTCTTTTGGATTTTCAACTATTTCTAGGCCATTTTCTTGGAGTATTTTTTCCCTCTTTCTGCTGAAATAATAATAATAATAACCTTGGTAGGTAACAGCCTAGAGAGATGGAGAAGAGAGAGAGGGAAGTGTTGTGTGAGAAAATGGAAACCCTAAGGAGTACTTTTGTTATCTGTAGAAGGGAAGAGTGTGAAAGAGTAGTGAAGGACACACTACTCACCAAAATTGTTTACGAATTAGATACCACTCTCGTGGTCTCATCTTTTCCCGGAGTATGTTCTTATTTGTACATATATGTGCACCTATAGTTGTCTTCGTCATTAAAGTTTTGATTGATGCATGGTTAACTTCAATTTACCGGTTTTGCATTTTTGTTAAGGTTTGGTTTGAATTCTTCACACTGTATGTCTGTATGTGCTTACATCAAAATTTAACAAATGAAGATATCAAACATGTGTACTCCGTAGTAGTTCCTCTTTCAAATAGGTTTTTGGGTGTGACTGTACTGTTCATTGTTGCATTTTCAATGTTTTCGGCACTTGTGAAACTTCAAACGGCGGCTAGATTTCAGTTTCCTCGACCATCAGTAAATTTTAGACTAGATGAGCTGAAATTATAATTACCGATTTTGCATGGCTAATCTTGTTACCAGTTCTTTTTATCGTTGAAAAAGAGGGAAAGCCCTGCAAAAAGAATAATTAACAAACTAATCTCTAATTAAACAAGGTCAAGTGACCCTAAAACATCCTCCAGAAAAAAAAGGCTAGTTCAGCGCGAGGGTATTGAAAATAACTAGCTAGCTTTGGTTTCGGGCAATTCCTTGATTAGTTAATCAATCAGCTGCTCTGATTATTCCGTATACGTGATCACATGGATACACAGATACACTAATATAGAATTACGTCAGTAACATATGTTACATATATTATGCTTGTAAATAAGGATTTATTAGTATTGCATGAGGGAAAAACTTTACATGTTTTAGTATGTACAAAAGTGGTATGTTAGTGAAATTGCAAACTTAAAAATGCGTCGAAGCTAGGACATGATAATTAGAACGTGTCTAAAACCCGGACACCAACTTTGATTGAACCCTAGATATGAACCTAACCTAGAAGCAGAATCTATATTAGCATGACGCGAAATTTGAAAAGACCTTGATCAAACCAAACTCAGACAAAGCTAGAACCACCACAAAATATGTCCTGGCCAAATCTAATTAAGCCGGCTGAAGTGTCACAAGTTTAATGAGTTCCATCCTAAAACCCCTCCATTCGTCATTCTCAAATTGTTTACTCGTGGGCTGTATTCATTTCAAATATTCGAACACGTGTAAACAACGTAAAGAAAATAAAAGGAGTAACTACGTACCCGTCTTTTCACCCCTGCTTCAACTAATATGGGACGATACCCAGATTGAGAATTCGAACTATTTTTATCCAATCATGACTCAGGAGTGGAGATATCTCGTCAAGGAACGAGTCAACGTTCAACACAAATTAAATCACCAAATACATAATCCGTATATACGCTTTCATTAACCAATAAATTTTACTTTGAAATTTTTAATTAAGTTAAATTAAATCTATATACTCCCAATTAAGATGAAACCTTGATCAACCTTAAAATTGGGGGCAAAAAACAATAATCGGGAAAATGTGAGAACAAATGCTCGACTGCGAACGTCATGTGAGTTTGATACATACCATGATATGTCAACACCAAACCTTAGAGCAATAGTAATGGAAGAGTTCTTCCTTGTACACGTCATATTTTTTGACAAACTCAAAAAATTAAGAACCTTATGCTACAATAGAAGAACTTTTACCCATAAAATATTTAAAAAATATTGTCAAAATGAAACATAGACCGTTGATATTTTATCAAGCAGCCATTGGATTTAACATATTTAAATTTTAATTCCTTTGTTGAGGAACACATGGGCCCACGAACAATTATTTCACGTGACTTTCCAACACAAAGTCCTCTCCAATGCAGAACTTCTCAGCGCTTGTCATACACGCACCAATATGCTTTTGTGGTGTTAACACGCGCGTTTCCTTTTTCTTTTTGCTGTCATAACTGCAATACTGACGAAACTGAACGAACTCAGTTCGTTTTTACGAACGGAAATCGTATACGCACGAACTGAAAGCCTTTTGCAATGGACGAACTCATTTTTTGCGGTTCTTAATTAAAGAACTCGAGGTAGGAACGATCATTGCATTTGCTCTTAATTAAACGAGTGGACAAGCTTTTAGGGTTTTGACGTGTCGAGACAACGATTTACGGACCACATGCATGTCACTATTTTCCCTTTTTAATTTATTTTCCCTTTTGCTTTCATCAGTTTCACTCGTGTAAATTGCTTGATCATAAGAGTAACCATAGCACGGATTGTGATAAGTTGACGACCTGTCGACCTATCTCAATGTGTGTTATTATGTTATGCGAGATCAATTGGTAGAACTCTTTTGAAAATGTAAAGTTGAAATGTTGAATCAACGAAATATACATATGATGAATAGGATTTCGTTGAATTGATCAATACTCCTAAGTTATTATTCATCTCCTTTGCATCCATCTGAAGTCTGTAGGTTATTGTTCTGTGAGTTCTGTCGGACTACTATCTATACGAAATTTGGAGTTGATGAGATAATTTGTCTAATCTATTTTCTTTTTGTAAAGTCTGGCCTCCATCCATGCATAGTGGTAAAATGAGAGCGCTAGGCATTGATTGAGTTGGCCGAGCGGGTTGCGGGCGGGACATACACTAACTAGTCTGACTCGGCATGAACACAAGCCCGACACAACCCAAACTCGGGTGGGCTTGAATTGGCACGAGTTGTCACTCTAGGCTCAACTCGTTCATGTCTACAAAAATGGGATTTTGACAGCTTCTGACCCCGCCTGAGGCACGATGGCCCCGCCGGCTCAAAGCAAGCCTCTTTTTTAAAAAATACTTCAATTTGAAAGAATCAAAATTTGGTATGGGCATGAACACAAGCACGAATGAAGTGCCTTGTGCCGTGCATGGGCCAGTGTCTGAAATTCTGTGACAGTGAGGTGCACCACGGGGCACCACATAACCCGGCGTGTGGCCAATAGGTTTACTAGGTATATTAAAAAAAAGTTTCCAATATGCAAATAGGACACGAAACATCCAAAGACTTTTGAGTCGTTCATTTTAGTCAAAATAACATTTATCATCCATCCATATTCAATTTCGTGACGGATAAAACACTCTGCAAAAACATTATTCACATAATTTTGTTCCACACCAAATTTCTCAAGGTAAAGTAGTCAATCATCCTCACTAAATCTCTTACACTAATAACAGAAATAAATGCATCTTGGAGTGTTTGTAAATGAAAGTCAGACAACCAATTCAATTGATGAACTCATTCTCGTACAAAAATAAATAAACAAAGAAGGCAATGATGCTAAAAGGAGAAAGTGAGAGGAGCGAGATTGGTTATTTGATGTTTGCTTGTTCTCGTTCTTGTTTTTGTTGATCTGTAACCTTGTTACCTTGGTTTTCTATCTATTAACGCCTATTTTCCAAAAAAAAAAAAAAAAAAAAAAAAGAAGAACGAGATTGGAGATGACGAAAGCGAGAGAGAGTGCATGGATAACTGGCCTACAATTTAGGAGCGAGGATCCTCTCCAGTGATGCTCTTGATATTACACAAGCTCAGTCGATAGTTATATACGGCCTTGACATAATCTTTTCATCACCGCACGATAGAGTTCGAGTATAAATTTAGGAGTATAGCGAATCATGGGGAAAGCATGATGATACGAAGATTAAATGTTGGGTTTACTTCACGTTCACACTTTGCAACTCATCAACTTTTTTGGCAAGCTCGATTGCAAAACCAATAAACCATTACCATATCGACTTCACAAAAAACCAAAAAAAAAAGAAAAAAGGAAAAGCCATTGTTAGTACTCGAGCATTGAAGCTGTGTTGGATCAATACCGGCCCAAAAACGTTACAACTAGCAAAATAATTTATTGGGCTTCACAAGCAAACAAGAATTTAATTATATTGAGACGATAAGATATCATGTGGCCTATTAGCTCAGTTGGTTAGAGCGTCGTGCTAATAACGCGAAGGTCGCAGGTTCGAAACCTGCATAGGCCAATTTTTTTTCCTGAGATTTCCCATTTTTTTTTTCGAATTATCATGACCAAAGATCAATATTTTATGATGTGAAGATATGATACTTTGTGACAACTTCCCGAATCCATTATTCTTATTCTTGATTTACCTGAAACCGAAATCTAGTAACCTTGACTACAAAAAAACGCGATAGGGAATACTGGACTAGGACTAGGCTGGGAATGAATAGACACAAGGCAAGACTTGACTCGATAAAGACTCGGCCCGACATAACCCCAGTCCTACCTAAACAATTGCCACCTTTAATAATTGGAGTAACTAACTAAACATATTCGTTCACTTTAAATGAGGTGGAAACACCCTCTATAACCTTGACTTTGATAACTAGATAAGTTCAGTGAATTCACTCGAATTGTCAACTCGATTTCTTGTTTGTTTGCAAACTGCCCTTCAAAGATAAAGGAACAAAGGAACCTTATTATGATCTAATTCAGGGTATGATCAAAAGAAATTGGAGTTCCAGAAAAGACCTTATCAAATTTGTATCTTCTTTTCACAACATAGATTCTTACTTACTTTAGTTTCACTCTATGTGATCTTTGTATAGCCACGTTCATACACCCATGCTAAACGTCAAATAAGATGGGGTACGATTTAATCTCAAAACCAAAGTTTGTGAATACTTATCTTGATGTTGGTTTCTTATCCTCTGTAACATATGAATATATGATGTCAAATCAAAAGTCTCACCTCATCTTTTCATGTTCCAAAAATATGAATATGAATAAAAAGTTTTCGGTAGCATACATAGAATTGAACATCGATTCAAAACAAGAATGCACAATGGATGTTCAAATTTGCGAATGGGTGATTAGTTTAAACTTTGAAATATATTCGGTCTGAATTGCACCCGGACCGCATTTTTTTTAATACTGATTTTAGGCTTTTTAGCACTTCAAAAGTCCACGTGTATTTTACTATGGAGATGCCAACTTTAGGTAGCAAGCCTATTTAATGGTGCATTTTGGGAACTATCTTGTCACATTATGTCGCAACTTTGGGCACATGTTCGGGCCCTTTGGTTTTGAGTCTCTATTCGGACTACTTCTCAATATAAGCCCAATTTAGGCGAATTTAATGTCTTTAAACTCATTATTATGGAGTTGATTAGAAGTATCCTACATTATTGTGGTCGTCAAGTTGTGTAGATAATATCAGGGGAGGTTTTGGAATCAATTTCATTAGCACATCCCTCTCGACATTGAATGTATCATCTGTAAAGTTAAAAATCGAACTCATATCCACTTTGTTAAAAAAATAAGAATGCATACCACCAATAGAGACTAGTGTTTTTATTTTATTTTTTTGAGGGTCAATAGAGACTAGTGTTGATATAAGGAAACTCAATATTATTGAAAAGTTGACAAGAAGTACGACAACCCATTACAAATTGCAACCTAGTGGAGTTTGGAGAGGTCACTTGCACAAGCCATGTCGCAATCTTTACTCCACTTGCTCATAAGTCAGTGCCCAACCTATATTTAGCAACCCGCCGTAAGCTCAATCTCAACTAGAGCTTGCCAAACCAGCCGCGGGCGGCATACAAATCGCCTCGCCCGGCCCGGCACTACCTATGTAATTCACTAATTTGTTCATGGAACCAACCTATTTTAGCTCAGTTTACTTAAATTTGGTCTATTAGAGGGAGACTTACACGACATTTACAAAAATGTTATTTGCTGCTAAAAGAGCTAGTTTTTACGAATAAAACTACACGAATTGGAGTTATGCTAGCCCTAAAAGAGTGTCGAGGCACAACATTAAATGTTGAAATTTTCAACCGTGACCTACCATTCTCCACCTTTTGCTCTCTAATACAGTATTTGCCAGCATTGGGGCTTGCAATTGTCCGCGAGTTGTCGTTTCCTTATTTTGATAGAATGCATATCAATGGAACTAGCATTGTCAACCATAAGAAAAATTTATGGTAATTGATCTTTTTTATCTTATCCATATAATGGCAATTCCCTCTGAACTTTTAGCCAGAAAACAAATGATTCAAAGAGTGTGTCAAACTGTCAATTGTTCGTTTTGGAGGAAGAAAATTTGACACTGTACAACAAGATGGACTGCACTAATAAACTTCGACATTTTGGCTCTTATGGGCCTAGTGCTAGTATAGTAGTATCGTAGACAAAGTTATACACAAACCCCCCACTTGGGTCATTATCTTAGATCATTTTCACACATACTACCTTTTAATTTGGGCCACATTATCTTATACGGAGTATAGTGGGAGGCAAGAAATCCAGAGAATAATGGACGATTTTACGCACGCATGTATACGGCGCGTGCATCACTCGTGTGCGTGCTTAAGTACATGCGTTTAAAATAGGTTTTATATGGAGGAGTCAATTTGTTCTTCAACATTATGTGGTGCACATGTTCAAGAGGTTGACGCGCATAGCTTCATTAGCCATAGAATAGTGAATTTGTTCTACGATTCATATATATGGCTTCCTTAAAAGACAATTTTAGTAAAAAAACAAGTACTACAACTACTCAATCTTGCTAAAATTGGGCTCCATGAGAATCTGAATCAGCGAATACCACTCCAACTTAGAAAAATCAGGTTCTCATGTCATGAAATGATGAAATTATCCTAACCATGTAGTATCACTTTATAATGTATGGTGCATGCTAAATGAAAGCAATCGAACATCAATTTTCCTTCAAGAGACTGTAGTAGTATTAAATTTGTATAGTACGCTAGTCGCTATCTAGTACGAGTGAAAGATCAATCTAGAATTTCTTGTATGGAAGTTTGATTTGTATGTTATAGAAGAGACTCAGAGAGTAGAAGATTTATTTAGCATATCAAGTTGGTTTGGGTGGTTGAGCATCGTCTCGAATTCAAATCCTTATATCCTTTAGCTCAGCAACAACATTGATCGCACTAAGATATATAATATACTATTGTTCAAAAGAGTGATCGAGTCTACTACAGGGTGCTTGATAAATGTCGTATTTTGCATTGGTGGCTTAGTCCTGTCGAAATCCTGACTAGATAGATGCCAGACTCGAAATCCACTCATGTGGCTAGTGGCCTATACGCCAATATCCATACCATATCAGTTGCTATACTATGTATGAGTATTACTCTTGATGTGAGCCTTTCATGAACATACATGAGACATATTTTGGCGCGCATGAATATGACATAGGCACTAGGCAGTGCATTACTAAATTTCTAACATTTTGTGTGCGTATAGTCTTTGATATATAGTGTCTCATAGAATACGCATTGCTCCCTTTATCTTCGTTCAATTTTATCAATTTTTCTATTCCGTGCCGTTGATTTTAATTTATGCAGGTATTCCCATTTGATTTTTCGCTAAGTTGTGATCTCTTCTTTCTGTGTATCGGATTATTACAACACTTATCCTACTTCATCCTTGCCGTTTGCTTAAATTTATTTAACAAACTAACATCATCGATCGAAACAAACGTAAAGAATCGAAAAAATGAAAGGAGTTACGAGTAAAAGGTAAAGGAAAACATTTCATTTATGCACAACCACATTGACTGAAAGTTAGATCGGGACATAGTTGTTAACTGTATGTCAGAAGATGCAAAACATCCATTGTGACAGAGCACTCTGCTCCCCACAAAACCCAACATTACTCTGTTATCTTTCACTAGCATAACTATGGATAAAAGTTTATGACCCCCCGTTTTGGCAATTTCCCATACATTTTTCTTCTATTTCCACCCCAAAAAGCATTAATCTTTCATTTTTGTGATGGGTCTCTGGAGAAAAACTTTCATTTCGTACATTTTGCTATAAATACTGAGTAGAGTACTACAGTTGTTCTATCAATTCTTTGTCATTGGTTTAAATTTCTCTCATACATTTAAATCAAAAGTGTAGAATTTGGCGAAACATTTTAGTGTATTATAATATTAACACATTTTTTTTTATTACTCCAAATCATTTTAAAAGCTCCATATTCTCCTCCTCACTTTACATTCCTCCAAAATTCCCAAAACACACCATACCACAAAAACACCTCAAATATGTCCACTACAACCCTTTCTGATTACAAGAAGCCTCCCTACCGGCGAGACAACTCCAGTGAGCTCGACGTTTTCTCAGCGGCACGCTACTTCTCCGAATACAATGACAAGGGTTCCCTTGTGGGAGGTGAAGAGATGGTGATCAAAGAAGGTAGAAAACAGGGGTATTTGAGGCAAGGCAGAGCTAGCTTAGACACCCCCTCCTCCAAACAACACCCCCATGAACATTACAATAAACAGTATAATCAAAACTATAAAGTTGCTCAACTTGACCAAAACCAACAACAGCAAACACAACAGCAACAACAAAAACAGCAGCAACAGCAACAAGAAATAAAAGAAAAGAAGAAATACAAGCAACCAAGTTCACCAGGTGGTAAGCTTGCTCATTTCTTAAACTCATTGTTTAACCAAGCAATCATAAGCTCAAAGAAGAAGATGATTCCGAAATCGACACAATCTATGAAAGATGAAGATGAAAGCCCTAGTGGTAGAAGGAAGAGGAGGAGTAGTATGAGCCATTTTCGGTCAACGAGCTCTGCTGTTAATGATGCTAAATCATTCTACTCTTCTTCAGTTTCAGGGTTTAGAACACCACCTCCTTACACTATCAACACTACTACTACAAAAACATCCCAAAATCTCAAGACATTCTCCGATTACAAAGAAGTTTTAGCCAATTTGTCCAAGTACAAGGCTCTTGAAAATGGGCAAACAAATGCAAAAGATGGTAAAATTACAGCAACAAATTTCAATATGTTGGATGACCACAAAACAATCAAGGCCAAAAATAATGGGTTTGTGGAAATATCAAAGAGTTGTAATAATCACGGCAATTATATTCAAGAGAAGAAGAGTGTAAGCAAGAAGCTTGATGAAGAAGTTGATGATGATGGTGCAGAAAGTGATGCAAGTTCTGATCTTTTTGAGCTACAAATTGATGATTTTGAATTTGGGTTTTCATCAACTGAATTGCCTGTTTATGAAACTACTTGTGTGGGTAATATTAAGAGACCATTGTCCACTGCAATTACCAATGG
>JBBYHQ010000007.1:1090992-1108164 GCA_038382645.1 Spergularia azorica | reverse complement strand
TACTTTTTATTTGACTTCAATTTTATCACATGTGATAGATATCGTTATTATGAGACCCGTGCATTGCACGGGCCTTCATCCTAGTATAATAGAATTTTTGATCTTGGAGAGTTGGAGTGTATATAAATGAAAGTCAACATTCACATCAACTCAACAACAAATTCGATGGAATCATTCTCGTACAAAAATAAATAAACAAAGAAGGCATGATGCTAAAAGGAGAAAGTGAGAGGAGAGAGATTGGGGGATGACGAAAGCGAGGGGAAGGTGCATGGATAACTGGCCTACAATTTAGGGTGCTCTGATATTTATGAAGAAACCGTTGGTAGATCGTCCGACTCATTGTGGGTCCCTTGCTGCTTAAAGCACATTTCTGTCCTTCGTTTTTTGCTCAATAATACCTCCTCTACGTGTCGCCTTCTCATTTGCTCGCTAACATGCTTTGATTCACCGTCTCATTTACATTTACTAGGATCCTAGTCGGGTAGCCGTACAATTACATTTCCGACCACAAGTGGGCGTATCGGGTCAAATTTGTATCTGGTCTATCCGAGTCGAGTTATATAGGGCCTGGTCGATTTTTATTCGGATTATTATGGATTTTAATTTTTAGCTACCGACTACGGCAATTTTTTTTTATTGTTGGTCATAATTAGGTAAAATAATCTTGTCAGTAGCTAATTATATTATATACTCTGAAAAAGGTTAATTTAAATTATTATTAATCTTACGTGGTGTCGGGACATTAAATGGATCAAGTAATTAAGGATTAGGAAGAGTTTGGGTTGGACATTTTCATATTGTGTTGGGTATCGGTTCATAACAAAGTTGAGCTGAGTTGATGAGTTGGTTCGATTGATCTCAACTTCGAATTCTATTGTTTGCGGTTTCAAATTCACATGTTGACTTTGTTGGGTAAAATCAATAAATGAAATCTTGCTTCTGATATAAATAAATTTCTAAAAAGTGCAATTTAACAAGATTAGCTAAAAGTACTATAATTAAAGGGATATTATCCACGATACCCCAAAACTTTCCGACTTTCTCTATGGTACCTCTGAACTTTCCAACTTTCTCCATCTTTTGTTGTTGTCGATTCACGAAAGCTTTTCTCGGACTTTTTTGTTTTTGGTTTTTTCTAGGTTTAAGTAAGAAGGGATGAAGTCATGAAGATGGGTTATACAATTTAGCCTTTTTTTAAAAATTATTTTATTCTGGGTTAATAGAATAGCAACAAATATGGTGGGATTCGGGATAATTTTGGGTTGAGAAAATAATGGGATGAAGATGAAGATAAAGATGAATTTGAGAAAGAAAAAAAAAATCTGGGTTTTATCAAAATGATCCAAATGGGTTTATGAATTGGGGAAAAGAAGAAAAAATGGATTGGGAATTTTCTGGGCTTGAACTTTGAAGATGATAAATTAATGAAATGAATTTTTGGGATTTTTGTGGAAATTTTTCGGGGCTTATTATGAAGGATAAAGATGGGTTTTTGTGAGGAGATATGATATGGGAGTAGGTGAGTTTGAAAAACTAACTGAGTTAGAGTGTAGTTAGTGAAAAAACGAAAAAGTGGCTGCAAATAGACTAAGCGCAAAGTTCAAGAGCACTTTGGGCAAGTCGAACACTTCAGGGGTACCGAGGAGAAAGTCACAAAGTTCAGAGGTATCATGGATACTATCCCTAAATTAAAAGTACATGTTACGATAAAAAAAAAAAAGTACTCTTAGGTGTATACAATAGAATGTTTGATCACACTAGACATTTTGGGACACTCTACAATTTTATCCCCGAAAAATTTACATCTGAGTAGTTAAGCAATAAGTGATGATTTTGGCAAGGCAAATCAATACTTTCCAAGGCAAAATTAATGAACTTGTCTGGACAGTAGTAATTAGTGTATTGGCAAAATCATCACTCTAAACAATTAGTATAGGTTGCTATCAAACATTAATTCATTGAAAGCACATGACCATTAATGTAATCATGTTCTAATATGGTGCAAACAAAAAGATTATACGAATTAATACAAACCAAATCATGACCAATATGCGTCGATTTAGATGTGACAAATATAGGGATTACATTTTTTTTTTTTTTTTTGACAAGATATAGGGATTACTTGTGTGTTAGTTTTATGCTGTTTCATTTACTAACTAATTGTCTAAAGTTCGAAGGCTTTTCTAGCCGACAGTACACTATCTTGTTATTATTTACTTAAGTGGGTGGCAAAAAAAAGTGATTGATTGGAATAAGCTTAATTATGACGTTTTGGAACATAATTGGTTCAACTTTTAGGAGCTCTAGAGAAGCAAGTACTACTTGTGCATAACTTGAAGAATGTAGCACTCAAAAATAGAAAAAAAAAACTTGAGCAATGAAGAGGCATGCTTTATTACTCTATACTCCAATATGCTCGTAGTTAAAAGAGCAAAACAAAACAGAAAAATCTTATTAAATCAATGTAGTACTATCAATATGCTCGTAGTGTACATACATGCACACTAATTGATAGATATTCCGTATATAAAAGTTCATGCTTTTGATATTAGAAGATAGATGATAATACAATCATACAAGCTCAGTCGATAGTTTTATACAGACTTTAACATAATCTTGCCATCTTTCAGGTTTGCACTTTGTAACTCATTAATTCTTTTTGGCAAGCTCGATCGCAAACCAATTCCATACCGACTTCAAAACGAAGAAAAAAACCTTTGCCAAATCTCGAGCATTAATGCAATGTGGAAAGTGCATCAGTAGTTCAATACCATGAGGCCCATAAACAACTTACAAAATACGTTATTGGGCTTTACAAGTTACGGGTGTAACGGCAAACTAAACTGGTTGGACTAGGAAACGATACATAAATATATCGAGGCATTATAGTATCAAATGGCCTATTAGCTCAGTTGGTTAGAGCGTCGTGCTAATAACGCGAAGGTCGCAGGTTCGAAACCTGCATAGGCCACTTTTTTTCTTTGTTTTTTTGAGATCTATTTGAAGATATTACATTTTTAGTTTCTACTTATAATGACTAAAAAAGGATCTGTAGTTTATGATGTGAAGATATGGTATTTTTTGACAATTTCCCAAAGCTATTATTCTTATCTTGATTTGCTTGAAACAAAATCTAGTAACCCTGACTAAAAAGAGTACGCAATAGGGAATGACTCGACTTGATTCGAGATTGAATAGATACGAGACAAGACTTGACTCAATATAGAGTCGGTCCGACATAACCGAACCCGAAAATCAGTCCTACCTAAACAATTGCCACCTTTAATAATTGGAGTAACTAGCTGTCTAACTAACATATCCGTTCACTTTAAATGAGGTGGAAGCACCCTTGACTTAGATAAGTTCAGTGAACTCACTCGAATTGTCAACTCGATTTCCTGTTTGTTTGCAAACTGCCCTCAAAAGATATTGGAGTTCCAGAAAAGGCCATAACAAATTTGTATCTTCTTTTCACAACATATATAGATTCTTAGTTGCACTCTACGTGATCTTTGTATAGCCACGTTCATACACCATGCTAAACGTCAAATAAGATGGGGTGCGATTTGATCTCAAAAACCATTTTTTTTTTGGGACAACCGTTGATTATTCTTTTTTGTAACATATGATGTCAAATCAAATGTCTCGCCTCACAATTTTTTATCTTGCAAGAAATATGGATATGAATAAAAGTTCATTAATAAACATAAGAGTAGGATAATATCAATTCAAGATATGAATACACAGTGAATTTTCAAAATTTGTAAATGGAGGATAAGTTTGAAATATATTCGTTTTGAATTGAACCCGGACCGTAATTTTGAACCCTTCACAAGTTCACATGTATTTTAGGTAGAAAGCCTATTTAATGGTGCATTTTGGGAACTATTTGTCACATTATGTCGCAACTTTGGGCACATGTTCAGGCCCTTTGGTTTCGAGTCTCTGTGCGGCCTACTTCTCAATATAAGCCCAAATTAGTCGAATTTAATGTCTTTAAACTCATTACTATGGAGTTGATTAGAAGTATTCCACATTAATGTGGTCGACGAGTTGACAAGTCGTGTAGATAATATCAACGGCAGATTTTCAAACGTTTGCCTGTAGGACATATGATAAAAGTTTGTTTATTTCCTTATTTAAGTGATAGAGATTTTATATTTTTCTTTTTTTTTTGTTTTTCGAGTGAGAATCTCACTTAATTAAGATAAGAAATAGACTTTTATCATATACTCTATGGGCATATGTTAGCAAATTGCTCTCTATATTGAATGTATCATCTATAAAGTCAGCCAAAAACCGAAATAAGAATACATACCACCCATACAGACCAATGTTTTTTTTTTTTTTTTTTGACAACGATACAGACCAATGTTGATATAATGAAACTCATGATTATTGAAAAGTTGACAAGAAGTACGACAACCCATTACAAATTGCAACTTAGTGGAGTTTGGAGAGGTCACTTGCACAAGCCATGTCGCAACTCGTAATCTTTACTCCACTTGCTCAATCTAGATTTAGGAACCCGCCGTAAGCTCAATCTCAACTAGAGCTTGCCAAACCAGCCACGGGCGGCATACGAATTGCCTCGCCGTTGCACGGCCCGGCACTACCTATGTGTTTTGTTCGTGGAACCAAACCTATTTTAGCTCAGTTTATTTAAATTTGGTCTATTAGAGGGAGATTTACATGACATTTACAAAAAAAAAATGTTACTTGCTACTAAAAGGGATAGTTTTTGTGAATAAAACTACGCAATTTGGAGTCATGCTATTTCTAAACTCTTACCAGTTAGTCAGTTACCACAGTGTCGAGGCACACCACTAAAGAGAAAAATGAGGGAAATGGTTGGGATTTCATCCATGACCCACCATTCTCCACCTTTTGCTTTCTAATACTGTGCATGAGCACAATATTGCTATATAGAGGCTTGCAATTGTCCGTGAATTGTCGTTTCCTTATTTTGATAGAATGCATATCAATGGAACTAGCATTGTCAACCATAAGAAAAATTTATGGTAATTGATCATTTTTATCTTATCCAAATAATGGCATTTCCCTTTGAACTTTTAGCCAGAATACAAATGACTCAGGAGTGTGTCAAACTGTCAATTGCTCGTTGTGGAGGAAGAAAAATTTGACACTGTAAAACAAAAATGGACTAAGGGCAAGCCGGTGTACATTGACGTCCCCGCTAAACAAGGGTCCAAGAAAAGGTCCCACCATAAGGGTGTAACGAGGTCAAGCCTTCCCTTGTCAATTTATTTGACAAGAGGCTGGTCCCATGACTTGAACCCATGACCTATCGATCAAACGACAATACCTTTATCGGTGCGCCAAGGCTCCCCTTCTGTACAAAAAAATGGACTGCACCAAGACATTTTGGGTCTTATGGGCCTAGCATTAGTATTGTAAACAAAGTTATACACCCCCCCCCCACTTGGGTCATTATCTTAGACCATTTTCACACATACCTTTTAATTTGGGCCACATTATCTTAAGACGGAGTATATTATGGGAGGCAAGAGAATACATGGATGGTTCTACGCACCCCTGTTTATGGCGCGTGCATCACTCGTGTGCGTGAAATGTGCTTTAGTTCATGTGTTTGAAATAGGTTTATGTGGAGTAGTCTATTCGTTCTTCAACATTATGTGGTGCACATGGATATGAGGTTGACGCGCATAGCTTCATTAGCCATTGAATAGTGAATTTGTTCTATATCAATGTCATTTGCCTGTAATATTATCAAGAATTCTCGATTCACACATATGGCTTCCTTAAAAGACATTTTTAGTACTAGTAGAAGAAGAACAACTACTCAATATTGCTAAAATTGGGCTCCATGAGACTCTGAATCAGACTCCAACTTTGAAAAATCAGGTTCTCATTTCATAAAATGATGAAATTATCCTAACCATGTAGTATCACTTTATTATGTATGGTGCATGCTAAATGAAAGCAATAGAACGTCAATTTTCCTTCAAGAGACTGTAGTAGTATTAAATTTGTGTAGTATGCTTGTCGCTAGCTAGTACGAGTAACAGATTTAGAAGTTCTTAGCTTGTATGTAAGTCTCGTTTGTATGTATGTTACAGAAGATAAGAAAAGAGTTGAAGATTTACTTAATAATATCAAATTGGTTGGTTGAACATTGTTTCGGGTTCAAATCCTTATATTTTTTAGCTTGATAACAACATTAATCGTACCAAGGTGTATACAATACTATTATTCAAAATAAAGAGTGATCGAATTTACTCAAGGGGCGCTTGACAAATGTCGTGTTTTGCATTGGTGGCTTAGTCCTGTCGCAATCCTGACTAGAAAGATGCCAGACTCAAAATCCACTCATGTGGCTAGTGGCCTATTGGCCAATATCCATACCATATCAATTGATATACTATGTATGAGTATTACTCTTGATGTGAGCCTTTCATGAACATGAGACATATTTTGGCGCGCATGAATATGAGATAGGGATTTGCATTACTAAATAAATTTCTAACATTTTGTATGCGTTGGCTGTAATGTATGCATGTCTAACCATTCCATTTTTCGCTAAGTTGTGATCTCTCCTTTCACTTTGTCAGATCATTATAATACCGATCCTACTTTGATCACCCTTTCCAATTACTTAAAGTTATTAAAAAAAAAAAAAGAACTTGGTTCAAGACAAAACGTAAATAATCGGAAAAAATGGATAGGAGTTAGGAGTAAAAGGAAAACATTCATTGTTGCACAACCACATTGACTGAAAGTTAGATCGGGACATAGTTGTTAACTGTATGTCAGAAGATCCAAAACATCCAAGGTGACAGAGCACTCTGCGCCCCACAAAACCCAACATTACTCTGTTATCTTTCACTAACATAACAAAGGATAAAAGTTTATGACCCCCCATTTTGGCCATTTCCCATGCATTTTTCTTCCATTTCCACATAGAAAAGCATTAATCTTTCATTTTTGTAAAGGGTCTCTCGACCTAAACTTTTATTTCATACACGACTATTTCGCTTCAAATATCAATTTTTTGTAATATGTTAGAATTTTTAAATTTATCTCGTATATTCGTACTAAAGGGGTAGAATTTAGCAAAATAATGAAGTATATTATATAATAATATATCACACTTTTTCTTTTTTTCTTTCTCATTACTCTCAATCATTTTAAAGGCTCCATATTATATATATTCTCCTCCTTGCTTTACATTCCTCCAAAATTCCCAAAACATACCACACCACAAAAACACCCCAAATATGTCCACGACAAGCCTTTCTGATTACAAGAAGCCTCCCTACCGGCGAGACAACTCCGGTGAGCTCGGAGTTTTCGAAGCATCACGCTACTTCTCCGAATACAATGACAAGTGTTCCCTTGTGGGAGGTGAAGAGATGGTGATCAAAGAAGGTAGGAAGCAGGGGTATTTGAGGCAAGGCAGAGCTAACTTAGACACGCCCTCCTCAAAACATCACCACCATGAACATTACAACAAACAATTACACCAAAACCAACAACAACAACAACAAGAAGTAAAAGAAAAGAAGAAATATAAGCAACCAAGTTCACCAGGTGGTAAGCTTGCTCACTTCTTAAGCACGCTTTTCAACCAAGCAACTATAAACTCTAATTCTAAGAAGAAAAACCCGAAATCGACACAATCCATGAAAGATGAAGATGAAAGCCCTAGTGGTAGAAGGAAGAGGAGGAGTAGTATGAGCCATTTTCGGTCGACGAGCTCTGCTGTTAATGATGCTAAATCATTCTACTCTTCTTCAGTATCAGGGTTTAGAACACCACCTCCTTTCACTATCAACAGTACTACTACCACAAAAACATCCCAAAATCCCAAGGCATTCTCTGATTACAAAGAAGTTTTAGCCAAATTGTCCAAGTACAAGACCCTTGAAAATGGGCAAACAAATGCAAAAGATGGTAAAATTAGAGCAACAAATTTCGATAAGTTGGATGAGAAAACAGTCAAGGCCAATAATAATAATAATAATGGGTTTGTGGAGGTATCAAAGAATTATTGTAATAATCACGGCAATCATAATCAAGAGAAGACAAGAGTAAGCAAGAAGCTTGATGAAGAAGTCGATGATGATGGTGCAGAAAGTGATGCAAGCTCTGATCTTTTTGAGCTTCAAATTGATGATTTTGAGTTTGGGTTTTCTTCAACAGAATTGCCTGTTTATGAAACTACTTGTGTGGGTAACATTAAGAGACCATTGTCCACAGCAATTACCAGTGGACCTATCAAAATTTGAACTAGGAGGAGATTTGTCATTTGATGTATGTGTTACTAGGAAATTTTATTATTCAGGAAAATCAAGTATTTAGTACATTTGAGTTCCATTGTAAATCTATATTAATCATCTCATAAGGATGGTTTCAACGAAGATTATGGGAGGCTTCTACAAGCAAGGCATACAAATTCTGATTCACACCCATCATATACATCCGTTAGTTCACAGCTTTCCAAATCGAAAACCCCCATGTCCTTACCATCAGATGTATCGTCAGTGAAATAAATACGGTTATCTTTTTTGGTTACCGGCTCCATTTAAGGGAACTGACATTGAAGAATCATTACCAACGAATAAGGCAACATTATCAAGGCGATGGACTTAGAAACCATTTGTTGGTGTCAAAATCAAGTTGATACACCTTAAAGCCAAATGTTGCATCATCGTTTGCATCTCCATTTTCCTCTATTTCAGGACACCACCTATCACCACCTATTCTCTAGCTTTAATACCAAGATTTGGTGGTTCACTCAATATCATTGGATATTCAGGTAAATCATCTTTCGCATAAAGTTTTTGTGGATTGCTCAAATCAGAGACATCAAGATACCCAAGTGAGGCATCCTCGTACAAAATTAGTATACGACCATCACGAAAGACTACATCAACCACACACGTCCTCATATCATCATTATCCTCCTCAACCTGCACCACTGAAGGTCCATGAGTGATCACCTGGCCTCGCGAATGCCAACTTCTTCCACGTAAAATAATAAGTTACAAAAACAATAAAATCATCTTCAGTTACTTTTAATACAAAAGCCTTGGTGATAAAGTAGGATCTCATTTACTTATAAGCTCTACCACCCTCATAACCCTCATGGGTGCAAATAGAAACATGAGGCAAACATGAAATAGGTGGGAGGGTTATCTTAGCTTTGGTAAGCGGGTTGAATAGATGTAGGTCTAAATCGTAATTATAGGTCACAACCCAACCGTATGCAGAACCCCAACATCTGCACCCAATAATTTCTCGAAGTTTCCATTGATAACACTTGTTGTCGACCGGATTGATAGCTTTCCTTAGACAATCTACATTGTCTGTCGTATTTTCGACTAGCAACAGCCACGGCATTTTCTTCACATTGAACTCATTTTTAAACACATAGGCAAAGTGATGCCAACAACGGCATACAACAGAGAAATAAACCAAGTCTTCGATTGTTTCAAATCTCATTACAATCTCATTGAGAAGATCAAATGGCAACTTAGACCAATCAGCCATGAATATATGTATATGATTGCTAGGTCCCTAAGACTTTCGTAATACGTATGTAGATCCCTGCACCAGAAATTTTTTTTACATGAAATTATAGACGTAATCAAATGCTATATTCCGGTAACGAAGACAAGGATTAATTAGTTGGGAAATGAATAGTCAACAGTACGCAACCACCTTCTTTCTAAGGAGATCAAAGAAATCACAAAACTCAACTCAATCACATAATAATGTGCAGTTTCGATCGGTAAATTAACTCAATCACTTAAATCAATGGAAGATTAATATAGAAAGGTAAGAGTAATTAGATATAAAAATAGATAAGCATACCTCGTATCTTCGAACTTGTTGAGTATTACAGAATCCTTGCTTGTTTGCTAGCTATATTTCTCTTTCTCTTCTCTTATCACTCCTCTTCTCTTGTTGAATATTTTAGGTAAGATATGTTGGGAAGAGCCTTTGGGCTAGTGGTCTGATGATCCTAAACCTATGTGACTATGTGAGGATGAGTTGTAGTGAGGAAAAGACAACTTTACCCTCACTACTTGGATCCTTGGTTATGCTATCTTGTTGGTTGGTTCAAGTAAATTGGTTGGTAATGTTGACTATCTATCTATCAACTCAAAAGAGTAAATTAGGCTTGTTGCTTCCCCTAGTAATCGTGCCTATTTTCCCAACAATAGTTGTATAGATAGACTATATTCCCTCTGATTTAAAGAGATTTTTTTTTTTTGGAGTATTGAGTACTCCCTCCGTCCCAGCTCAAACGCCCCATATTCCATATTGGGACGTCTCAGCTCAAACACCCCATCTATTTTGGGACATATTTCTCTCTCTTACTTTTATTAAATTATCACATATCCTCTCACATTTTATCTCCTACTTTTATTAATCACCACCTTCTCTCTCCTCATTTTCCTAATATTACCCTCACTCAACTTATTATATCAATTTTTCTTATTTCACTACAAATAATGCCTGGGGCGTTTGAGCTGGGACGGAGGGAGTAGTTATGTTAGGGACGGGTCCAGATCCTCTGGAGTTATTTTTCTTGGAGTTCTCTGGAGTTTACTTGAAATGGAAACATTATTCCACCGTGTAATGTTTTTCATTGTTTTTAAAAAAGACGTCCATAATTTTAGTTTCCATTTCAATTAAACTTCAGGGAACTCTAGAGAAAATTACTCTAGAGGATCTTGATCTGTTAGAGACTACTTGTACACAAAATGAAAGACAAATTTGCCTTAAAATCAAGTGAAATTGGTAGACTGCAAATACAGAATAAAATATGTACTAATTTTTGCAACAAGAGAACGATTCATTTGGTCTACAAGTAGCTTCCAACATAGCACATCAAAACTATAAAAAGAAAGTAGAAAATCTCTTTGAGTCGGAGGGAGTAGAAGTTAAAGTTATCGGTATACTACACTTTTGTCCTCATGCTTCACATCCAATTCAAGAAACATATGGTTAATTGCCGTACTAATTTAACTCCTGGATGATATATACTCCGTATATTATAGCATTGCCGTCCTTATTATGTGTATGTAATAAGCCCATCCTCTGCCTAATGTATCTATCTCCTTCTTCGTTTGATAGTATTAGTACTAATTAAGATCACGCTAACCACAGTGACCCGTTGTATTACTGAAAATATCTTGTTTGATTCAGGGGTCATTATCATTTGCGTTGTAATGATGTGCGTCAAATTTTATTAGCTAGCAAACACAAGTTTTTGAAATTTAAACTAATTAACAATGAGCAAATGAAGCGTACAGTACACATTTTTATTGCATAGATCGAGCTCAACATACACAACAGTGAGACACTCAAGCGTGAGATAAACACAACCAGAGGTCATTCTAATTAAGAGCATAGACCTCATCGATCAACATTCAAGGATTACAGCATATATAGTTCTGATTTTACATAAGATAATATCATAGCAGTTAGTTTGCAACGACCCACATTATATTGTCATCAGCACCTGGGAAATGGCAAACTCTAGCACTTCCTGGAGTAACCTTAAGAATATTTATCATGTAATTCCTTAAGAACTCGTTAGTTTCCTTGTGACATGCAGCCACAGCTTTAATCTTTGTTCCATCACTTCCTACCAAAGACACCATGTATGATCTTATCGTCGCGGTCCTATGGCAGAAGAACAAAGCGTATGGATATCCCATTTTATGGCAAACTACTGTTTGGTGGTCGTTTTTCGCAATCCTCTTAACCCCGTGGATCGTATACTCCATTTTTGGGTGATCTTTCTCTACCTCGGTTGATAGCGCCTTCACATTTGTACCCATCTTGTTGATCACGAAATCGACCATAGATTCGAGGGATGTTACACATTGCTTCTCCACCCCTTCAACCGTAGCCTCCTCACATAATTCAATTCGACGTGAGAGAACATAGGCCTCGTGTGATTCGGGATCCAAAGCAAGAATTTTGTAGATCTCTTGTAGTTTGTCAGAAGAGAAGGGAATTTTGTTAGAGACTTCACGAGGAAGGAAGTATAGTGATTGTTTAGTGCCTTTCTTGAAGACCAAGTCCATCTTATTCCCTACTTGAAGGGTTTGCTCCATAAAGAAAACTCGATCCTTTATGCTTGCAGGTACTTCTGTGTCTGGGTTCAAATCCTCATTATCCTTCTTAGATTGAGTTTGTGAATTGCCTTCGCTTGTTTGAGGAGCTTTTTTGTAAGACCCAACGTACTGATTAACGCTGGCGAGCGAATCCTTTGCTGATGCTTTGTCGTAAGATAACAACCCATCATAGCCGTTAGTACTAGCAAGCGAATTTTTCACGGGAGTTTTGTTATCATAACCGTTAGTACTAGCGAGAGAATTCTGCACGGGAGATTTGTTATCATAGGATAACAATCCATCATAACCGTTAGTACTAGCGAGAGAATTCTGCACGGGAGATTTGTTATCATAGGATAACAATCCATCATAGCCGTTTGTACTAGCAAGAGAATTCTGCACGGGAGATTTGTTATCATAGGATAACAATCCATCATAGCCGTTAGTACTAGCGAGAGAATTTCGCACGGGAGATTTGTTATCATAGGATAACAATCCATCATAGCCGTTTGTACTAGCGAGAGAATTCTGCACGGGAGATTTGTTATCATAGGATAACAATCCAATATAGCCGTTAATACTAGCGAGTGAAGTGCTTGGAGGTCCATTGATGCCTCCACCTATATCAAAACATTGAAGTATTAGATGCACATATATAAATCTTATTTCATTATTATTATGCTATTATTGTTGGTGTATGTATAATGCATGCTATGTTTACTAAAATTAGCTCAACATTGAAATAGGCAAATAGTAGGTGAAAATTGAAATGGTAGCAATAATTGTATATGCTTGATCGTCGTTTGATTTTAGAGAGGTTCGGACCGTTGAAGACCATAGATCAATATATAATTGAATTTTATTGTAAACTTAAATTGATAATATCGAATAGTAGCTTAGAATTTGTACTACTATATACGGAGTATATATATGAATAAACTTAATCAAAAATGTTATATTAACCACGCACCGGCGGCTGGGGCTAAGGAGGCCTTGATAGCTTGAGGCATGGGAGTGGTAGGCAGCTTAAATTTCCAATAATCTTCTGGGGAAATAGATGCATAGCTTCTCGTTGATGCAAGCTGAGAAAATAAAAAATAGCTTATTATATATATTCATCATTTTCTCTAGGTAAATTAGCATGCTCAACAGTACACTACCGAGGAATTCATTGAAATGAAAAAGCTAATTAATACTCCCTCCGTTCGCCTATAAAACGCTTAGGGTCGGAACAATAAATAATGAGTTTTAGAGTCCAATTGGTATAAATTTACAACATAGGGGTGTGGCTCACTTGTTTTTTTTTTAATAAATTAAGAGTGTTTTGGTCTTTACAAGTAGGGGTGAGCAGAAACTCGATCCGGACCGAGAACCGGACCGGCCGGTTCGGAGTTCAATTCGGTCCAGTCCTCGGTCCAATTTTTTTGGGGAATTTCTCCTCGGTCCACTCTTTCTAAGGGGACCGGACCGGGACCGAGGGCCATTCAGTCCGGTCCTCGGTCCACATTTTCCCGAGCCTCGGTCCTCAGTCCACATTTTCCCGAGCCTCGGTCCTCGGTCCTGTCCGGTTCGGTCCGAACCGGGACCGATGCTCACCCCTATTTATAAGTACAAATTAAGAAAGATTCCAAGTAGATAGTTTGAATATAAAGATTATGAACACCCCTACATAGAAAGTAGAGAGTTTATAGGCGAACGAAGGGAGTACAAGGAACGGATAAAAAACTTAATTGTAGGAGTAACTAATTAAGTTAACTTACAAAGCACAAACAGAACAGTAAGAAGAAGTGCTTCCCCATTGGAAAATTGAAACTACAGAAATATTATTTGTAAGTTGTTTAGGAGACGAAATGTGAGTTGCTGTAAGAGTGCTACACACGCTTGATACTTATAGTACTAACTCTACAACATAAGACAAAATATTTCTAATTTTCTATAATACACTCGTAGATCAGGTACTACTGACTACTGAGGTAGTGTCCTTCTAAATACTTATCCTTCATATTTACACAATCACGATTCCAATAATAATTTAACCAATATAGCTGGTTATATATGAACGATTTAACGAATTAGTGCTCGAAAAAAAAATGTTAAACAAAATAGGTAGAAAAAAAACTTGTTCAACAATATGGGGTGCACGTCACCCATATGTAAAACCGCTGAGGTTCTTGGCGGTTTTAGGACTATTTTTTTTTTTGTGAACAGTAAAACCGCCAAGGAGTTTGGCGGTTTTACATAGTGTAAAACCGAGCTTGGCGGTTTTACAGTTTACAAGTATTTTTTTTTGTTACTATTCACAAGTCATGAAACCGCCATGGTTCTTGCCGGTTTTATATATAGGTGACATGCACCCCATTTTGTTGAACAAGTTTTTTTCCGACCCATTTTGATTTTTTTTAGCATTATATCAAAAAATTGTTCGGTATATATACGCTTTCAATTTGCATGTATTATAAAAAACAATGGCCCCCTCACGCATTCGGATGGGTTGAAATTGTTTCGAGTAGGCTAAAGGCGAGCATAGGTTAGATGGTTTTCATGTCGATCGTATCAAATCAAAGTTCGGGTGATTCAAGTCTGATTTGATCGTAGTCTCATAGATAAGAATGGACTCGAATCGTAACATGTAACTTTATTAAAATTTCTCATCTTAAATAACGTAAGATAGTGTTTTGAAACAATAATTTAAAAATTTGCAATAATTTCAGTTTCATCATTTGAGAATGTGAAATTCAAATATAAATCAAATGTTTGGGAGAGTGGGATTTCAAAATATTTGTTTTTTGCCTAATTGAATTTGAAATTTGAAACAAATTCTAAAGGATTTGACACAAATCCAAATTCTCAAATTCTTGAGTCTTCAAACACGGAATTTGTGTCAAATTTGGATTTGAGAATCAAATCCTTGTTTCCAAACACACTTGTATTGCTGAAATAATTCAACAATTATTATTGCAAGTTCGTTGCCCACTCCCCAAGTAGACCAGACAAAACTGACCCAAACCCGAACATCCAACCCAAATTACTTGACCCCAACATCCGAACTTGACCCGAATTTCTAATCTGAATTCAACCCGAAACCCGAATTGACCCGACCCGAACCCAAAAATGACCTGAACTGAAACGACCCATACACGAATAACCAGACGCTTTAATGATTAGGTTGAGCAAAAATGACTTAGATTAGATATATCACATTTTCAATCACTCAAATTATCAATAAAACTTCAAATTAAGATAATATTAGACAAAGTTTAAGAAATCTGATATTAATATGCTCAAATTTGAATAATTTGATATGACCCGATCCGAATTTGACCCGACCCGAATTTGACCCGTAGTTGGCACACCCGAACTAGATCCTAACGGTTTTGTATACTTGAATAGCCGACCCCAACCATTTTGGATCGGAAAGGTTGTTGTTGTTTTGTATACTTGAGTACTTGAGAGCGTAACACTTCTATTCGACATTGCTAGCGTAATACTTAAATATCGATCATTTATATGAGAAATATGATATGACTTGGAGCGAATTAATCATTTCTACAAAAGTTTAATTTGATGGATGATGTGTGTAGTTTACGTTTTTCTATTTTAACATGTCTTGTCACGACACATTAGATCATTGCATGTTCATGTATTATCATGTATATGTCAAAATCATTACATATGGGGTCGGTAGACTGCAGGTTATTTCGGCCATTAGTTATGATGGCCGCTCAAGTGAATAAGTAATTGAATTGGCCGAATTTATTTAACCTTGTAAGATAAGGTATCCTAACACTAAATTCGTGTATGCCCGAGACTAGGTGTCTTGTTTAATTTATTTAAGCCATTTCTTGGATATCACTATTAGTCTAGCTAGTACGAGTAGTACCAACTATGTAATAATCTTATAATCGTTTTAATTATATGGGGTTAGAGGCAATTGTAACTAACTAGTGTTTGTATACAAATCATGTAACCTCGTCCACCTCGTCCAATGATGCTTTCAGTAAAACAAGACTGGCACTCAAATTGATCATATACTGACAACATTATATTGTCGTTACTTAGCTTATTTAAGTGATAAAATACGCATATGATTGTACTAGTTTCCTGAATGACAACTGATAAGATTGGATCGTCCTTACTATTGTCGTTTATTTTCTATCTTTAGTTTTTGTTCCTAGAAGATTATTTAATAGAACGGGATGGTAGTTCATATACTTTGTAGCTATTGTATGCAACCCAAATTTTTAAATTTGTTCTATGTGGTTCTTTTACTTCTTTACATTTTTTTCTTTCATGCGTTTGCTTCAGTTTACTAGATTTGCCGAAACCTTTGCAAAAGCACCTTGAGAATGTCTCAATAATACCTTCATCCTGATTATATCAAACCTTTCCCATTCACTCACCGTATATATGCATAAACCAAACTTCACAAACAAACAACAAGAACGTAGATGAAACGATTATATAAGAACCAAAACAACCCTTATGCCTTGACGATGTTTGAAAGGTCGAGATTCTCGTTGAATACTTTGGAGTTTAGTTTAAAATATTAATAACAAGACAATGGGATCACGATTATATCGCCTACTATATTGGATCATATGAGTAACATCTCTCAAATTTCGTCACCTACTATACGTAATAAAAATTTGGGCCTTTGGAATAATTAACACCCATTGGTAATGCAATTTGCAAGTTTGCAACTCTTCAACATTTCAAGTGCGTGCCTTTCAAGTTTCAATATTGTAATGATTTCATCCTACGGGTTTGTTTAATTGTGCAATTAAGCCCTCTATGTTTTATTTGGGAGCAATTAGCCCCATATGATTATTGCAGTTAACCCTTATTGTTTTTAATGGTTTGTAACGGCCACATTAATATGGTTGTTGGTATTACAAGAGTAATCATACCATTAAGTCCTATTGATGTGTGAATTAAATTGGGTTTAATTCTATTGTCATAACTCCTATTTGTAAGTAATATAATGGGCTGGTATACCACTATTGTGTAGATGATCTATCAATAACAACGCATAGATAATATACGATTATACACA
>JBBYHQ010000007.1:1079142-1090892 GCA_038382645.1 Spergularia azorica | reverse complement strand
CTTGCTTGACCTCTAAACGGAGTTTATAAACGGCAGTTGCGATTCTTGTTTAGTGATTAGCCCTCTAATATTGATTAAGACTGTTTCACCACGGAAGTGGGTTGCTAGGACTAGTTGGGAATTATTATGCGTTCTTAATGTTTCTTGTTGCTTGATCATTTCACTACGGAAGTAAGATTTAGGATAGTAATTAGATTAGACTATGATAGCCTCGCTCGGATAAGTAGTTATTTGCATAATCTCCCCTAATCTATGTTTAAATTGACTTGCTATGTGTTTTATGATCGTAGTAGATGCATGTTAGTGGGGATATCTCCACCTTAGGGCTTTAGCTTATTGAATTCATCATCGTTGTTGTTTGTTCCAGTTGATACAATCACAAATCACTTCGACCATAGCGTAGCTGACTTTAATTCTTTAGAAGACCTAGACATTTTCCATACCTCCCTGAGATCGACCCGTTAGCTACAATAACCCGTACGCTTGCGGTTAAATAAACTCGTAACATTTGGTTTAACAGTCATGTGATGAGGCTATGTGATGAGACTCTATGTTTTCATAATATGTGTGTAAGGTTAACCCATAAAAGTGATTAGCGTAATTATTAAGTTAATTAACCGGCTAAATATGTCTAAATGAATGATATTAAATTATACTAAAACGAACAATATTATATATTTTATCAAAATGAAGAACAAAAGTTAATGAACGCAAACAGAACATGATTAATAAAGATACGAATATTAATGAACGCAACAAGAACTCTATTCATGTAACAGTAGTGTAAATAAAGTGAACAATACATATTAATATATCAAACTGAAACAAGTGAAGAACATTATGAAATACGGAGTACTACGCATATATATTAATTAATGAATGCAGTGAGAACATTAAAGCATGCATCTTAAATCTATTGAGCGATTTTCATAACTTGGGTTCAAATATATACGCTATGTATATGTTATGGCTGATGAGCGTTAATTTTGCCAAAGCATCAATTACTACTGCCAAGGCAGATTCATTGAATTTGGTTTATATAATGGACATATTTGCTTTGGAAGATACAGTTTTGCCTTGGTAAAATCATCACCTTATATTATTATGTTGGTAACTTGGTATGACTATTTTAAAAGGTAAAAACTTGAATAACTCATTAAAGAGATTGAGAAGAACTTACAAAGCATAAACACACCAGCAAAAAGAAGGGCCTCCCCATTTGGATATTTGAAATCGCAAAAAATAACATAATTAATTAGAAAAGTATAGCACTATAATCAGTGTTTGTGAGTTGTGAGTTGTGAGTTGCTGTAAGACAACATCCCTATTGGTACCTATATGCGAAAGTGACTACGTACTAGTACTAACCCTACATTAGCTTGGTATGTAAAATGTTTGCTTATATTATGATATAATATAATTCAGCCTTGAGATTAAATAATACAGCTTGTGGAAAATGGCTAATCGTATCTAAGTGCTGAGTTATACACTAGTTATTTATATTTGATACACGTGTGTGCGAACTTATCATCTCAACTTAGCATGTTCCCTCACGCAAAAGTAATAATCACGTGGGTGGAATCGATTTTGGATTAGGTCAAAACGGATTATTAAGTCATATATCAATTTCGAGTTTTATGGGCCAAACTGACATACATCTAAGCCTCTAACTCTCTAAGGTACGTTGAGTACTGTGGTTCAATTCGAGTCTAAGCGAGCGCGGCATCAATAGATTGTTTGGGGTTGCCATTATTCGTAGGGGTGTGCGCCGATCTATATATCATGGGATACGCTATTGCAAGTTGCAACTCGATCTGATAGACCTCCAAGTGCACTTAAATAGTTAAATATATAGACTACGATATCTTCAATGGAAAGCTACACGAGTCTTCCTTAAGGTTGCATGATTCCTTGTGCAGTCTTTTTTTAAACTTCAACTACTGGCTGGGTCTTTCTTAAAGAAGCAATTGTAATCAACTAGTGTAAATATAAGCTAATTAATCAAATGACGCTTGCTTTGAGACAGTCCACTTATAAATGACTGAGAAATAAGTCAATTTATAAAGTTGACATGAATTGTTCAGTCCATATATTATTATCGTTTGGTTTATCCGGCTATTGATGTAATTATTATTGCGATTAATTATTTTCCGCTATTGATGTAATTATTGTTGCTCAGCTACGGCAATTAACTCTTCACTGATCAAAGTGTTTTGTTGATAAAAACTTGAAGGTATATATCACCACAATATAGTACGATCCAACTTAAAAATAATAAATATTAGTAAATATAATGGTCTTTACGTTGGATTGTATACACCATGAGTCCATGACACATGTTTTTAATTTGGGACCATGACATTAGCCAACCGTGTCTTTGGCACCAAGGCATATGTCTTTGGCACCATATGGCCAAATCTAACCTTTATTTTAGAATGTTAATCACGCATTCGGATGGGTTGTAATTATTTCGGGTAGGCTAAAGGCGAGCATAGATTAGATGGTTTTTATGTCGTATCGAATCGAAGTTCGGGTGATATTAATTAAGTCTGATTTGATCGTAGACAAGAATGGACTCGCATCCTAACCAGAAAATTAATAACTTTATCAAATTTCCTCATCTTTAATAACCTAATATTGTTGTTGGAATAATTCCACAATTATTGCAAGTTCATTGCAACTCTCCAAGTGCCCTAAGATATATTTCAATCCAGGCATCTGTCTAAGCTAAACTACGTACACTAATACAAGTCAGTTCTGCGAGAAAACAGTCAAATTGACATGGTTGGTTCATTTTATCGGCTACTCCGTATTGTTTACTAACGATAATTATTTTCCACTGCTCGGTACTCCCTCCTCAAAATATATGTCTTTCTCATATTTCGAGACACTTCTTTGACCTTCGATTTCTCTTAAAATATAAGGGTAAAAATTATGAAATTACAACCTTGTGAAAGTTATACTTTCACAACGAATCCAATAGTATAATTTTTAGAATTTTTGACAAGATATTTTTTTATGAAATCGAAAGTCAAAACTTACCTCATAACTTGAAAACGTCATATATATTGAAATGGAGGGAATAATAGTTATTGTGTGGCTTCGACATTTTCCTCTTCAGCTGATAAACTCATAGTGTTTTATTATGTCCAAGGCAATAAGTGTATACGGAGTATCAAGTAGTGTGGAAATGGACTCGATCAGATACAAGAAGAGATAGATATGGCGGATTTATTGGCTAAGTAAGCTGTTGCAATCTTGGCCTCCAACAAAGTCAGCTTCACCCGGTCCCCGATGGTGACCTTCGCCACTTCTTCGATGAGAAATTTATTTTTATGCCATTTAAGAATTGGCCTTTGTAATATTTGAGGCTACTCTACTTTCGTATGTACTTTAATTTAAGTTTGTAAAACTCTTATGATCTATCTACCGTCTTTTTCACAAAAAAAAAAAGAAGAAAAAAACTATTTATATTTCCTTAACAGTTGAGTATCTCTCAAGGATACTAAGTGTAGTTGGAGATAGGAAGGAATTTAGATTTCACCCTCAATGCAGCAAAATTAAACTCAATCTTCTATGCTTTGCTGATGATTTACTTTTGTTTTGTAAAGGGGGAGGTAAGTCTATAATGTTGATATTAAGGGCATTCTCCACTTTTTCAAAGGCATCTGGCCTTTGTATGAGTCTGGCCAAGTCTGATGTTTACTTTGCTGGAGTGAATATTCAAATTAGACAGGAATTTTTGCAGATTTCAGGGTGCAAGGAAGGTTCTTTACCGTTTAGGTACTTAGGCATAAGGATAACTGTTGGGAGATTGTCAGTGATGGACTGTAATATATTGACAGAGAAGGTGGTCAAAAGAATTAAAGACATTGGAGCTAGGAAATTGTCATATGCAGGTAGGCTGACTTTGGTAAAAGCTGTGCTCAACAATTTGCATGCTTATTGGGCAAGGGTTTTCGGCTACCTAAGACTGTTCTTAGGAAAATTGCTGCAGTTTGAAGGAAATTCCTTTGGGATGGGTCTGAGCATATGATCAGAGTACCTCTAGTAGCTTGGGAAGAGACCTGCAAGGCCAAGAATGAAGGGGGTCTTGGAATAGTTGACATCCATAAGTGGAATAAAGCTAGTATAGGGAAGTATGTGCATTAGATTTATATAAAAGCTGATTCTCTCTGGATAAAATTGATTCACAGCATCTATTTGAAAGGTGAGCAGTGGGGGATATACTCACCCCCTGAGGATTCTAGTTGGTATTGGAAGAAATAGTGCAAAGTGAAGGAACAGATCAAGCACTTTAGTGTAGACTGGGAGAAAACTGAGTATACTGCAACAAAGTGCTATAAGTGGTTAAAAGGTGTGGCAAGCAAGGTAGGATGGGATAAGATCATTTGGAGCCGACACACCATACCTAGATCCAGTTTTATAGCTTGGCTAGCTACCAAGGAGAGATTACAGGTTAAGGAGAAGCTCTGGAAACTTGGTATCTCTAAAGATGATAAATGCTTGATATATCAGATTGATACAGAATCTCACCAGCACCTATTTTTCAGATGTCCATTTAGTTCACAATGTTTACAAAAGATGAGCAGCAAAGTGGGAATCAAGGTACCTGAAAGTGATACTATCACCTGGAGCCCAAAGAAGTGCTTCGATTCGAGGATCAAGAGACAAGCTATTGGTGCTTTGATTTGTAATTTGATGTATTACATTTGGTTTGCTAGGAATAAGTGTAGACATGAGCTAGTACTGTGGCATCCAGATGTAGTGTTTAGGAAAGCTTACGATGAAGTTAAGCATAGGCTGAGACATTCAACGCAGAATATAAAAGCCAAAGACAAAGGTTGGCTTGAGAAAAGAGGTCTTTTGTAAGAAGTTAGAATCAGGTCTAGGTAGAAAATAGTCATGTTTTTTGTTGTTATACAGGGGAATGCCCCTTTGAACTTTGTAACATTTCATTAATCAATATACTTACCTTTCAACAAAAAAATAAAGACAGGGTAACACTTCTATTTGACATTGCTTGCCTAATACTTAAATATTGCTCATCTATTTGAGAAATATGATATGACTTGGAGCGAATTAATCATTTCTACAAAAGTTTAATTTGATGGATGATGTGTTTAGTTTACGTTTTTATATTTTAACATGTCTTGTCACGGGACATTAGATCATGTTCGTGTCTTATCATGTATATGTTAAAATTATTACATATGTGGTCGGTTAACGCAATCTGCAAGTTGTTTCAGTCATTAGTGATGGCTCAAGTGAATAACTAATTGGTTGCGATCTGGGAGACTCGAGGCCTTATAATATGGCTGATCATATGGCCGAATCTAACCTTGTTAAATAAGGTATCCAAACACTAAATTCGTGTATGCCCAAGATTAGGTGTCTTGTTTATTTCAGCCATTTCTTGGATATCACTATTAGTCTAGCTAGTACCAAGTTACCAACTATGCAATCGTTTAAAATATACTCCCTCCTATCCACTAAAATCTCCCCCTTTCATTTTGTTGTTTGGTGTTACTTCTAAACCAAATGACTCGTTAACTTGTTGTAAAATTAATACATTCAGTTCTCATGAGAACATATTCTCCCATGAGAACCATGAAAACTCCTCTATACCATTAGATAGAGAAAATAAATGGTTGAGATTGATTACTAAAAAACAAAACAAACCCCCAACCTCAAACCATTTTCTGTCTCCTCCCCTCTACCCCACCCACGACCCACTCATCCCCGCCCCATTCCCGCCGCCGGCCAGACCCAACCACCACTATCACCACTGCCGCCACCACCATTACTACCGCCCCTTCGCCGGCGAACTAATCCCCCACCTCCTCTACGCCGACTCCTCATACTCCTCCCCCAATTTCTTTCTTTCTCATCTTTCTCTCTCCTAAAGCCAACAACACCCAAGACAACGACCATGATTCCGGCGATGAGAAACATAGATTTAGAATGCACATTCAAGTCCAATCGAATGCACAATCAAGTACAATCAAATGCACATTTAATTGATTTGCAGTGTACATACAACAATTCAAGGTTATGCAATCAATTTGGGGAATGAACATCTAGGTTTAATAAAATGCACAATTAGCAATAGTATTATGCACAAACAGATATCGTCAAATGTACATTGAGAAATCAACCGGGCTGGTTCAATTTCACGTGATTGGGGTGAGGACTATGAGGGGGTCACAATGGGTATATGAAGCGGAGGAGGGAGTTACGGTGGCCGAGGCTAGGACGCGATTGTTATGCGCTCCTCCTAGTGGTGTCGCAGGTGAGGTCGGAGAAAGGTGGTGCGTGGTGACAGTGCTAGGTGGCACTCGTGGCAGCCGAAATGACTGGTGAAAAGTGTACGTGCTGTGGCCCGTGGGTGGGAAAAGTGAAGGAGAGAGAAGGAAAAAAACAAAGGAAGAGAAAAAGGAGGGAATAAATTAGTGTAATCTCAACCTTTCATTTTTAGATCTAAAGGTTAAAAATAGTTCCCATGGTTCTCATGAAATATAGGGTTCTCATATGAACCTAATCCTTTTTTATTCGGCATTGCATTCTACGAACCCACTTGATTTTATGGCAATCGAAATTTTCATTAGGTCTAGAAATATCCTCAAACATGGCCAGTCAAAACAGAAAAATAACGAAAGGGGGAGATCAATTTGGGTAGGAGGGAGTATGGGGTTAGAGGCTATTGTAATTAACTACTGTTTATATACAAATCATGTAACACTAGTTTGCATGCCCGTGCCACGTTCGGGCTATTTATTTATATTGTTTATACTCGTTTTATAAGAAAAATGTTGACTTATCTTTGTTCAAATATATATTCATAAATTAGCTAATAGTATTATACTACCCTATGATACTTTTTACCATATCCTAACCTATTATTGCATTTAATGCTATCTTTATATTCTATCTAACTAATGAATGCAAAGTGTCCTCAAAGGAAGTGTCTTGCTTGGATTGGGAGTAATTATTAGGGGGGTAATATGAGCTAAAATAAGGGGAAAAATAGAGAAAATGTGGTGGTGGAGGGAGGAAATGAAGGGTGGAGGAGGAATCATTACCCCCAAATGGGAGTAATGCATTACCCTAGGGGGGGAAGGGAGTAATGCATTACGGCATTACCCCCATATGGGGGTAATAGTTCCTCCTCTACCCTTATTTCCTCCCTCTACCACCACCATTTCTACCATTTTTCCCTTGTTTTAGCCTCCATTACCCCCCTAATAATTACTCACAATCCAAACATGTCCATAGATCATCCAATGATGTTTTCACTAAAAAAAGACTGACACTCAAACTGACCATATACTTACAACATAATATTGTCATCATTACTTAGCTTAGTTAAGTGATAAAATACGCATATGATTTTACTAATTATTACTGAATAATAGTGATAAGATTGGATCGTCCTTACTATTGTCGTTTATTCTCTATCTTTTGTTTTTGTTCCTAGAAGATTATTATTTAATAGAACGGGATGGCAGTTCATATACTTTGTAGAATTGTTAGCTATTGTATGCAACCCAAATTTGTAAATTTGCTCTATGTGGTTCTTTTACTTCTTTAATAATTTACTTGTTTTCTTTTCTTTTCATGCTTGTTTTAATTTATTTAATTTGCCGAAACCTTCATCCTCCATTATATCTTTTCCCTTCACTCAATGATCCATGCATCAACGAAATTCACAAACAAACAACAAGAACGTAGATGAAACGATAATATAAGAACCAAAACAAGGGGATCCAAGACCAACAGCAAACTAATACATAACTTGACAAAAGGGTTCAAGTGGTAATTATTCACTGCACGTAATAACAAAAAGGTTAATAATTTCATTAAAGATTCTAAATTATTACATAGCTAACGCATAAAATTAATAGCAAGTGTTCTTCCTTATGCCTTGACGAGGTTTGAAAGGTCGAGATTCTCGTTAAATACTTGGGGAGTTTAGTATAAAATAATATTAATAACAAGACAATGGAATCACGATTATATCGTCTACTATATTGGATCATATGAGAAACATCACCCAAATATCGTCACCTACTATATATAGGTAATAAAAATTTGGGCTTTTGGAATAATTGACCCCCATTGCCCATTGGTAATGCAATTTGCAAGTTTAATTTGCAACTCTTCAAGACTTCAAGTGTCTTACAAGTTTCAATAAATATTTCAATGAAAGGCATCTAATAAGCAAAACTACACTAAGCTTAAGTCAGAGCTTTGAAAAATAAAGTCATTTCTAAAAATTAAAAGTATAGTTGTTCTTTTGTCAGTCTTTTTATAACTTCACCTTGCTCTTGTAGGACAAATTATCTAAAAAGAGGACAAAAGTTGTCTGTGTTATTTTTGTTGCTTGGCCGGCTGTAATCTTTGCTCTTCTTGTCCATACCCTGTGATTAATTATTTTCCACTGTTCAATTTTTTTTTTTTTTTTTTTTTTTTGAGAGAGGTAAGAACAAACACCAAAAGAAGCGTAGATTATGATTTCAAAAAAAAAAAGAAATGTAGATTAGACTACCCTCCTAGGTAGGGTGTCACTGTCACCTAACCAATATGAGGACAAAATACACAAAAGGGGGTGAGGGATAGGGGAGGGGACATCCTGCTTATCAAGGATAGAGTGACCGCAATTAGCGACCCAATCCGCTCCTTGGTTTCGATTAACAAAGCCTGCCGCAGCCCGCCCTTGACTAACAGAGCCATCAAAAATAAGCTCGGAAACATCCTTAGGGGGAAGCTGCCAAGGATCATGTCTGCTCCTCCTTTTACCCTGCAAAGATGAAAGCATAGAAGGAGTGGAGTTAGTGTTTGTCGTAGAGTGAACATTGGAGTTATCGGAGTGATCAACCATTTTCCGCTGTTTAGTATGTAGTACCATGGTCGGCTATTTACCCGTGCTGGCGCACAGTGCCTCTCATTTTCAGGGGTCCGTTATATATTAGTTTTGCTGTGTAGTGACATAATGCTTGAGTTAGCGTGCTGGTAAAATTGTGTTTGCATTTCCTTTCTTTACCTTGAGGGCTGCTGTTCGAACCTTTGCGTGGTCAGTTTTCAATTCTTGTGTTTTGTTTTTCATCATTTTATTGGCCCACTTTTTTTTTTTTTTTTTTTTTTTTTGTTTCTGGGTATGAGCCCATTATTGTTTTTCATGAAGTCTCACTCTTAATTTCCACTGTTGTTTTAACTTTTTTTCAACTATTATTCATCACCTAATACTGAACGGTAACTATATTTTTCGAGACGCCTTCTTAATTTTAGCTACTACAATGCTCGATTAGATATTTTCTTGAATCTATATCACTATATAGTTTTGAGATGTTGTATAAAAAGGGGCCTCCGTGTTTAATTTCGCACAGGGCCCCCAAAATCTATGAGACGGCCCTGTGTAGTACATACCGAGTACTTGTTTGGCTACGACAATTTCACAAGTCATCTTACACTCACATAAATGAGAGCATTGGCAATGGAAAAAAAAACTCAATTAGATAACTACCATGCATCTGGTATAGGATTCGATTAACAATTCTTGTAGGAAACTTTTTCCTTGGACTTATATTCCCTCCTCCTCAAAGTATATGTCATTTCCACTTATTGAGGTGAGATGTTTTAGCGTACATATGTGTAGCCCGGTTTATAAGTGGGTCATAGCTCATTCTTACTCAAAAGTCGTTTAAGCTGAGAATCAAGGTTGACCTAGTGGTTAGAAACTCAACTTGCCTGGGGGTTGTCGCGGGTTCGATTCCTCATACCTCCACCCCCGCAGCATTAGCTGCTCCTTTGTACCAAAAAAAAAAAGTCATTTAAGCTAACAATTTAGGTGCAACCATACTTATAAACCATTCTCGCCTCTTTTAGTATACCAACGTGGAAATTTGAATACATACGGGAAATTCTCAACAATTTTAACTTAGGGCTAGTTCAATATTATTTTTGGTTTTTTATTTTCACTATTTTTTTGAAAATTAAAGTTGCGTTTTTGAAAACTATATAAAATCAATTTAAAGTAGGTTATGTAAACTAAATTTTATGAAGCAAAAAAAAAATCAATACTAACAACGGCAGCAGTGATACCGAACAAGCCTTTAACTAGTATTTAATCGATCAACCTATTTCTTTATTAAAAATTATCATTCATAATTAATGCCCTGTTTGATTGGAATTAATAAAAGCAGTATTCGGATCAGTTCAGCGACATTTAATTACACATCATATCAAAGTCATTCAAATGAAATCGATCCGTTCAGATCAGAATTGTTCAAATAAAGATCAATGAATTTGGTCCATTATTGATACTTTTTCGTTGAAATTCAATCAAATTTTCACAAATTTAGATCTAACAAGTTCGGTGTCATTCAAATCAGATCTGATCAGATCAGAAGCAAACAAATCATATCACATCAGGAGCAATCAAATCAGTCCTATCTAATGAGGCTTAAGGCAAATCATAAGCTGGAACGAATCCAAGGTTACAGTCTTATAGAGTATTCTGCCAGTCTGCCCCAAACAAACTCTAACATTACTCGATTCTGCTTTATCTTTCACTATGGAGTTCGTCGATATTTGGATGATCCAGGGTGGACATAACGGGTCGGGTCAACTTTTGCCCGCTTTAAGTGATTCATGCATGTTGGAAACGAGTGTCCAAATTGTTAGCTAGCTTTCAAATACAAGTTCTTAAAAATGATCAAAAAGCAAATTAAACAAAGACAACACATTTTTATTACATATTTGTGAACATTCAAGGATTACAACATACATACTTGTTCAGATTTTACAGAAGCACATACGTTATATCAACGCATTTAGGCAACAACCCAGATTATGTTATTCTCAGCACCCGGGAAATGGCAAACTCGTGTACTTCCGGGCGTAACCTTAAGAACATTTATCATGTAATTGGTTAGGAACTCGTTAGTTTCCTTGTGACATGCAGCCACAGCTTTAATTTTGGTTCCATCACTTCCTACCAATGTAACCATATACGATCTTATTGTCGCGGTCCTATGGCAGAAGAACAAGGCGTATGGATATGCCATCTTATGGCAAACTACTGATTCATGATCATTTTTAGCAATTTTCTTTACCCCGTGGATTGTATACTCCATTTTCAAGTGATCTTTATCTAGCTCGGTTGATAATGCTTTCACATTTTTACCCATGTTTGAGACCACGAAGTCGACCATAGATTCGAGGGATGTTACACACTGCTTCTCCACCCCTTCAACCTTAGGCTCCTCACACAAGTTGATCCATCGTGAAACGACTTTCGCCTCAGGTGACTCGGGGTCCAAAGAAAAAGTCTTGAGGGTCTCCTGTAGTTTATCTGAAGAGAAGGGAATTTTGTTAGAGACTTCACGAGGAAGGAAATGAGACTTCTTGTCGCCCTTCTTGAAGACCAACTCTTTCCTCTTTCCAACTTGAAGATCTTGCTCCACGAAGAAAACATGATCTTTTAAACTAGTGGGTACGTTAGAGTCCAAGTTTGAATCCTCATCGTCGTTCTTTGATTGTACCTGATTTTCAGAAGCTTTGTTATAAGACAACAACCCATCATACCCGTTGGTACTAGCGAGCGAGGCCTTTGAAGAAGCTTTGGCGTAAGATAACAATCCATCATAGCCACTAGTACTAGCGAGAGATTCCTTTGTAGATGCTTTGTTTTTCTCATAAGATAACAATCCATCATAGCCGCTAGTACTAGCGAGCGATTCCTTTGTAGA
>JBBYHQ010000007.1:1065236-1079042 GCA_038382645.1 Spergularia azorica | reverse complement strand
ACTTTGGAGTTCTTATCACATGGGCTTCCTAAAAGGAAAGTCGACTTTGTTGGTATGAGTAGCACTATCATTCCTTTACCGATCGCTTCCGCAACAAGGTTTGTCCTGCTAAACTTCAACTACGAATACGTACACAAATTCTTTCTCTTTACGAACGCTGTACTATTGGAGTACCAGTGATCGTAAGAATTCAAGCATCACCAACTCAACTTTTTATCTTTTTTCTCGCTTCTCTCGTGTACACGTCTTCATATATTTTTCCTTTGGTTGCCAATTCTTATTAATTATCCAAGGACCTTATCAAGATTCAAGGCTGATTGACATCTCATCAAATCTCTTGATGAAGAAGGACGAAGAAGCAGCCAATGTGGAGTTGCAATGTTTTTTTTTTTTAGGGCTTAATATAATGTTAATTGTGATATTAAAATTATGTATATTATTTACTATGTATTTAAGATTTATTTAGGATGTACTAGTATTTAGACAATTTTTTTTTTTTATCATTTTTTAAATGCCAATTGGATTGGAATTGAGCATTGGAGGGTTAATTGCACTGATCATCAAGCATATGGGGCTAAATTGCTCCCAATAAAATGTAAGGGAATCAATTGCACAATTGTGCAAACCCTTGGGGTGAAATCGCTACGTTCGCCTATATTTCAATGAAAGGCATCTAATATACACCCCCGTATTTTTTTAAACACCCCACGTATTTGGGAACATAGATCAACCAATTAGTATATATGTACACCCTCCCAAATAAGAGAGCGTTTTGAAGATGAGATGTTTAAAAAAGACGGAGGAAGTAATAAGCAAAATTGCAAAACTACAATAAGTTTCAGTCAGAGCTTAGAAAAATAAAGTCATTTCTAAAAATTATAAGTGCAATTGTCGTTGTTTCGTTCAGTCTATTTATAACATCACCTTGCTCTTGTAGGACAAATTATATTTAAAAAGAGGGCAACAGTTATTGCTTGGACAAACGTTACCAATGGACCTATCAAAATTTGAACTAGGAGGAGATTTGTCATTTGGTGTAAGTGTTACCAGGAAATTTTAATATTCAGGAAATTAATTATACTTGAGTTCCATTGTAAACCTATATCAATCATCTCATGTTATAATTAAATCACAAAAAGTTACAAGGTGAAGGTCACTTTTTAGTTTTTATATTGACAGAGAGATTATTTTCTAATAATTGAGTCCGGATCGGAGTCGCACAACAAAAAGATTCAGATTTACAAGAATGGTCTCGACGAAGATTATGGGAGGCTTTTACAAGCAAGGCATACAAATTCTGAATCTAAGTCTAATTAGTATTCTGCCGATCTGCCCCAGACAAACTCCAACATACGTAATAAAGTTTTCTAAAATTTTAAATTTTGTTCGAATCATTCCACATGTACCCATTGCAATTTGCAACCCTTCAAGTGCCATTAAAAAAATTTCAATGGAAGCTGCATATAGGCAAAACTACGTACACTAAGCTTAAGTCAGAGGTTTGAGTAAAGTTGACGTGATTTGTTCAGTCCTATTTTAACTTCAATCTGGTCTTAATTAGCTTGTAGCTGATATAAATTATACACACGATCAGTACTTGTAACTTTTTTCTGTATATTAATAGTTTGTTGGGGTTTAACCTATTGTTCAAGTTGTCGATATTGTAATTTATCTATTTGCAATTATATATTACCCACTATATCGGTGGTTGTTGTATGGCTACGACATTTTACCCTCCAGCTGACTGATCCAAATATTGTTTTATTGTTATGAATTGAAAATTGTAACTTGTGCGATAATTATTCTTTTTCTTTTTTTGGTGCGTTAATTTTGAAGTCTTTAATTAGCTTATCATTGTCATCATGTTAGATGTCTTAACAGTCAACACCAACTGACTAATTGAATTAATTAACGCGCCTTTTTTTTTCTTTTTTTTTAACAATGTCAAAAAAATAACATATAATACAGACAAGATCGAACTCTGGTTTGTTTCCATATTCATGTTGCGATAAGGTGTTCAAATCGTAGCTTGCAAACACAAGCTCTTGAAAATTACAGTACAGTATCAAAGACCAAAGTAAACTAGACACGTTACTATTATTGCATACATGTAAACAAATTAAACATTCAAGGATGGACTACAATCAAGCAACATATTTCGATCTTCTGATTTTATAGAAGGCCAATTAGTTGGCGACGACCCAAACTATGTCATCCTCAACTCTTGGGAAATTACAAACTCGTGAAATTCCTGGAGTAACCTTAAGAACATTTCTCATGCATGTAATCATTTAGTGCCTCGGTATTTTCCTTGTGACATGCAGTCACGGCATTAATTTTCGTGCCATCACTTCCTACCAAAGAAACCATGTACTATCTTATCGTCGGAGACGTATGGCAGAAGAACAAGGCGTATGGATATCCCATTTTATGGCAAACTACTGTTTGGTCGTAAATAACTAGCTAACTAGACCATCTAGTACGGTGTAAGATTCAATTAACAATTCTTGTAGGAAACTTTTTTTCCTTTGACTTATATTCTTTCCTCCTCAAAATATGTGTCATTTCAGTGCGGACCACCTGTGCCACCTTTCGGTCCAACTCTGTGTACCCCTCTAATCATATGCTTACCATTTTATAAATTTTTCTCCAAACTATAATCTTTAAAAACTAAAATAACGGAATGGTAGCACGTCATTAGACGGGTACACAAAGTGGGTCAGGAAAGTGGGATAATAGGTGATCTGATGTCATTCTCACTTATCGAGGTGAGACGTTTTAACCTACATATGTGTAACCCGGTTCATAAGTGTGTTGTAGACAACAATTTAGGTACAACCATAATTATAAACCATTCTCACCTCTTTTAGTATACCAACGTGGGATTTGAATACATACGGAAAATTTTCAACAATTTTAACTTAGGGCTAGTTCAGTATTATTTTTGGTTTTTTATTTTCACTATTTTTTTGAAAATTAAAGTTCCGTTTTGAAAACTATATAAAATCAATTTAAAGTAGGTTATGTAGTAAAACTTACTAAATTTTATGAAGCACAAAAAAACAAAAACAAAAAAACTTACAACAACAGCAGTGATACCGAACAAGCGTTTAATTAGTAATTAACCGATCAACCTATTTCTTTATCAAAAACTCTCATTCATGATTAAGGCTCTCTTTGATAGGAATTAGTAAAGTAGTATTCAGATCAGTTCAGAGACATTCAAATCAGATCATATTAGAGTCATTTCAAATGAAATCGATTCAGATTAAAATTGCTCAAATAAAGATCAATGAATTTGGTCCATTATTAATACTTTTTTTTTTGTTGAAGTTTAATCAAATTTTCACAAATTTAGATCTAACAAGTTCGGTGTCATACAAATCAGATCTGATCAGATCAGGAGCTAGCAATCAAATCAAATCAGTTAAGAGACAATCAAATCAGTCCTATCAAACGAGGCGTAAGGCAAATCCTAAGCTGCAACGAATCCAAGGTAACAAGGTTATAGTCTTATAGAGTATTCTGCCGGTGTGCCCCTAACAAACTCTAACATTACTCCAATCTGTTTTATCTTTCACTATGGGGTTCGTCGAGTTTCGGATGATCCGGGGTGGATATAAAGGGTCGGGTCAACTTTTGCCCGCTTTAAGTGATTCATGCATGTTGGAAATTAAACGAGCGAGTGTCCAAATTGTTATCTAGCTTTCAAATACAAGTTCTTAAAAATGATCAAAGAGCAAATTAAACAAAGACAACACATTTTTATTACATATATGCGAACATTCAAGGATTACAACATACATAGTTGTTCATATTTTACAGAAACGCATTTACGCAACAGCCCAGATTATGTTATCCTCAGCACCCGGGAAATGGCAAACTCGTGTACTTCCGGGCGTAACCTTAAGAACATTTATCATGTAATTGGTTAGGAACTCGTTAGTTTCCTTGTGAGATGCAGCCACAGCTTTAATTTTGGTTCCATCAACTCCTACCAATGTAACCATATACGATCTTATTGTCGCGGTCCTATGGCAGAAGAACAAGGCGTATGGATACGCCATCTTATGGCAAACTACTGATTCGTGATCATTTTTCGCAATTTTCTTTACCCCGTGGATTGTATACTCCATTTTCAAGTGATCTTTATCTACCTCGGTTGATAATGCTTTCACATTTTTACCCATGTTTGAGACCACGAAGTCGACCATTGATTCGAGGGATGTTACACATTGCTTCTGTACCCCTTCAACCTTAGGCTCCTCACACACAGGTTGATCCATCGTGAAACGACTTTCGCCTCAGGCGATTCGGGCTCCAAAGAAAAAGTCTTGAGGATCTCTTGTAGTTTGTCTGAAGATAAGGGAATTTTGTTAGAGACTTCACGAGGAAGGAAAGGAGACTTCTTGTCGCCCTTCTTGAAGACCAACTCTTTCCTTTTTCCGACTTGAAGATCTTCCTCCACGAAGAAAACGTGATCTTCTAAACTAGTGGGTACGCTAGAATCCAAGTTCGAATCCTCGTCGTCGTTCTTCTTTGATTGTACCTGATTTTCAGAAGCTTTGTTATAACTAAACATTATAATTCAGGCTAGTAGTACTAAACATTATAACATAAGACACACACTTTACTTTAATAATTCAGGCTCAAATAAAAAATTTCTCCGTACAGCTTATTAGGAGAACTCTAAGCTTATCTATAAGGGTAGTTTAATTTCTTCTCAATACTTTGAAGTTTGAACAAGTTGTTTTGAAGAACCCAATAATTTGTAAAATCATCCATCGCATTAACCTTTTTTTAGGCAAATTTAATAAAAATAACCCAATGTTTTCAGCATTTTCATGGATAACCCAACATTTCTACTTTAATAAATATAACCTAACGCTTTACTTCGCGTCACACCAAATAACCCGCTAAAATGAAATTTCTCGCACTCCAATACTCAAGGGGATATTTTTTATTTGCACAATTTTTTATGATTTTTAGTTTTCTTTACCTAGCTACGTCGCTCTAAGTTTTTACCTTTAATTTTTTGACATTTAACTTTTGTCTTCTTCATTGGTTAAATTGTCAAACATATAACATCCCTAAATGCAGGAACATTTTTATCATGGAAATGAATGTTTGAAGGAATGCACAGTAGATTTTCATTTAAAGTTAGTTGTGATGTTCATATATGTTTATTTCGATTAACGTTGAACAGATATATTGTAGAGAATACGGAGAATGTAATTATTATAAATTATTTATTATAAAATAGGGGCCGGGAAACACAAAGGAAAAAATAATCGTCAATAAAATAATCACATAAATTTGTGCAAAATGCTTTTTCCCCCCTTATTATTTAGCCTCTTAGCATGTTTGGGATATTAGTGTGACGAGAAGTAAAACGTCGGGTAATGTTTGTTAAAGTGAAAAGGTTGCGTTACTCCATGAACATGTTGCAAACGTTGAGTTATTTTCATTATATTTGCCTTTTTTTATATATCGATATTTTGTTTTACCATCTTTACGTCTATGTGTTCAAAATTTGCATTTTATCAGATAAATTTATCGAGCCGTGCTACATTATATTCAGCCATGCGTGTCTTGTATCTAGTGGCGAAACCAGGATTATAAGAATTGGGGGCACAAAATTATGAGCCAAAACGCGAGTTTTACGAACATAAGAAATAAGGGGATTAAAAAAGAAAATTGGCTTTATTTTTTTACTAACATACATGGAATTTAATAATTTTTTTCACACAAAAAAAAATCTAGAATTTAACAAAGATTTCAACTAGATTAATTGGCCCAGTAGGAATATATAGTTACATGTGCAACGTCTCGAGTTCGAACTCTACTAATGTTAATTCCTTTTATGCAAAAGGAATTAAAAATAAAAAAACAAATTGACCCTGCCCAGGCTAAAACTCGGGCAGCCGTGTATCAAATCTATGATGAATTCCACTGATCTATCGAAATTATATGGTAGTTAAGGACAAAAAATAGTATATCTACTAAAAAAAAATCTAAGAGAGAATTGAATGCCCCCCGTGCACTCCCCCTAAATCCGTCACTGCTTGTATCAGATCACCCCTAATTATGAATCGATCAATATGTCTAGAAATGTGTAATAGACTTTATTAGTGCTTGTTTGAATGACACGGACACTTAACTTCCTACATGAAACTTCATTTCCTTTGAAATTTTATCCTATGTCACATCCTCGGGAAATTGGAGGCGTTCGGATGACATATTTAGGAATTCAGCGATCAATCCGACTAGTTGCAACCGGTTGCGAATTGCTGATCTTCATCAGCTGCCTTCTGGTGCAACAGATGCCGATCTTACCAAAAGTACGTCAACTAGAAACGAAAACATCTACGTACCCAGTGCAAGTATAATACGCAATAAATTTCTCTAACAAAAGAAAATGATAGAAAAAAGCATGTTGTATTATTTTGTTTTAGTTAGTTGGAATCATTCGACATGCTCACATGCATATACCCATTGCAATTGGCAACCTTCCAAGTGCCATTTAATAAATTTCATTGGAAGCTGCATATAGGCAAAACTACACTAAAATCAAGTCAGAGCTTTGAGAAACAAGTCTTACTTAAGTTGACGTGATTCGTTCAGTCTTTTTTAACTTCAACCTGGTCTTAGCTTGTAGCTTATATAAATAAATATTACGAGTATTTGTAATATTTTTTGTATATTAATAGCTTGTTGGGGTTTAACCTATTGTTCAATTTGTCCATATTGTAATTTATTATTCGCAATTATTTCCCACTTTTTGTGTAGTTGTTGTATGGCTACGACAATTTACCTTGATATGAACAATGAGCAGACTCTAAAAGAAAAGAAAAAACAAAAAAAAAATTAAAAAAAGGCAACCACAATGCTCTTGAATTATACGGCCACTTGTACTTCGTTTTTGTGCATAACGTGAGATGAAACATGTCCAAGGGGTAGATAATGGCCCAAATATGATAGTTAACTAGTCAAGATATCATATATTAGAAGACAAAAAATCGATTTTACTCGGAGAAGGCCCGGTAGTGACGCGGGGGCTAGTTTTGGGGGGTTTGTCATGTGTCTTTGCACATGTGTGGCATCAAGAAGTCTCAAATGTGAATCGAATGGCCTTGAATTAAGAAACAACAACAACAATTAAGAAATGCAACCATAGTGCTCTTGAATTATTCGAGCACCTATGCTTCGCTTTTGGGCTCAACGTGGGGTGAAACTCGTCCAAAGGGGTGTGCAATGTCCCAAATATGATTGCTAACAAGTAAAACTATCATATGCTAAAAAAAAAAAATCGATTTTGCTCATAGAAGACTCGATGGTTACACGGGTTGACTTTCAGGCTAATTTTGGAGGGTTTGGCATGTATATTTAAATTGCACAGGTATGGCACAAATGTGATTGATATGGCTAAGGCACACCCTTAGGAAGCCCTACGAAGAATTTGGGCCATTTCGAGTTGGTGTTTTGCAAGGTGTTTCCATCATCAACCAATTCGATTGAGCAAAATTTGATTTAGTAGAGACCACTCAAGTAATGGTCGCTAGAGAAAGGAAGGGCGGAAAATCGAACTTAGCATTAGATAGATAATTTTTTTTTAGGTTGATAACGAAAATGCATTAATGGAAGGCCGACAAATAGTCTGTAAGGATTACATCAAGGAGGCCATTAGGGACGGTCCCTAACCAAACTATAACAGATAAAATTATGGGTTTCAAGTGGGCTATGAAGTGAGCTGCCTGATTCCCAACTCTACGAATATGCGAAAAAGGAACAAAATTAAAAGAACTAACTAGACCGTCTATTTCTCTACTTACGTCACCTAAATAAGTATTAAGGAAGACTCTAGATTTCAACATTGTAACCAATCGGAGACAATCAGATTCAAGCACCATATTTTGCAACCCTTGTTGGATAGCAATTCTAGCACCCAAAAGCATTGCTTTAGCCTCAACTATGTTCCATTCCCAGAGCTCTCTGGTTTGTTCACAAGCTGCACAGATGCGCTCTGTAACAGCCCGAACCACCGTCCATCGCAACACAACCCAATAAGATGCGAATTCACCTATGCCCGAATATCCTCTCGTGGGCTCTAAAAGGTGAAGGCCTTGTTGGTAGTATAATGGTAGGAATCTATTATAAACTGATCATATGAGCCTTAGTTTCCCAATGTGGGACAAACCAACTCCATAAACCACTTTCCAAATTCCGTAGTGTTACACGCTCACCCTCACTACCCCTAATCACCACACCCATACCTCTGCCTAGAACGCTCAACTCCGCCCCGTCGGAGTTTATTTTCCAAACATGAGCCTCTAGAGCAGTCCACTGTGGTCTCTGCCGAAGTTTTTTTTCGTGCTCCAACTAGGTCATCGATTTGTATGCTTGCAAGTAAGAACGCATGCACACTATCAATCGCCACCTTGTGGTTTTGTCAGTCCTTTCCATGGTAACGAGCCTTTCTCATGTTCCGACATCACCACAACAGCACCAATAGGTCTTCAACAGGTTCAGCTTTGTTCCCCCGCACAAAAAATCAAACCAGTCCACAAGGTTACGAAAACAACCCCATTCCTTATCCACTGCCACCCTAACATATCTCCAAAAAGCCACAACTTTTGGACAGAAGAAAAGAGTGTGAAGCTCTATTTCAGGAATAGAGTGACAACGACAGCAGTTTGGATCAGCTTGGTGAACACATTTATAAATATTAACACCACAAGGGAGAGCCCCATTACAGGCACGCCACACAAAAGACTTGAGCTTTGGCAGAATCTTTAAGCACCATAAGCCACCCCAAACGGGATTCCTAACACTACTCTCACTGAAGCCTGGGTCAATTCCTTTCCTCCACTTAATGAAATGATAGCCCGAACGCACTGAGTAGCAACCATCCTTTGCCTAGTGCCAAACCAGGCTGTCATTTGAATCTCTAGAGCAAAGTGGAATCTTCAAGATTTCATAGCTTCAAAAGCGAGGACGTTCTCCCTAACAACCCGTTCTCTCCATTTCTGCAAGTCCCAGTCGATCTAGTCAGCTACTATCGCATTTTCATCTCCCCTTACAGGAGAAACGAGGAGGAACAAAGGTGGATTCATCGTCCATGAATCTTTCCATATGCGAATCGAGGTGCCATTTCCAACAAGCCACCTACAACCCTCTTTTAGTACTTCTTGTCCTGGATCTTGTCCTTCCAGGATACTACCCCACATAAAGCTTGGGTAGTGACCAATATGAGCGTCGAGGAAACTACACTCGGGAAAGTACCGAGCCTTCATCATACGCCAGCTAAAGTATCAGGATGGGTGAGAAACCACCAACCTTGTTTAGCTAACATAACTATATAGAAATCTGAGAGACTCCAAAAGCCTAAGCCTCCATCTCTTTTGAAATCGCAGAGCTTGTTCCAAGCACCCCAAAAAAACCGTCTTTTGTCATGGCCAAAACCCCACCAAAATCTAGCCATTCCCATTTCAAGATCGTGACAAAGAGTTTCCAAGAGCTTGAAAAGTCCCATGTGATATATAGGGATCGATTGGGCAACTGCCTTAATAAGGACTCTCTACCTGCAAAGAACAATTACTTCTCCTTACATCCTTTTAATTTCTTCCAAATTCGTTCTTGGACCACTGCAAAAGCTGCATTCTTGCGTCTCCCAACAACAGCTGGAAGTCTAAGATACTTACCTGGGACTTCAACGAATTTAGCTCCAATTATAGCTGTGAGGTGACGTCTTTTACATACAGTCACTCAGATTTGCACTAAAAGACCGGTCGGATTTATCAAGGTTTAGCCGCTGACCAGAGGCAGTCTGGTAGCAGTCCAAAATTAAAGTGAACGTCGCAACATTCACATCATTGGCCTTGTAGAAGATGATGGTATCGTTGGTGAAAAAAAGATGTGAGATCACAAGAGCACGACAACATACCTTAATACCGGCCAAAGATTTTTCCTCATAACAGCTCTTGTAATCAAACGAGATAAAACATTTGCATACAAAATGAACAAATCGGGTCACCTTGACATAATCCCCGCTGTGGGAACAACAGACAAGAAGGGATCCCACTGATTAAGATTGAAGTCGATACCGTCGAGATATATCTCATTATCATCACGGTCCATGCCTCCCTAAACCCCATACGCCGCAACACGTGCTCCAAAAAACACCACTCTACCCTGTCATACGCCTTGCTCATATCCAATTTGAGTGTCATGTACCCCATATTTACACAAAGAAATAAGCCGAACCTCTGCCATACTCGTTGGGATTGGATTTTTAAGGAATCAAAACGATATGGATTTTATCAATCTCATGCATGTCCCCACGTCTACGTTTTACCCAACAAGTTCCCAATTTTCTCTTATCTTCTCTCTCCTGGTTTCCCAGATCTCACCTAATCACTTCTATTTCATCCATAAACGATCATCATCAACCTTCGCAACCCTAAATCTTCATCATCTCCACACCACCACCACCTTAATCATTTACTCCACTGCTTCAACCCCAAATCAAAGCCCACAACCACCTCAATCCTAATTACAACCAATGTCATCGTATTATACGACAACTACCACCATGATCGTCGACCACCAGCATCAACCACCACTCCCATCGACATTCATCATTGCATGTAAGTTTTTGACCAGATTACCGGAGAAAGGGTTTAGGGTTCCATTTCCGCCACTATGGTAGCGGCGGCGGGAAACAGAACCATAAACCCGTAGTTCGGACACTTTAGGATGTATAATTCCCTATGTTTACGGTCTCGTGGGTGGTCCATTCGTATTTTTTCGGCGTCGATTGGTGGTGGGTGGTATTGACTGGTTGTGGACATGTGTTGGTATGGTGGTGACTGGTTTGGGCAATATTGGGACTCAAATGGACAAAACTGTCTTTGAAATTAGACATAAAAAGACATTTATGACCCTGCGTTTGACATTATTCCTTCAATCGCAGCGTTCGCACCTAAATAAGTCGTTTTTGTAGTCCCTTTGGCCCATGTGTTTAGAAGACAAGGTCACTTAAATTGGGTATTAGTAATGTATGTTTGGCGGGTCAAAGCTGCCTATTTGGCCACCAATTTCAGAGGTAAACTCCTAGTCAGTATTTGGGGAAGCTAAATGTAGACAATGAACGATGCTTGTTGGCCTCCTACACACCCGATTACCCATACTACAAAAATGGATGGTGGGGCTTGCAAGTGGGGAAAGAAATCAATGAAAATTAAGCGAAACTAAGACTCTGTTTGATAGGACTTAATAAAAGTAGTATTCATATCAGTTCAGAATCATTCAAATCGGATCAGATCAGATCAGAGTCATTCAAATCAAACCAGATCAGATCAGAGTCATTCAAATCAGATCAGAAAAGTTCAAACAACTATCAATGTATTTGGTCCATAGGTGATACTAATTCGTTGAAATTCAATCAAAATTTCAACAAATTTAGATCAGATCGAATCCGTTCAGAGTAATTCAAATCAGATCAGATTAGATCAAAATCATTCAAATCAGATCAGATCAGTTCAGAAAGATGCAGTTCTATCAAACGGGGCCTAAGTTTCCCTAGTTTTCTGGCAACGTATCTTCGACAAAGACGAAAAGACATTGTTGAGAATTGATTCAAAATATCTACCAATTATTTAGAAGTCAGTTTATTGATTTAGTCAAATTAGTTATGATTCGTTGGAGTCATTATAGGAGTCATTGAGTTAGTGGTTAGTTGTGGGATTATGGGTTTAGTGGTCAATTAGTTACGAAGTTATGCCCTTAATTTTAGCTTAGACGTTGGTCTTGTTAAGAGTATAAAAAGGGAGTTGTATTTTTGGTTTTAGCAAATTGCTACAGGTCTACAGTGTAGACACAATTAATTTGTCTACAATGTAAAATTGAGTTATTAATAGTAAAATTGAGATCGGAGTAGTAAAATTAATTGTAATGAAAAATTCAGGTAGTAAAATTAATTGTGTGAGTAGTAAATTTTTTATAGTATAGTAAAATTATTACTTATTGTAGACATTTTTGGGTGTCTACACTATAGACCTCTAAATAACATACCACTCCGTCCCAAATTAAAGTTCCCATGGGATAGTATCATGTGAGAGGATTTCAAATTTCATAAGAAGTTTAAATTGGGACGGAGTGGTATGCATTTTCTTGACTTTTCTACAACAGACATGGCCTCATGAGGGCTCGGGTAAGGTGTTTGAAGGGGTACGTTGAACCCCTTTAGGGTATGGTGTTTCAAATATGGCCGAAGATAAGGTTTATTATATCTGCCCTACCAACCACACGTATCAACTCAACTCAATAAGATGAGTTTCCACCTCGAAAACACATAAATCCTCACTTGATCTTAAAATGTGAAAACCATATTCATAGTGATATGGGTGTGGAGTCTATTATTAAACATAATTTCACCAAAATAATTCAAAGACGAAATCACAAAAAAAAAAAAAAAGTAATGCAAGTTGGACACAAGACGAACAGAAAAGACATCAAATATATTAAATTTAGAGGCAAGTGAGATCAGACACAATACTTGCCAACTAATTTAAGAAAATGTTAACAACAGTACAGATTAGGAAAACAAAAACCCAAATTAAAAAAACATTAACATAGTTCTTCTTATCTCACAAAAGCCAACTGAATTGAAATCATTACATAATCCGATAATAAGACAAATAATTAGTTGGCAACTATCCACATTATGTTATCCTCGGCATTTGGGAAATGACAAACACGATTGCTTCCTGGAGTAACCTTAAGAACATTGATCATGTAATTAGTTAAGGCCTCGTTTCTTTCCTTGTGACAAGCTGCCACAGCTTGAATTTTCGTTCCATCACTTCCTACAAAAGAAACTATGTATGATCTTATTGTCGCGGTCCGATGGCAATAGAACAATGCGTATGGATATCCCAATTTATGGCAAACTACGGTTTCGTGATCGTTTTTCGCAATCCTCTTTACCCCGTGGATTGTATACTCCATTTCGGGGTAATCTTTGTCTACCTTGGTCGATAACGCTTTGACATTGTTACCCATTTCCGAGACCACGAAATCGATCATAGATTCGAGGGATGTTACACACTGCTTCTCTACCCCCATTAACCCTAGGCTCCTCGCATAAATCGACCCACCGTGAGACAACGTCTGCTTCATCGGACTTAGGATCTAAAGAAAAAACTTTGAGGATTTCTTGTAGTTTGTTGGAAGAGAAGGGAATTTTATTGGAAACATCGCGAGGTAGGAAGAGAGACTTTTTGGTGCCCTTGTTGAAGACCAACTTCTTCTTTTTTCCTACTTGAAGGTCTTCCTCCATGAAGATAACGGGCGCCCCCGCACTAATCGTTATTGCCTTTGTCTCTGGGTTCGAATCCTCATTATCCTTTTTCGCGTGTGCATGGCTCGGCCTCACGTATTGGCCAAGTGATAATAACGAATCAAGGACGTGTGGATTGCTTGCGGAACTTAGGGAACTTACATCAAACCCATTAGTGCTAGCCAATGAAGTGCTTGGAGGCCCGGTGATACCTCCACCTAAATAAAAACATTGTAGTATTAGTAGTTTTAAAACGAAACTCATTTAGTATTGTTATTACTAAAATCATTATAACTATAACTAGAATAAAAGCCCGTGCGTTGCACGTATCTCTTAATAATGATTTCAATTAGTAGTACTAAATGATCTCCTATGTTCACGTTAGATGAAAAAAAAAAAGGATGTCCGATTAATTATTAAACTTTTTTATCATATGTTTAGTTTAGAGTTATGAGTCCGTATTATTA
>JBBYHQ010000007.1:1039934-1051584 GCA_038382645.1 Spergularia azorica | reverse complement strand
TAAAAAAAATGTCACATATTCTTTTGAATGCGGGTGTATATACATAGCACTATTAGACCTATTTCACATAAACATTTAAGAACACCGTGCATGGCACGGGTTCATAAGCTAGTTGTATCACTAGTTTGATGGCACTGGTCACGTCCGGGCTACCTATCTGTATCAATTATACTCGTTTCACAACAACAACAACAAATGTTAGATAATCAAAATATTCTTTACCACAGTGCTTTAAAGGCTCTCATCATCCATCATAAGGCGGGGTAGGGGGTCGGATGTACACAAGTCTTACCCCTATTAAAACATAGAGAAGTTGCACACGGATGACTCAACGTGAAAATTGTTTCGAGAATCGCACTGAGTGACTGCTACTTCACAAAATAAGATGCATAGACAGTTTTATTAGTCATTATGTTTTGTTCCATTATATCCCAATAACCAAAGAATATTTAGTCTTTGGCTCCATTGCAAATGGAATTTGTTAGATAATCACAATGTTGAACATTCTTTAACGTATGAAATATATAATTTTTCCCGATATGGGATCATTTTTTACATTAAACGCTTGAGGAGAGGCGGAGGGAGTATTAATAATTAATAATGAAAATATTGTTTTCTTTCTCCTAGTAGTAATTTACATGGAGTAGTTCAGTAGGAATACATGCCTATACCTATTCGGGCTAGGCTACTTATTTATTGGGTATTATACTTGTATACTAGAGGGGTAATTGCTAATAGTTGTACTAATCGAGATGGTTAACAAATACTAAGATATTTGGCTGAAAGGTGTTTTGCCTTCATCTACTGGTCGGGTGTTCAAGACTTGATACCATCACCAACGACAACAAATACTACTATGATGAGGGGATCATGTGATGCCGCTCCCTACAATACCGGCTCCTCACTGGGATTCTCTATGTATGTCTAATTCTTCCTTGATTAATTTAATTGTTATAGCTTCCTTCTTCAATAATTCCGCATTCATCATCTATAACCCTGCTAAATTATTTCTGATGCTTAGAAAATTGGGTATCATGTGATTTTCTATTTGGTTGTTGTGAATGGTAAGTGCAAGTGTCCTTTAAACAAGGTACTAAAGATTGACTCGTTGTAACTCGATTTCTTCAATAAAGTTAAAAAAAATAATGTTGACTACATACCCGAGGGAAATTGTATGACTTGAACCTCTTTAAATTTATTATGTCTGAAGCTACAAAAATTGGGTTTTATCATTTACGTGATCTTCAAATTGGTGTATTAGTCGTTAGTATGTATGTAGTGTTATACTGTTATATACCGTTTAGCTAGTAATAAGAACCTCTTTTTATCATGAGCGTGAACAATGTCAAGAGGGTCCTATATATGTTTAAAATTAAATTATCGGTGTATAATACTCGTAAAGTCGTGATGAATACTAAATCAACGTTGAGTTACGTTTCAATTGAAGCTTATAGTATTGCCCTATAACTTTTGCAGTTGTAATAGATTCAATCTTTCAGTCGAGAGCTAAATTGTCATATATGGTATTGTAGGGGGAGTTCGACGGGAGCAGAAAACGATCAAGATGGTAATAACAAAAGGGTAGAACTTCCGGAAGATGTCCTTGATGTAATCTTTGATATTTGTTTGAATCGCTTTGAATTTAGAGATATAATCAGATCAAGTATTACGTGCAAACGTTGGTACTCGCTCGCAATCTCGAAGACTGCGAGTTAGCCACCTTGGCTAATGCTTCAGGACAAGTCGCCAGGCCACGGTAGTCCACGTTGGTTCATCATGATGGAGGAGAAGATGGGAATTGACCCACCTTCAGAAAATAATCTAAATGTTCGTTTCGTTAGTACTCTTTGGCGTGAAGAAGAAGATTTATTAGAATGTCGGGATATGTACAAGTTACGCCTCGGCCATCCTAGGAGTGAGACACCACATTGTCAATCTGATTGGACTAGCTTAACATCGTCCGAAGATGGTTGGATGCTTTATAGCTGTTTCTGTAGTTACAATACGTCTCCTACTTTCCCCACGTTGTGTTGCAACACCCACTTTGGTTGGACAACCCGTTCAGTAAGGTTCGCATTTCGCTGCCACCCTATTCACCACCTCTCTACCGTCACCATTATGGCGTGGATCCTTCACAGTGTTTGGTATTCTTTAGTCCTCTTTTTTCATGCGACTTTGTTGTATTCATCTCCAATGGCTACCATCTTTCTTTGTGTAAACTTCACGCTACACAAAGGAGCTGGTTTTACTATCGCAATCCCCGTGATGGACAATATATGTATAAACATATCTTGTTCTGGAAGAAGGAACAGTTGTTTTGCACAATTGATGAAAAACTTGTCGTTGACGTTTTCATGTTGGCTGAGTCTAGTGCTGGTGATGTAGGTTTGCGTTTGGTGAAATCTGTGCACTTGAGGCTGGTTATTAACAGGATTGATCGGTGCATGCGTTCGGGTGTGCACCTTGTGGAGTCGCGTGGAGAAGTGTTGATTGTGATTGCGATTGTGAATGATTCCAAAGCGGATGACGATGTGAGAGTCTATAAACTCGGTTTAAGTGGGAGTCTAAAGAGAATGGAGTGTCTTGGTGGTCAAGCTTTGTTCTTGGGACTTGACTGTCCTGCATTCTCTGTTGCGGCTAAAGATTTTCCTCAAGTGAAGGAGAACTCTATATATCTCGCAGATCTTACTCATGTGAGCGTCTTCACTTTGACGAAGGGTGTAATCACCAAAAGAATTTACGATCCCAAATATGGTTTTAAATGTCCTAAGGACTCCAGGATGGTAAGGTTGTTTAGACCATGGGTGCGCGAAATCAATCGTACCCCAAAAACCGATTTGATTAATTTAAGAGCCACACATTTCAAACGTTTGGTTAATCGATTAGGATTAAAGTTTGGCTCAATCAACCAAACCGTTAATGTTGTCGATGATAAGGTTCGGTTTAGGTCCCGGGTTTAGAAATTTGGTTCACGGATATTGAATCAGTTTTAGAAGTTTAAATTTTTTGTATGGGATGGATAAGAATACACTAATTTTTATGTTTCTTTTGTTAATCATGTTGGTTTGGTTTCAATTTGCTTTGATGTAGTATGTTCTTTTTGATGATTTTCTGTACTCTCCGAAAATTAGTATTGCCCAAAATGTGCTCACCAACGGAAGTGCCTGATAAAATCATCCAAACTTTGACATTTTATGATATGATGGTTGAAATGAACAACATTAGTAATATTAACCACGCCCTTTTTTCCGAGTGAAAAATGTTACTCCTGTCATGTTTAAAATCAGACACACCTGAACAGCATCAGCTGCAGCATATCCAGCAGCTTGTCCGCCAATGAGCTGAAGTCCATTACCAAACTTTCTTTTGTTGCGAACTTTTCTTTAATTTCGAGTAATGATAACACCACGTAATAATCAATTTATCCTTACTCTTTTGTGCCTGAAAAGTCATAAACCCGGTGGATTAGTTAATTCATTCCGTGGTATGTCTACCCGGTTACTTAAAGTAACCATTTTATTTGTATCTTAGGCATACTTTTTTATACTTGCAAGCACTTTATTTTGTCAATTGTGTGTTTGTTACGCTAGCAAAATTGAATAGCAATGTGAATCTTCGTCCACTCTCTTGAAGGTCTGTCGATTCTACACTTATGAGTTGTTAGGACTTAGACAGTTAGACATGGCACAATGCTTAGAAATATGAAAGGGAGTACGTACACTTAGGTAAGAGACCACGTTAAAGAAATAAAGTAGTAGCTTTGATTCATTTAGATTTTAGATTAATGATGCACCAACATTACATAAGCCAGCCTTATAATAGTAGAGACTACTAATTAACATTAAGATGTAATTAACTAGTTCTTGCGGAGGCTACTGAAGTAGGAAGCAGGATTGCTCTCAAACACATTCCTTGAAATTGAAACCCCTGGTTGTCCAGGAGCTTTCATCATCTTGCCACCCACATCACTCGTTCCCGAACCCGAAAACAGCGACACGACCTTCACTGCAACACCAACTACAGCAACTGCAGCTCCTACATATATATTTGGCCACTGTATTATTATTACCATTGCCCTCCATCTCTAATAATTACCTCTAATAAGAATTATTGATATTATTGTTGTTATTTCTAAGTGAGGTTTAACTTTAGCGTGAGAATTAAGTTAAGTATGGGAAGGGGGAGTATTTATATACAGAGTAACAGAGTATGTAAATTGTAGAGCAGAAGAGTTGTGGTCATTTCTAGTACATACAGTTGGGAGTATTAAGTTGATATGCTTCGTTTTTGGGTTTAGAGTTATGGTAAATAGTAAAATGCATGTTTCCAATGCTAATTATGTAAACAATGGTCGTCCTGTTTTCCCTAGGCAACTTTTGCCAAAAGACCCTTAAGATGGATAAAGATATGAATTCGGAAATTATTTTCGTTCGGTCCGTAAGCAATTCAGGTCTCGTGGTCGATACTTACATCTTAACGAGTTAACCAATCGAGTTAGACGTCGACTTAGATGAAAGACAAAAAACACGTAGTCTGTATTCAAGTTTTCCATCTTAAGAATTGAAGGAACAATCACAAACTCGAGTTTTACATTGATTTGCCGTCACTTTCCTTTAGACAATTCAAAGAGCTTTACATACATACATATATACATACGGAGAGAACATACATTACATTTTTGTTACATAACAAAGGGGGGATTCAGGAGCTTACGTTGTTGGAAGAATTTTTGGAGTTCATAGTAAGAGTCCAACTATTATAAGACTAGTTTTGTACCGGTGCTACGCACCGGCTTGTTTAAAATCATATTACGATTAATGATAGATCTAGATGACAATAATATATTAATTAACTGGGCGTGACGTTTGCGTCGATTTGACTGGGTCGTCGTCCTCCTTCTAGCGTTTTTTTGTACATTTTCTTCTTTGTTGAGAATTTCTCTTTTAAGTCATAGGCCCAGTGGACTCTCTTTTACTTCTCTTTTAAGTCATAAACCCAGTGGACGATTGATTTACGTGATTTATGTCTATCTGACCGTAACTTAAATAATGAACCATCCTATATATCTCTATATATTTTTGGATTGCAAAAGTGTGGTAGAGACATTTGTCCTATTTCAATTGGCTAATAATTAAGACATTGTATACTTCAACTTTTGGGGCATGACATTCACATTGCATTATGTATAGAATCACACATACACATTGAGTTTGTGCATGAATCTTAGGTGTTGTTTGGATACCCTCAAAATCTATGGGAATTTTATTTTCCTACGAATTGAATTATCATGAGTTGTTTGGTTACCCTAGAGTGTAGGAATTGGAAATTCCTAGGCATTTCCAATTCCTCTAAAGTGTAGGAGTTGTTTGGTTACCCTGAAGGCCTTTTTGATCATTGTCCATGTGTAGTAAACGTCTACAAAGTTAGGGGGAAGAGTAGAGCTGGCTTCAAATACTATAATATGTGGAGTAAAGCTCCAAATTTTGCAAGTATCATTGAGAAGGGTTGGCAGATGGAAGTATATGGTACTGCTATGTACAAAACTGTGAAGAAACTGAAGGCACTAAAAAGCCCTCTGAGGATGCTTAATAGGGAAATGTTCACCAATGTGGAAAATGCTACATGTATAGCTCAAAATGAGTTACTTGAATTACAGCAACTGCTACACCAAGATCCACACAATGCTGAGTTAAAGGAGAAAGAATTGAGAGCTGCTACTCAATTTAACTTCCTGAACAAAGCAAGATACAGTTTCCTGAAACAGAAAATCAAGATAGACTGGTTTAGACCTGGCAAATAGGTCGGGTTGGGTCAACCCGACCCAGGTCGGCATATAAACGGGTTGGATATCCTCTGACCTGAACCCAACCCGTTTACTAAACGGGTCAAGAAGTTGCAACCTGAACCAGACCTGCCTTATAAACAGGTAACCCGACCCAACTTGTCAACCCATTTAAATAGGTTCTAAACGGGTCAAATGGGTCAACCCAACCTGCCAACCCATTAATCAACCCGAATGGACCCATTTTTGACCCGTTTAGGTGATTTTTTTTGTATTTTTCATTTTTCTTTTCTCGTATAAATGGGTCAACCCGGGTTAGACCTGACCCATATTTGATCTGTTTATGTAAGCGGGTCAGATCGGGTTATTTTCAGGTTGAAAGTCAGAACCTGAACCCAACCCATTTATCTAAACGGGTTGGGTAGGTCAACCCATTTAGTTAAACGGGTTAGGAGCCATTGACCCAAACCTACACTAAACGGGTTATTTTCAGGTCTGGTTGGCGGGTCGGGTTGATTTTTGCCAGCTCTAGACTGGTTGGCTGATGGGGATGAAAATACAAGCTTTTTTCATAGCTCCATTAGAGCTAGGAGAATGAGGAATAGTGTCTATCAAATAAAAGACATGAAAGGTAACATACAATCTGAAGATAATGGAATACAAGAGGCCTTTCTAGACTTTTACAAATCTCTTCTTGGTACTTCTAATAAAGTAAAGCCTGTGCATTTTGGTACTGTCAGAAAAGGGAAGACAATTAGTGAGGACATGAGCAAAATTCTGATGAGAAAAGTCACCAGGGAAGAGGTGAAGAATGCTATTTTCTCTATCCCTAATAACAAGAGCCCAGGGCCTGATGGCTACTCCAGCAAATTTTTCAAGGATGCCTGGAATATAATTGGAAATGATATCACTGATGCAGTCTTGGATTTTTTCAGCACTGGTAAATTGCTTATTCAGATGAATTGCACAAATCTAACACTTGTTCCCAAAGTGAAGCAGCCAGAGAGTGTGTTAGAGTATAGACCCATTGCATGCTGCAACACCATATACAAGGGCATATCAAAGATCATTTGTGATAGATTGAGCAGCATTCTACCTGATATTGTGAGCAAAAATCAAGGTGCCTTTATTAAAAACAGGGATATTGTTGATAACATCATGATATGTTAGGAATTAGTGAGAAAATACAAGAGAAAAGGAACTTCTCCAAGGTGCATGATCAAAATAGACTTGAGAAAAGCCTATGACTCAGTGGAATGGAGTTTTGTAAGGCAGATAATGCAAGCCTTAGAGTTTCCTGAGAAATTCATAGATTGCGTTATGGTGTGTGTTGAGACTCCCTGCTACTCTTTATCCTTAAATGGAGCAAGTTTTGGCTTTTTTAAGGGGAAAAGAGGACTTAGACAGGGTGACCCATTATCTCCTCTTCTATTTACACTTTGTATGGAATATCTAAGCAGAATACTCAAGGTTGTTGCAGATACAAATGGCTTCAAGTTCCACCCAATGTGTCATAAGATGAAATTGAATCATCTCTGCTTTGCTGATGATTTGCAGCTATTCTGCAAGGGTGATTTCAGGCTTTACAACCTTCTCTGAAGCAACAGGGCTGTGCTCAAGTCCTTCTAAATCTGAAATTTACTTTGCTGGGGTTGGAATGAATATAATCAAAGAATTTCTGGATTTTTCTGGCTACAATAGAGGTGATCTTCCATTTAAATACTTGGGTGTGCCAATCACTGCAGGTAGATTGTCAGTCATGGACTGCAATTGCCTTACTGAGAAGATAGTGAAGAGAATTAGAGCTATTGGAGCCAGAAAACTCTCATATGCTGGGAGATTGACTCTAGGGAAAGCTGTTCTTCGTCACTTGCATGACTACTGGTCGAGAGTGTTCTTGCTCCCAAAAATGGTCCTAAGGAAAATTTCAGCAATTTGTAGAAATTTCTTATGGGATGGGGGAGAAAACATGGTCAAGAGTCCTCTCATTGCATGGAAGCAAATCTGTAAACCACAGGAGTGTGGAGGTCTCGGAATCAGAGATATATTCACCTGGAATATAGCCTGTATTGGTAAGATGGTACATTGAATATATAAGAAGGCAGACACTCTGTGGGTTAAATGGATTAACAGCTATTATTTGAAGGGGTGCAATTGGGAGGTTTATAACCCTCCATTAGATGCAAGTTGGAGCTGGAAAAAGGTGTGCTCCACAAGAGTGAAGCTGCAAAGTGGTTATATGAATAACAAGTGGATTGGAACTTGCAAAGAATACACTGTTTCAGAAGGCTTTTCATGGCTGACTGAAAAGCATCCTAAAGTGGTATGGGGTAGGTTTATCTGGTCAAGACACATAGTGCCAAAAGCTGCCTTCATCAGCTGGCTGGCTATGCAAGGCAGACTACAACTGAAAGATAAACTGAAGAGTAATGGCTTCAAGTTCCACCCAATGTGTCATAAGATGAAATTGAATCATCTCTGCTTTGTTGATGATTTGCAGCTATTCTGCAAGGGTGATTTCAGGCTTTACAACCTTCTCTGAAGCAACAGGGCTGTGCTCAAGTCCTTCTAAATCTGAAATTTACTTTGCTGGGGTTGGAATGAATATAATCAAAGAATTTCTGGATTTTTCTGGCTACAATAGAGGTGATCTTCCATTTAAATACTTGGGTGTGCCAATCACTGCAGGTAGATTGTCAGTCATGGACTGCAATTGCCTTACTGAGAAGATAGTGAAGAGAATTAGAGCTATTGGAGCCAGAAAACTCTCATATGCTGGGAGATTGACTCTAGGGAAAGCTGTTCTTCGTCACTTGCATGACTACTGGTCGAGAGTGTTCTTGCTCCCAAAAATGGTCCTAAGGAAAATTTCAGCAATTTGTAGAAATTTCTTATGGGATGGGGGAGAAAACATGGTCAAGAGTCCTCTCATTGCATGGAAGCAAATCTGTAAACCACAGGAGTGTGGAGGTCTCGGAATCAGAGATATATTCACCTGGAATATAGCCTGTATTGGTAAGATGGTACATTGAATATATAAGAAGGCAGACACTCTGTGGGTTAAATGGATTAACAGCTATTATTTGAAGGGGTGCAATTGGGAGGTTTATAACCCTCCATTAGATGCAAGTTGGAGCTGGAAAAAGGTGTGCTCCACAAGAGTGAAGCTGCAAAGTGGTTATATGAATAACAAGTGGATTGGAACTTGCAAAGAATACACTGTTTCAGAAGGCTTTTCATGGCTGACTGAAAAGCATCCTAAAGTGGTATGGGGTAGGTTTATCTGGTCAAGACACATAGTGCCAAAAGCTGCCTTCATCAGCTGGCTGGCTATGCAAGGCAGACTACAACTGAAAGATAAACTGAAGAGTATTGGTGTCTGTGATGATGATGACTGCCTGATGTGCCTAAACTCCAGAGAAACTCATGATCATCTATTGTTTAGCTGTGATTACAGCAAAAGATGTCTGGAGCTAGTTAGAGCTTGGTATGATCTAAAGTTCCCTGAAAGTAATACCTTGTTATGGTGCTGTAAAAAGAAGATGGGTTCAAAATTGAGAAACCTAGTTGCAGGGTCTATTATTTGCAGCCTGACATACTACATTTGGTTGATGAGAAACAAATGCAGAGTGGAAGGGGCAGTTAGTAGGCCAGAAATAGTTTTAGAATTGGTTAAAACAGAAGTGAAGATCAGATTGAAAACAAAATTCCAGAAAATTAGTGTGAAAGACAGGGCCTGGCTGCAGGATAGGAGGATTGTGTAATTTAGTCAACAATTTTGTATTGGGGTGGTTTTTGGGTTAATGCTGCTGCTTAGTGGCATTAGTTTTGCTATGTTGCTTGATTGGGTTTAATTTTTTCCTAGTTTAGCACATTCTGTAAATCAACTTTTGATTAATAGAATTTTCTTACATTTTCCCAAAAAAAAAAAAGTAGAAATTCCCATGGAAATTGAATTCTCTTGTTCATCCAAACAAATTTTCCCAATTCCCATACTTTCTAAATTCTTAGGATTTGCAAGTTCATGGGAATTTCGAATTTCCAAGTATATCCAAACGACACCTTAGTTTTTGGTGGTGCAAATAGTATTATGAATTTACTAAGTTTGAATACATTCTCTCTAGATTTAATTTTGAGTCGTCCACATTGTAATGATCTAATAAAGTACCCTATGTTCATATGGAGTACGTAGTACATAGCACATGTATAATTTTATACTTGAATGTATGTAGCTTGAGATAATCAAAGTACATTTTTAATTATATGAATGTATGTAGTTTGAGATAGTCTTCAACATTGTAATGATCTAATAAAGTTCCCTATGTTCATATGGAGTATGTAGTACATAGTACATGTATAACTTTATACTTGAATATATGTAGTTTGAGATAATCAAAGTACCTTTTTAATTGCATGAATGTATGTAGTTTGAGATATTCAAAGTATATATATGAGTTAAAGTATACGTGCAATACAAGTATAAATACACGAGTCTTACCCTCTCAAACTTACAATATGTATTTCGTGTCTTTTGCAAGTGCATAACAAACAAACTTTTGTATGCTATGTATCATATCAATTTACTTATTCTAGGATGAATATTATGCACTTTTGTGACGTGTATGCACTTTTTGTGACGAGTATGCACTTTTGTATAAAGTAGTTGATATTATGTTAGTGTTTGAAAGAGATGTAATATTTGTGTTAGTTATCGGTTTCTATTTGGTGTATGAAATGATTAGTTGTGGTTTAATTTTTACTTAAACATGAAGGCATCAATCAAAGTTTCCACTTAACACAATCATTCTTATGCTTGGTTTAGTTGCATTATTATTTATTAACATTACTGTTATAAACGGTGCAAAGAGACTTCTATATTAACCCAAGTTTTTAGACCTAAATATAAAACCTTATCATGCGAAGCACGAGATCCTAACTAGTATTATTTGTATCTTAGGCATGCCGATCAGTTGATTCATGCCGTGAATTTATGCCTACCTGAATGACCGTAACTTAAAGTAACCATTTTATTTGTATTTTAGGCATACTTTTTTGTACTTGCAAGCACACAAGGTACCCAACGCCGTCATAGCAGATATTTCATCATTTCACAGTTTAGAGACTGGCCGAGAAAATTTCACATAGTATTATATAGGTGCCAAGTCTGTCAACCCTTCTTCCATCAAAGATGCCAACTTCAGAGTAAAGGCATAGACCCAAACGAAGTTGGAATGAGTTGGGAGTCTTTTAGATGTCTTTTTGATGGCATAGTCATGTTCCTTTATGCTAACAGCACCAACTGCAATTGAACCTCTCCTGACTGCATTATTGCCGACACCAATCGTCGATCAAATTTATACAAATCAACGATAAACCTCTTCTACTGTCTGCGTGGCAACAGACCCTTAGTCGAAAACACTCGATTGAACCCAGGGAAAAGGTGAACACAGTCTCATGGCCTCTATACCTTTTCGGAGCTTCGATAGTCGAAAACACTCGATTGAAACCAGGGAGAAGGTGAATGGTGGAGCTTAATTGTGTCACTCTTCCAAATATAATACAATACTCTCCTAACCTATGTGATAGGGAAGTAGGGTTCGATTCTCAGGGAATTTAACGAGTTATTGTAATTAAGTGTGTGATTAAACAAGTAAAACAATGAAATAAGTGGTTGATTTATCAAGATTAAAGAGGTCTTGGTCGGGGTTATCGCAGCTAGCAATTCTAACAATCGGTCCTAGTTCCAATTCAATTCTCTTCCTCTTAATTACTCTATTGTGGAATTAAATTACTATTGTTCCTTAGTGATTAGTTATTAGGCGTGAGCACGACTCTAACAACCCTAATTATTAAACGTTCTAAAACAAG
>JBBYHQ010000007.1:1024395-1038052 GCA_038382645.1 Spergularia azorica | reverse complement strand
GAACAAAAGCTAATCATTCTAGGACAAAAACTAACCATCCCAGAACAAAAGCTAATCATCACAGAACAAAAACCATCTATTCCAGATTAAAGAATAACCATCCTATAACAAAAACCATCCATTGCAGAACAAAGAGTAATCATTTTAGGACAAAAACTAATCATTCCAGAACAAAAAGCTAATCATCATTTGACAAAAACCAATCATACTGAAACAAAACTAATCATCCTATGACAAAGATCATCTATTCCAGAACAAAAATTAACCATTGTAGGAAAAAAAATCATCTATTTTACGACAAAAAGTAACCATTACAGAACAAAAAGTAATCATTATAGGACAAAAACTAACCATTCCAGAACAAAAACTAACCATTTCAGAACAAAAGCTAATCATCCTTTGACAAAACCCAATCATACTGAAACAAAAACTAACCATCCTTGAACAAAATCCATCCATTCCAGAACAAAAAGTAATTATTCTAGACAAAAACCATCTACTCCCTCCGTCCCCCTTTAAACACCCCGCTTTCCTTTTTTGGGTGTCCCCCCTTTAAATACCCCATTTCAAAACTTACTAAATTGGGTAAGTTTTCACCACACATTAACCCTCCACTATCTCCAAAAACAATAAACTAACCTCCAATTATCTCCAAAAATAATAAACAAACCACCCATTATCTCCAAAAATAATAAACAAACCACTCATTATCTTCAACAATAATAAATAAACCACACATTACCCCAAACAATAATAAACAAATCACACCACCTTAATCCACTTAAAAAGGGAGCGGGGTGTTTAAAGGGGGACAGAGGGAGTATTCCAGAACAAAAAGTAATCATTCGACGATAAAAACTAACAATTTCAGAACAAAAAGTAACAATTCTACGATAAAAACCAACCATTCCAGAACAAAAGGTAATCATCCTAGGACAAAAACCAACCATACTGAAACAAAAACTAACCATCCTAGGACAAAAACCAATCATCTCAGAACAAAACCTAACCATCCCGAAACAAAAGCCGTTCATCTCAGAACAAAACCTAACCATCCCGAAATAAAAACCGTTCATCTCAAAACAAAATGAATGATTATGTAATGAATGATTTTTTGTTCTGAAATGAATGATATTTGTTTTAAAATGAATGATGATTTTGTTCTGAAATAAATGGTATTTGTTTTGGAATGAATGGTTATTGTTCTAAAATGAATTATATTTGTTTTAGAATGAATGTTTTTTGTCCTGAGTTATTTAATCCGAAATAGGTAGTTTCTGTTTTAAAATGAACGATTTTTGTTTTAAAATGAATATTTTTTTTTCATCCACGGTAATTGAGACTTTATAGTCATTTGATATCTCTCAGCTCATCAGTCATTCTCTCTCTCCTCTTACACCCAACCACCACGCACTACCGAGTTTACAACAGCCACCAACGGTCCAACGCAACCCCAATTATATGCGATGCCACCACCACCACTGTGACTGCCTGTCGCCGACCATTATATGGGAGGAAAGAGAAATGTGGAGGAAGAGGAGGTGGTGGTGGGCCTGGTGGTGTCGCGAAAATAGTCGTCTATGGGGCTGGATGATTCTCCACCGTGAAGGCGGTGGTAAGATATGACCGGCGAATGGGCGGCGATGGGGGCGGTGGGGCAGGGGTGGGTCGACGTTGGCAGAAACGAGGAAGTGAGGAGAGAGAAACGAGGAAGATTAAGGAAATGGAGGAGAAAGTAAGGTGGCGCCGATGGTGGATGTTGGGGCCGTGGTCGCCGGCGTATGGGACGTCCGGCCGATGAAGTCGCCAGGGTTAGGGTAGGCGGTGCAGTGGCGGGGCTGGGGTGGGTCGGGGAGGGGAGAGAAAATGGTGGTTGAGTTTTTAATTGTGTGTATAGATTTCTGATTTGTGTTGTTTTTAATTGGGCCTGTTTCATAAATGATTTGGGCTTTTAAAAAATAGCTGGATTTTGTCAGAAGGAGGCCCAAGGGGTACCTTTCTCTTGGTACCCCCAGGGTACGATAGTATTTGCGTTTATAAACGATTAGGTAATCATTATGGTGCCGACTCTCCACTGTTTTTTGTTTTGTGTACCATCATGATTACTTATTAGAATAAACAAATTTGGAAAGATACAAAAAAACATTAGTCAAAATTATAATGTGAACATAAACAATATAAATGAGCTTTGCTGTAGCATGTGGTTTGTACTAGAGAATTAATTTAATGCAAAAACATGACAGACTGTAACAAAACTCTGCATCATCTTATTCTTATGCGCGTCCCTTATAAATAACACTCACACAGTCACACTTAGAACAAATCTTTCCATTTTACGCACATTTCTTCAACAACCCAATTAACTAAATTTCCACTCATTTCATTCTTTCTTCAATTAGTTCTTGCTTGTTTTCTACCCATTGCCAACTTTTTGGCCAACTTCTTCATCACGCTTTGTTTTAGCTCTTGATAAAAGGGAGCCATGTTGTTACAAGGAAATAAACGGATTGTTTGGTTTGTTAATGTGTTGCTGATAAGAATGGCTGTAGAACATGCACATCAATGTCGTAACCGCGGTTTCGCATTAGCGGCAGCAGGAGGAGGGGGATCAGATATCAACAGAGGAAGTTTTCCACAGGGGTTTGTGTTTGGAACTGCATCTTCAGCTTACCAGGTTTATTCAGTTGCTAAGTTTTTTAAGAACTTATCTGAAAATTTTCATTTTCAATAGTATATGATAAGAGAATTGGGTCCAATACTCCAATTGCGTATGTGTACAATGAGTCATCAATAGGTCGAAATATGTCATCAATTGTTCTGAAACAAGCCACTAACACACTCAAAAGCTTGTCAATGGAGTATGTTTCTGTTTGCGGCTCGAATCGTTCCGTTATTATTGATACAGGTGAGAGATTAAACTTTTTGACGGTATAATTGCGTATTCAAAGTGAAATGAATTTAAACTTTTTAACCTTTACCTAGGTAGGCGTAGAACCAAAGAGAAAATTTAACATGCTGTGTTTTTTTTTACTGACACCCTCATTCTTAATTTTCCTGTCTAGTAACTTAATTCTACCCTACCCTGCATGTTCAGTATGAAGGAGCTGTAAAAGAAGATGGCAGAGGACCATGTATATGGGACAAATTCGCGCATTCATCTGGTAAACTTACAACTATACCATTGTCTATGCATTCATTAAATTGTCTTCTTCAACACTAATATACATGCTGATCATCATTCTTCAGGTAAAATTCTAGATTTCAGTAATGCTGATGTTGCTCTGGATCACTACCACAGATATCATGTAAGTTCTTCCAATTTTCCCAACTAATGTTTTTAAAAGTAAGTCCTTACTCCTTAGTACTTGTTTTGAGCGTATGCTTAACCGAAAACAGGAGGATATTCAACTGATAAAGGACATGGGGATGGATACGTACAGATTTTCGATATCTTGGTCACGGATTTTTCCAAGTACTTCAACTTCTGGTCGACTTTGAATAATCTTGCGTAGACAGTATATATGTAAACATAGTCCCTAGCATGATAATCTGCAAATTTATTGTCAGATGGAAATGGTCAGATAAATCAAGCTGGAGTTGATTTCTACAGCAATCTAATAGATGCCTTGCTAGCTAAAGGTACTTTCTTCATATAGTACGGCTGTTTCAGTACCCAGTACTTGTGTTATTGTGTACGACAACAGCGACATTACTCCAGTGCCTCCAAGTCTCTTACCCGTATCTGTAGACATAGAGAGACTGTTTTCACACGACTAGAAACGTAATGACTTGCAGATACAATACACATATTTGGCATTGCAGGTATAGAACCATATGTTACAATGTTCCACTGGGACACTCCTCAAGCCTTGGAAGATCGATATAATGGCTGGCTTAGTCCCCAAATTATGTAAATTTCCATACTCATATCAATTTCATCTTTTGAAATCCGTCGACTGCCATGATTTTTGCTACAATGTTTTGTTGCTTGATCCAGAATTGATTTCGGAACCTTTGCTGAGACTCTATTTGAGAAGTTCGGAGACAGGGTGAAGCACTGGATAACATTGAACGAACCATATAATTACGCAATTAAAGGTTATGATTTGGGTATATATCCACCAGAAAGGTGCTCCAGTCTACTTGACTTGCAGTGCAGAGCAGGAAATTCTTCCACTGAGCCTTACATTGTTGCTCATAACTTACTTCTAGCCCATGCTACTGCAGTTCACATTTACAGAGAAAAATACCAGGTAAATTGTGACTGTACTATGCAACTCACTTCACAAATTTCATTGGTATTAGCTAACTATCACTGTAATGGTTCCATATGATTGTTCATGTTATCCGACCTCAAATCATATTAATTCCGGAACAAAAGGCTATGTTTTTGTTGTTCTATGCCAATTGTCAAGCGATCAAACAATGCAAATGATACCAGATGACTGTAATCCACAGAGTGGATGCCATTTGTAGGAACTACCTATGGAATGGAGGTGATGTATACTCTAGAGTGTCGCTGGTGGCATGGAAGAATGTTTGCAGACCTAAAGAAAGTGGTGGTTTGGGTTTGTGGCCTGGGATAGCATAATGTGAAATATGGCGCGTGTAGCTAAATATTGCTGGTGGATCCATACCAAAAAGGTCAGGACTGGTGCAGCTACACTCCCCCTTTTGACAGTATCTGGCACCGGAGGATGATATGTAAGATCAGAAACATAATGGAAAGTGCATTTCAGGGATCAAAGTGGCTGGCGGGGGTTCACCTAAACTCAGTTGGTGTAGGCTTTTGTGGAGCAGGTATGCCTGTCCAAAAAATAGTTTTATTTGCTGGCTTGCAGGGCTAGAAAAGCCGCAATTGAGGGACAAATTATACAAGCTAGGTATTTGTCAGGAGGAATCATGTCTGTTGAGGAATCTTGAGAAGGAAATACATTCACACTTATTCTTTGAATGTGAATTTAGCAGGAAATGTGTGAAGAATGAGCATTTATGGCCTATATTTTGGTTTGAGAGAAACAATTTCCGATTGAATGGCATGGTAGCAATGCCGAAAAGGCTGATAGCAAAAGTGATCCATACAAATGTCCAGCTAATTTCAGGCATTATAGTTTTCCTAGTAGGCTAGTATATTTGTAGGATAATGTTTTGTTTAGTAGAGTATAAGTTGTGTATTCTGGGCATCTCCCAGAAAAGTTTTGACCTTAATAGAAGCATACATTTTACCAAAAATAATTTTTTTTTGTTCAAATGGCAGACGAAACAAGGTGGCTCAATTGGAGCATCATTTGATGTGATGTGGTTCGAGCCAAGCACCAACACCACAGATGACATTGAAGCAGCACAAAGGGCATTGGACTTTCAGCTCGGCTGGTAATATAAAGACTGTAACTATGAACTTTGCTTGTGTATTTTGTCAAATACGTAGGATGATCTTTTACTAATAAAATGACTAATTTAACTCATCAGGTTTCTCGATCCAATAATGTTTGGTGACTGCCCGAACTCAATGAGAGAGCGAGTTGGAAAACGCTTGCCAAGATTTTCAGCAGATGCAGCAGCTCTTGTTAAAGGATCCTTAGACTTTGTTGGTATAAATCACTATACATCCAACTATGCAAAGGACAGTAAATTCTGTTTAACAGCAATGACACTCCAGGATGTTCAGTCTGACTCTGGCTCAACAACTTCTCGTATGCTGTCATTTTCCCTTCCCTTTTAACACAAGTGCTATATCAGTTTCCTTCTTGTAAACTCACTTTTATATTACATGTCTTCTGTTTCTTGATGTCTACTGTAAGCAATTGGACATGATCTGAAGCCAATAGGACCTAAGGTATGGAGTATGGACCATAACTAAAGAACTTCCTTTCTATAGTCGATACAAAATTCCGAGTAAATCATTCTGTGATGCTTTGAAATTGCTTTTGTCGAATTGCAGGCTAACTCCTTTTGGCTATACATCGTTCCCTGGGGAATGAGACGGTTAATGAACTACATTAAGAACACTTATGGAAATCCTGCAGTCTTTATCACTGAAAATGGTACTAATATCCATACCTTTTAGCAAGGTTTAATTTCATAAGCAACAATGTTTATTGAACTTTGAAGTCTAAACAAGTATATGAATTGGACGCGTAAGAAGGAAGCTTTGATTATATTGGTCTGGTATATGTTAATGCAGGAATGGATGATCCAGACATCCCTCTAATGCCGAGAAGTTTCGCTCTCAAGGACAACAAAAGAATTCAATATCATCATGACTATCTTCAAAACTTGGCTGCAGCTATCAAGTAAGTCTTTATAAAACAGAACACCTTCTTGAAATTAAACTTTTACATATAGAACATTCAATCTGATGTATGTCTGGCCTTCTTTTCTCGATTTTTCGGGTGAAAATTGCAGTGAAGATAGCTGTAATGTGAAAGGATACTTTGCATGGTCACTATTAGATAACTGGGAATGGACAGCAGGATACACTTCTAGGTTCGGTCTTTACTACGTTGATCGGAATGACAATCTCAAGAGATATCCCAAGGATTCTGTTAATTGGCTTAAGAACTTCCTCAATTCATATAATCAATTGTCATTCATATACGAAACCTGATGTTCGACGTACAAAACCAGCCAACATTTCATCCATTAGCTGGTAGATGTGCATGATTAATTAGTCTATATTATTAGTACAGTTTATATGAGTTCCTCATGATTGTGCTCAAATATTAAACTTCTTATCAAAAAGTCTTGGCTATATGACAGATTGACAGTTTGGTAGAACGAGGAGGCGAACTTTAGAACATTTTGGGGTCTTTCAACATCCCAAAACGTTAATATCTTCACCTCATTGTTCTATAGGACTGCCTTATCCAAGTTTTTCCATTTTCTTTTACAAAAAAGAACGAGATGAGAAAATCGATAGAAATAAAGATAAAGAGTTGAATGATCTATTAATCTCAACATTCAAGCTATAATAATGTTACAGAACAGGTTCAGAATATCACTAAAACTGTTTGCCTTCATAAGTATCACCAAATTTCCACTGAGCCGGAACAACATCATCAGACTGAACCATCTTCCCATCACTAGTAGTCACCTGAAACGACATCGACTGACCGACAAGTGGAGCACCGGTGACCCAATTCTCACCCCAACTATGGCTCATGGGCATCCAGTCCGTGTTCGGACCCTTAACCTTCACTTCATGAACATCACCAGCACCAGCCACATTGTACACAAGTACGAGGATCCAGTACGGATTGCCCTTGATCTGGAACTTTATACCTCCTTTCTTAAAACATGTTACACGACGATAGAGGACCGGGACAATGCCGGCTTTGTACTCGGCTATTTTCAAGAACATTGGCTGGGACAGGTCGAAATGTTGCAGGGGAGGGTTACACCAGTTTTCTGTAGGTTTAGTGTAGTTTGGTGGACAGAAATTTGTAGCTGTGACATGAATTGTTGGAGCATTTTTGAGGCACCATGTTGAGTTGTGACACATTATTTGGTAACAAGCTCCGCAAGTGAGTCCATCGTTGAAGAGTGATGTGCTTAATGCTGTCGTTTCGAGCCCGTAACCTTGCTCGAACAGGTTGCCATAGCCACAAGCTCCTTCTGTTATAATGTTACGAATAAGAACACTGTATTAGTTTCCTTGTGTAAATTTTAGTACCCTTATGTTCTTCATTCCCTTTACCTATTCCATTGACCATTGCTATTCCTTATTTAATTTACAACGTTTTGTTTCAAGTTACATCTAAAGTGACATGATATTAGTATCGACAAACTTTACATATCTCACTATATACATATAGACTCGTAGGATCATCTGTGTAAACAAAATTAATGTGTCTACATATAAATTCCTGGTCACCCTATTGGAAAGACGCTACACTTAAACGCCTAAATTTCAAGTAACGTGTGATTTTTTAAAAGACTTTATTTCGCTTCTTTTTACCGACACTAAGTCAAGATCGTCTAAATTTTCCAAAACTGAAGTTAATATTGAGAACCACCAAAACCATGGAATATCCAAAAGTTGTTTGATTATGCATAACAATAAATTAAATTTTTATTAGGGCCAAAATGGGGAGGGGGAGATTATATTGAACGAATAGAGAGCCACCAAAGCCGAAATGAATCTTTCTTTTCGTTAAACTTTCACTAGTGATAGTACAAATTAAGAAATTGGACGTATCTAAATCGTTAAACCTTCGCCTCAACATCAAGTTATAAACCCAATTTCGAACTCAACAAGAACATGCAAATGAAAAAAAAAAAATCCTAAATTAATGTTAGGCCAAGGAAAGCAAAAGGACACTTACGCATAGTTTCATTGCCATACTTATCCCCGTAAAAGGTTGCATGAGCCGGCAACCATTCATCTCCGCTTTGAGCTTTGATTGTAGTAAGTGAGATTAGGGCTAGTGTTGCTAATGCTAAAGCTTCCATAACACACCTCTTTGCAATGGCCATACTATTCCTATCTCTCTCTATCTTATCACACACATACACACAAGCATGCATATACATACAATGATATGTAGAATTTAAATCAATTCTAATAAGTTTGTGGGTTGTCTAAACTAGTAACGTATGTGTATAAATACTTGTTTTTAGGGTAGATCAATATAATCTACCATTATTCAATACCATAAGTTACATTACATCATTTTAGGGTAGATCATAAATAATCTACCATTTTTGAAGACACAAAATTACCATACTTTGTAGTAATTATTACTCTTATTTAATGCAATGAAATTAACCCGGTTTGCTTCCTTAGCTTATTTGATGTCTTAGGCCATAATTATCATTTTTTTGGGGCAGAGCTAAGCTGGTTTTGTAAACTTATTAGAATTGACATTCTAATGAGAATCAAGATTGGCCTAACGGTCAACAATTCAATCTACGTGGGGGTTGTTTCAGGTTTGAATCCTCATACCCCCCCCCCTCCCAAGTTGCTCCTTTGTAGTTTGTACCAAAAAAAATGGCATTTTAATCACAAAACGGATTATCTGATGAAAAATTATATATTGCACAGGCCGATTGTCTCGAGTTTTAATTCTCAGAGTCTCTTACATGCATCAATATTAAAAAAGTGTACAATATTGGAGTCCATTAACATTGATTGAATACAGGGATGGCCCAGCGGCCCTAATTAATTGATGTCCAGCCCAACGCTGCATTTGGTACCCACATTGAGAGAGGCCCACACTGAAAAAACGAATAATGATATTTTGCCGCCACATAACATTTCAAAATTCTTCAAACACACACAAGCGCATATCTCCCTTTGCTGCATGTAATCTCCAAATCTCAACTTTGATACTTCAAATCATCTGAATATCATAGATTGCTAACCCTTCAAAAATAACTATTCGTACTATCATTTCGTTTTTGGTACATATATTTTCTATCAACTTGTATAAAAATTGTAATAATGTGTACCATAGCAGTAGTCACATCAATGAAGTCTTAGTCGCAAACTGATTTGGGTTCGGCTAACATGAACTTGTTCAATCATTAGTGCATGTAATTTCATTTGTTATATCGTCATTTTTTTTTCTTGGGTGCCAAAGATGTGAACCAGCATATAGAGTACTACTACAAATTGCAATATGAATCACAACCTACATTTCTAGAAATCAAATCAAAATCAAGATATATAAGAAAAGATCAGATGAGATTCAGAATGAGAGAATCATATCTGCCCATATATAAAAATACACTGCATCCATATGCATATAATTCTTCCAAACCCCAAAAAATCATCTACAAAAATTGGATTAACATACTGAGCTGTTCCATTTTATATATGTGATCTTCTCAGTTGTATTAATTCCATACACTAAACCCTTTGAATTGTCTTCCTTGATCTCTAATAAGGTACGTACTATAGTACTAAAATGAATTCACAGTTTCATGTACTTGCAGTCGACGATAGCCTCATCGATCGAAAACTTATTGAACGAATCCTTCGTACTTCATCTTTTCAAGGTTAGTCCATTTTGATTTTCTCATTTTTTTATTATTCGAAGTGAGCACATTTGATGCATTGATTATCTTATTATATTACCACTTAAACTAGTCGACATTTTGTCAATTCTCTTATCGCTTGATAATCAACATGATTTATACGTGAATAACTCATGTTTTTTTTCATAGACTTTCTATGCATGTGACTATGTGAGTAATTTTTTTGGAGTAATGTATGTAAATATGTCTTCTAGTTCTTTTTTGCAATATTATTTCTAGTATATATTTGATAATTTTTGGTTTTGTCTAATGATAATTATAATGCTTTTATTTTGTTGCATAGTTACCGTTGTCGATTCAGGAAGTAAAGCTTTGGAGTTGCTGGGTATGCATGAACATCATGAATCAATCGGTTCATCTCCAGAACACCATGATTATCATCAAGTACGTACTACTACTCAAACTAAACCTTTGGTATGAGTTTTTCTTGCATATTCAAACAAAACGGTTAACAATTCAAGAAACAAATGGAATAATACTACTTAATCGTACAATTATAAATTCTACGATCAATATTTGCCTCCATTATTAGTTACTTTGCTTAGCTAATTGTGCATGTTACGCAACAATATCTCTAGGTTGTGGACGTCAATTTGATAATAACCGATTATTGCATGCCCGGAATGACTGGTTACGATCTCCTTAGGAAAATCAAGGTATGTTCATCTCCATGATTTTTTCCTTTTGCGTGGATTTTTGAAGAAATTACATGTTTCTACTAATATTTTCGAATATGATTTTTATCATCTAATATCTTTTTTATATAATCTTGATTTCAAGGAATCCGAAAATCTGAGAGATATACCAGTGGTGATCATGTCCTCTGAAAATATTCCAGCTAGAATAAACAGGTTATATGGACTTTCTATTTTCAGAATTTGATTTCATTTGGACTAACTTTGTAATTTGATAGTATACCGCTTTCGTAGACAACTAGCTACACAATAGCAATTGATCTAGCTATTTGACGAAAAGTTTATGGCGATTAATTAACATTTTGTTTCAAGTTTTGTACTTAACTATGATTTTTATTATTTGTTACGAATAATGACCGACGGTTATTATAGAAAAATTACTAGTAACTAGTAACTAATACGCGTTTTATGATATTTCAGATGCTTAGAGGAAGGAGCAAAGGAGTTTTTAGTGAAACCAGTTCAATTATCGGATGTCGACAAGCTTAAGCCTCACCTGATGAAAATTAAGGATCAACGCTCGATTCAGGAGATGAAGCACATAACAGCATAATATACTTAATCATAGATAGAAGATGATCATGTCATTCTGATGATCTTGTCTGAGAACTATATATGCATCATGCATGACATTTTTGTTCATTTGTTTCAGTTGAAATTGTTTTGATAGTTCACTTTGAGTGACTTCTCACTTCAAATTAGTTGAATTAAAGTATTTAGTTCAAACTACATTAAAATATTCCGGTCGATGAATTTAATTTTTGCTCAATACATTTGGGCTTCTTGTCAAAAATAATGAAATTCCTTCATTTTGCAAATTTTTTTTTAAATTAACAACAAACATGTTTCATTTATTTTTGAGATAATTTTATTTTGGAAGTTATTTTGGTTGATATGTAAGTTAATTAAGCGACTTAGTACTTTACAAATAAATAAAGTTTCTATATGTAAGACATCAACGGGTTCTATGGTGTAGTGGTTAGCACTCTGGACTTTGAATCCAGCGACCTGGGTTCGACTCCCGGTAGGACCTTTTTTTCTCCTACTCCCACCCATAGTTTTATAGGCGAGTAATCTGTGTTTTCATTTCTCCAATGGTGAACTGAGTTGCCAATTGCATCTCCATCTCACTCAGCAAGAAATGAATCATTTGCGTCTCGGATACGTCTTTTTATCGACTAGGCTATAGACCTCTTCAGAGCTCAGAGCTTGCGAGGCTGATGAATAACAGGTTTATGTTGTGTTATGTCTCTGGGATGAAAAACTTGTTAATGACATCTTTGAACGTGTTTTCTTTTTCCTCTCAATGACATCTTCGATCATGTTATTGTTACTGACTCGTGACCTATTGCGACAAAATGGATACAATAGTCGGAACTTGTACGATATTGTTTGAGTGATGGGAATTCCTGCTCATTAAGTGAAAAGGAGCATCAACTTAGTACGCCTGTAATAGAGAATTTGAGACCACAGTATGACATCCAAAAACCAACAATGCTAATGAGAATACTATTTCTACAGAGGAAGACCAATTCAAATCATTTAGGGCACAGAGGCCAATTTATCTATACCAAAATTCACTTCCATGTATAGCTGTACCAATAATGGGTTTCAGAAGTAGAAGTGTTTCTCTCGCGATTATTTCTCACGAAATGGCATGACCAGATGCCGTTATATAACACAATTGGGACCAAGGCTTTACAAAAGAAGAATGTAAAAGAGAATTTGAGGGACTCGTGCTTGAGAATCTCCTAGCAATTCCAAAATGCCTAAACGCACCCAGCTCAGTAACGTAGCCAGTATGTCCTGCGCCTGAACCAGTTGTAGTCTGGCAATGGCCTGATCGGCCCCATAGCAGCAATGGCAACATCCTAAAACGAGGTGATAGAAACATGTTAATGTGTATGCGAGTGACAGAAGGCTTAGTGAAGTTAACTAGAACAGATGCACAAGGTTAACTGCTGCGCAATCACATATCTTGCACCACTAAATGCTATAGACCCCAATATTCCAGCAGATGATAAATTTTGCTCAAGCAGTAAAGCAAAATTTTCTGTAAACAGTAGATGTAAAGCATAGACAGAATGAAGGATGTCGTTACTCATTAGCATCTGCCTTACCTTGTCAAACAAGAAACGGTTTGCAACACGCTTCACAGTGCTGGCATCAACAGCATCAATTCTTTCAAACAATTCAGCAAACGGGATTCTTCGTCCATAGGCTAGCAACTGCAAGATAAAAGTAACAGGGTTCAATGCTTTTGAGACTGACCATAAATCAACTCACGAGTGACCAACGAAGTTGAACAACCAAAACATTAGCATAGAACTCATGTCAGCAAATAATGCTTTCCACATTTGGCTTTTTATCCAACGGATCTTTTAACAAATACTGTAGCAATTTAACATCCATGCAGATACTGTCACTTCGAAATATGTCCATTGAAGGAGGCCTTAAATGTCCTTCAGATATAGCTACTCACAGGTAATATGTTATTGAGGGAGGCAAGTGTCCGCTTGCTGGTGCACAGAATGTGTTAAAAATCAAATATCATTCATCTCCCAATATGAGAATCAAATATCATTCACATGTCAATAGTGGTGTGGATGAAGGGGGAAAGTTTTCAAACTCCTACTGTACGGGAGAAGATCACCCTCAAATCTCAGAAACCTTACACATTTGCTCTCAGACGACCACAAAATTTGCACACCAAAATGGATTCTCTTGAAAACAGTACGCAAGCTATCTCTAATGCAACAGCTCAATTGGTATCCTAGTGCAACCTCTCCATAGGTTTAACGCCAAATGCAATGGCCTTATATGCTGATTCAATCATTCAGGTTGCATAGGGCAGCCCGGTGCACATTAGCGTCCCCGCTAAGCGAGGGTCCGGGGAAGGGTCCCACCACAAGGGTGTAATGAGG
>JBBYHQ010000007.1:1009898-1024295 GCA_038382645.1 Spergularia azorica | reverse complement strand
CGAGTTGCATTTCTTCTGTTGGGTCCTGATTGCCAAGAATAGCCTGTGGCTCTCATGAGCCCGCCAAACGTCTGAAGATCCTCCGTTACTTCATGCCTTGAAAGTGTTGTAAGGCCTGGGAGAATGTCTCTCTGAAAATCCCTTTTTTGCCTTCCTCTCCGACCTTGTCCTTTCCGTGTTCTAGTTGTTAGCACACATGTAGTGTTCTCAACAATGGGGAAATCCGGGATGCTTGGTTTCGAATAGGATTCCTCAACACTACACTCTTTCAGTCTCAGAATCGTGTATTCAAAATCATCTAACCCTTTGGGTAACCCATCATCTTGGACCGAAATGTCGGCATCATTTCCACTAGAACAAGCTATACCCACAAACCAACTCAAGGGATCATCTTCTTCAGCTTCTGGAGGGAGACAAGTTGTTACCTCCGTAGATAATAGAGCTGAGTTAGCACAAGATGAGATGGCAACAATGGCAGCCGCAGCTGATTTGACAAGTTCACCATCACCATAATCTCTACTGCTGTCTGGTTGTATCTCTGGCTGCTGCTTCTCCAGTTCCTTTACTGAAGGAAATTCAACCGGAAGAATGACGTCCTCATTTTCAAAAGTTACCGGTGCTTCTAAATCAATACCAGTGTCAACCTTCACATTTCCGCGGTTGTATAAAAGTGAGGTTCCACAAGGACTTTCATCCTCCATTATGCAGGAATTGAGGTCAAAATGATTTTTGAGACTCACATCCTTAGTCTCTTTCTTATCCTGATCGTCATCCAGATCGCAATCAATAGGTTCACAAGGTATATTAATATCAAAAAGCCGTTTCCTCTTGCTAGATCTGATCTCTTCACGTCCTGATTGATGATGTAAATCAGGAGGGTTAATAACTTCCGTAATCTCTTGTTTTGGCATGGGAGGGTTATCAAATATAGGAAAACCTAAGATTTTTCTGCTGCTATCAGACTTCTTAGCTTTGGTATCGACATTATATGAACTTGATGCCACAGAAGGACCATGGGATAGAATTGGATCAAGCGAGTTCAATCCTTTCCTTAAATTTGCACTCTCACTATTGCAAATACCCTTTCCTCTAAGCCATGGCAAGACAGCAAGAGGATCCACTGGCTTGCAGCCCTCATCTATGATCTTACGTCCCCGTGAGTTGATATAATCACCGGACACACCATTTGGAAGTGCCACATTCAAGTTCATTTCTTTTACAGGGTGGACCTCAATGCAGCCAGTAGCCTTTAAGGAATTGTTAGTATGACTAGGCACTGTATTTTCACCGTTGCAGTTTACGTAATCAAAGCCAGCAGGGGGAAAGCGAGCTGCAAGTTCTTTAAAAGCAGCTGATGGACCTTGGTAAAACCCATTTCTTACAAGAGGTTCACTAACAAAACCTGCATTGGCTCCAGGGGTACTGTTTAGGTTCCACTTGTTACCAAACAAGTCATTGCTCTGAACGGCTGATTGAGAACTCTTAGAAAGAAATGGATTTGTCTGAACTGGTGTGTGCTTTTGGTTGAAATGGTTGGCTTTTCCCCAAGATGTGGCGGATGGATCCCATAACTTGCCCAAATCTGAGGGATGAAACAAACCAGGTTGACTTGAAGCATGAGACAACATTATTGGTTCAGCAATACTATGACTGGACAAAGAGTAACTCCGGTCAGACTTTTCTGCCACACCAACCGATTTCGCCTTCCACTGTTCCCCTTTGACATGATCACTTGGAAGAAAAGCTGGAGGTTGACGAGCTTGATCAAGCAGAAAATGCACTGGCTGAGAAGGTGCAGGAGCCTTGTCTGGATGGAATCCTTGATTATTGGATGGCACACTGGCTTTATAACGTTCTGAAACAAATAACAGATGGAGAAAGTTATTAAAAGGTCAGACTTTTGAGTAATAATATGTGCAATAAAATTTCCACTTGTCAAGGAATTCATAAACAGATTTCCCCTCCGACAATTACCATTAAAAGAAAACCCTCTGATGACTGACCAACAACGACATAAGAATTTTCTGTTGAAAAATGATAGTTGAGCTACAAAACTGATGGTTGACTAAATTGCTTGACTTTCAGAGTATGTATACACGAATTAACAATAAAGAACTTACTCTCTAAACCTGAAAAGATTATATGTTTGAGTGACTACGTAAAGTACAAGTAACCACAAAGAAAGGACCACTAATACAGGATAACAGCAATTTACGAGTAAATCTTTTCAGAGTTCAGGAATCTCAGTCGATAATAGTTACCCAATGCAGCACCACCACAGATAAACCCCAACTCAGCCACCCATTGAAAGATAAAAGTCGGATAATAGAGAAGGTTACATCATTACCTGATTCTAATGCATAGCGGAACCAGTCTTGACCATTTGGTCTGATATCCTGTATATTGTTCATCCCACTTATGCTGTTTTTCTTCGAGTTCTGAGTAAAATCCTTAGAAGAATCCATAAGCCTTGTAGGATGATCCCTATATGAAACATCACTGTGACTTACAGCTCGGCCTAAGAAGTCAACCGACGAAACTGTGGCCATTTCTTCAACATGCAAAGGCTCATTCAGGTCAGCCAAAGGCTTAGCTTTGCTAAATTGCAAATCAGAACTTGGTACAGCTCCTTGACACTCGGTCTTTCCAGGATAATTGAGAACCATCTTTCCGTTACAAGATGCCGATTTGCGGTTTTTGTCAGGGGATGAGCTCATGATTTCAAAATCTTTTACCCCACCATATTGCTCAACTTCATCTGTGTCAATATACTCATCAGCTGGAAGCTGCAGATCAAGCATTCTTCTTCTAACTTTAGTGGGTCTGGACTCTGAGACCTCCGAGTTTTTAGGGCTATAGCAATTCTGATATGGACTTGGGCCAGCCTGTATGCTCTTTCCTTTTGCAGAGTTTGGTGATGATTGCACAGTCTCTGGACCTGAAATAAGGGGCCTACCAGAAACAGGACTTGCCAAAGCAAAATTTGAACCATTGCATCTTAATGCATCCTCCGATTGCATTTGCAATGGCAAGGGGCTCGAAGACGATGATGTCTCATAAGGTATACGTTGCTTTAGTTGCTCCTTCCTCTTAACCTCTTCCATCAGATCTCTTTGCACTCTGTACAGTCGATGCAATTCATAGACCTGGATACCCATAGAACAAAGGGTCAATGGACATAGAAGTAAATTTCAAACTCCGCTAATAACCACTTCTCTCTTTCTGGAAAGAAATTTTTTCCTACACTAGCAAGCTAAAGCTGGAATTGCTTTACATCCTTTTGTTTCCCCACCCCACCGGAAAAGCTATATAGCAATCCCCACCCATAACCGCATTAGATGCTGGTATAAAGCAAAGCTAAGGCTGTGTCGACTAATAGCATATACTAAACATCTAGCAAATTTTAAAGTATACCTGATCCTTAAATACGGCTTCATGCTCAAGCATTGTCTGCTTCATAACATCCTTATCATATACAGGATGTGAATCTGTAATAGTCCTTGGCAAAAAGCCATAGTAAAATTGCCCATTGGTCAAGTTGCCATCACCGTAACAAGAAGGCCAGCCTGCACCATTGGTTTCACGACTAAGATCCCTCATCGAGTAATGCCCAGGCAAGTGATTTTCAATCTGCACTTTTGTTCCCATTCCTGCCAAATCATAGCCAAAAGTAACATTGAGCACATAACCTAAAAACAAAGGAATTATCAATTTGCACACAACAGTCAGCAAACCTATTTTAAATAACATGATCAAGCATAGTGATATGGAGTAACCACCCACCAGCAAATAATCTCACACCTTAAGAAATTTGCCATGATTGTCACTTGGTACCACACCATTCATACAAATATGGACGTCAATGCAGAACAGACTGCTCATCATGCAATTTTGTTGAAAACTCATTCAGTTTACTTTAATAAGGAAACCCAAAATCTAGGACTTTAATCAAGATTCAAGACCCATCATACATAGCTAGCCACGAGGCGTATCAAAATTTGCAGATCAATAGCTATATGCACCCACAACCAGCCAAATCACAGCCCTGCCCGTCTCGCCAAACAGTAAGAAGTGCAGGGCCTGTGACGAGGCGAAGGAGAATGAAAGTGGATTTTGTCCGTCCAAAATGTACATATAAAGGGGAAGTTGCCGTCACAAAATTGAATGGGTGAGAAGTATCTTTGGTTCAGATTATGAAGCACCTTAATACACATTGTCAAGAGAGAATAGAGATAAAACAGAATACGGGGTTAGACACTGATCTAGCTTATAGTGTCTGTCTACGCTCATATACCATATGGCTACTGCATGCAAACAAGACTAAGTATAAGAAACATCAGAAAGTTTTTTTTTGAGAAAATTAAAAATGCGAATGCTGAAGGCCTATGATATTATCTGTAATCTGCTACATTCACTCAGGATGCCTTTGCCAAGGGCAGATTATTAAAAACATAGCAACAAAACACAAAGACCGCTATAGTCACGTGTCAAGGCAAATGTTCATAGATCGTACAAAATCCATTTCTACTATGATCTGCATCCAGAAAAGGTAATCTGAATAAACTGAATTGAAATTCATTAAGAACATCCCAGACAGCCAATTAGTCCATACGATATAATATACGATCACCATGCTATTATCAAGCAAATCTAGACATCTCACATAAGACATTTCAGACAGCCAGTATGTAGGTGCGTGGCAATACACAACCACCATGTAACTCCCAAGCAAATGCAAATCACCATTCCCCAATCTAGCCCTCGAAATGAAATCACAGTACATGTAATAGATAATGAATATCCTGAACAAAAGAATGGTAAACAACAGAACTAGATATCGAGATCTTGAAGCAATCATAATGGAGGATAACGCCAACATACATATCATCACACACATTTTCAAATAACCACAGCAAAGATGATAGAAATTCAACATCAATTATTTCTCCCAATCATTCCAATACTAAACTCAGTACCCTGTCTGTCTCGAAATTCATGTCGCTACATTCTCATGACATTCCAGAAAGAGTAGGACATAACACTTCTTTTCTGCCACATAGCATAGACAGGAAGATAGGCCATAGAAAATAATGAAAGGTAGCATGGATCACTAAAAAGCTTTAAAATTTCTGGAGGTTAGACCAATATGGCGAAAAACACCATCAAGCCCAGACCTCAATATCACACTGTCAGTAAATTGCTAGTAAAGATCACCTTATCAATCAACCATGAATCAAACATTCAAGAACCACTTATCTAATAAAAGTCACAATTCCAAGTAATGCTATGAAGAGTAAACTACAAGTCTCTGAACAATTGAACAGTAAGACAATAAACAAAGAGAAAAGACAAAGCATACCAGTTTTCTCCATCAGAAAAAAAAAAATAATACCAATTGAGACCTTGAATAGTCAAAACCCTACTCCCAAACACAAAAAAAAACAGGAACTTTTCTCCCTGATTTCTTGATAATGAAACAACAGATCCCCAATAGATATACCCACAAACCAAATCAAAATTAAGGAATGAAATTACACATCAAATGAACAAGATATCCCAGATAAGAAACTTGAGATTTCCAGCATTGAATTACACTCAAAAAATCATATCAATTGAATTGGAACACTCCAAATTGACCCAATTCAACAAACAACAACAACAAAATAAAAAGCTACCAATTTAATCAGAATCATCATATGATCACCATATACAACCAGAAATCAAAATACCCACAAATCTAATCTGGATAACAAGTGAGAAATTAAGATTAAAAATGGAAACAAAATAAAATAAAAATAAAAAAGATTTTTTTTTACCTTTAGACCCACATCCTTCAATCACTCCCCCCCTTTCTCTCTCTAAGATATTTATCTTCTCCTTCACACTTTCTCTCTCTCCTCCTAAACAAATTTTGCCCCAAGGAGGATTTCAATCATTCAAGAAACAGCAGCTTAGCTTAACTTAACTTAGCTTCTCACACACACACACACTAACTTTCTCTCTCCTCAACAACACAAAATAAAAGTCCCATCATGAGAATTCAGTCACATAGGACTGAAAAAGGAATGAACTTTACAAAATGAGTTTGCAATAAAACCAAATATAAAAACAAAAAAAAACAAAAAACTTAATTAATTAATTAAAACTTGACAAAGATTAAAACTTTATTATACTAATAAAAACAAAACAAAAAACCCACTTATTATAACTCCATAAAAAAAGTAAAAAAACCACCAAAAAAAACTAATAATTAAAGTTAAATAACGTAGATAAATATAAAAAGAGGAAAATAATAATAAAACCATTGAAATTAGAGCTTAGTATTATTTAGATCATAATCATCATAATAATAATAATAATGATGATGATCAAGTAGTAAAAATATTAAAAACTTATTAAAGAAGGAAGATTTCGATCTGCTGGGCCAGTGTCTGAAACTCAAAAAGAATAAAACTTTGGGGGAGTTTTCTAGAGAGAGAAAATGAAGTTGTTTTTTTGCCCCCCTTTTTAGTGAGAGAAAGAAGTGAAAATAAAAATGTGAAGTTTTTTTTTTTTTTTAGTAGGAGAAGAAGAGAGAGAGAATGAGAGAGATCCCAGATAAGGAAATCTTCACACAAACAACGACCTTCTAAGAACAGTGACATGAAATTTGTCAACATCCGGTCTCTTTTTATTCTTCTGCTTTTTTTTCCTCTCTCTCTCTCTCTTATTTCTCTCTCTAGAAATATTTTATTTCAATTTGTAAATTAATTATACATAATTATTTTTAATTTTTATTGGGGTGAGGGGTATTTTCTAGATTTTCTCCACTTTTCTTGCTTTTGGGTACAAAATATATTTGACAATAATAATAACAATAATTGGATGATTAAGAAAATGGAAAAAGAAAAATGTTTGAATGAGTGATTAAAAAAAAGGAGTAAAATCAGTAGTACTGAGCACCCAACACGCCTGCAGTACTGGCAATAACAACACACCAAACTGGACAAAATTTTGAAGTATTGTTCTTAATCATTATTCTGCTAATAATTATTGTACCAACACTATGGTATCTATACTACTGTCTACTAATAATAAATAATAATACTAATTGTAACAATAATGATGTTATTAATGTTACTTTCAGAAAAGTAGTAATGTTAGCTTACTTTTACTGCTAGTGATAATTCTCAAAATTTGGGAGGAATGGAAGATGTCGATACTTTTGTAGTGTGATTAATAGGTGTTTGTTTACGGTATGAGTACTTAATGCGTTAGAGGTAGTTTTTCCTATAATGTTAAGTGTTTTTGGGTTGCTTGACGATTGAAATGAATGTACATATATGGATCTATTGTTTACACAAGGGAGTTAAGTATGTGACTCCATATTTTGAAAAAGGTATTGATTTTCCTATGTTCGGTGTCAACAACGATGAAACCTTTTGACAAGTCCCGTATATCCTAGCCGCTCTGTCATACGACAAATAGTTCCGTGGATTATCTATCTAATTAAGATATAGACATTTTGATCATATCTCTTTGTAGATTATTTTTCGAAATAATATTATGAACTTATTACGAATATTGAATCAGAATCGCGAGAATTTTTTTACCTTTGAAACAATGGCCTATAACGACCCAAATATATGTTTTGACCTTTGAAAAACACATATATATGTCGTGATATATTCTTCAAATTATTGAAAATTTTGTCCTCCATAATTGCGCACTTTAAAATATGGCATTCAATTTTCACACATCGTAAAAATCTACCTTGCATTTTCTCCATGGTGGATTAATTATGATTTCTCTCTTGGCCTTTTCTTACAATATCTTGTTAATGCCAAGATACATCCTTTGACAACTAGTATCTAACCAATTTAATTATTCGAGAGTTATAAGGAGTGGGCCGCAAAATGGCGCATAGAACCTTCACTCGATTTGATTGTGAAAACATCTTTGCCAATAAAAAAATGATTGTGATTTAGAAATCATAATACTACGTATTATTTATTGGTAAAATTCCTCAATTAGAATCTGATATATAAAGCATTACAATTGTATAATCTACAGTATGTTCATTTCTTCTACATACGGTAACTCCGTAAGAACATTGGGCATGTCATATAAAAAATGCCGAGAGGGTCTTTGTTTTAAACTTGAAGGATTGATTTCAAAAAACGTGTAAAACTTCACTAATGATAATAAATAATCATAGAACGTTACTTCACATCATTAAGAAACAATCAACTTCTTATACCACAGGAGCGTTACAATTTTAGTAGAACGTGATACACGTAACACAAACTATGTGCGAAACCAGCTCACGCAAAATCCATTCCTTTTTTGACAAATGTGCTCATAAGAATCTAAAAACGGTCACAAGTCTCTCAACTTTTCAAATTTGATCAAATCCATTTAATAATAACACTCTCAATAACAAAAATTATTAACCTTTTTCTTTTATAAAGGCACGCATATTGTATTCAAACAAAGGCATAGGTATAAGTAGCTTTTTGAAAGTTCTAATCGGTTAATGCGAGATCTACCGCATGATAAAACCTACATAATAATTTTTTGGTCAATAATAAGACTCAAATAATACCAGTATACTATCAAAGAATGTATGATTTCAACTAAAAAAACTCATTATATCTAACACTTTTATCATAATCACTAGCTCAATACATATCAAAAGCTCGATAAATCGTCAAAATAGCGACATTTCCCAATGACATACGGCATTAACTTTTTTTCTGTTATGAGGGCATATCAGGAACAAAAAGAAATTATAGGTATAAGTGGCTTTGAAAATTCTAATTTAAGCTAAGTTGTCTAATTGGTTAATGCCTTAATTACATAGCAAAGACAAGTTTATGGACCCACCTGGGGCATACCTATGAAGAAAACAAGACTATTTAACAAGATCAGATGAGGTTTGGCTATTTAATAATATTTCCAAAGGTTGGTTGGTTCATCAAATTGACCTTTTCATAATAATATAAATATATAATTACATGAAATTGTATAAATAAACCATATTATAAAAAAATTGATAATGCATGTTGGTGTGGGAGTATTTTGATGGTACTTGATTCTTCCTCTTGCCCCCCCCCTTCTTAACAGCCAAGGTCTGATTTGTGTGAGTGTACTGTTGTACCCTTGGAATTTCTGAAATGCTGCCACGTGGCCAACATTTCATCCTAAAACCAAAGCCACACATGACACATTTTGTAGGGATATTCAATTCAATGTTCAATTTTCATGATACTAGTCATTGGATCATTTTGTTACCGATGACCGTTTAAGTAGATCGTTAACGTTTGATTAGGCTTTTTCATATAACTTTCAATCAATCATTAACACTTAAAATAATGAATGGATAGAGGCAAATACCAAAAGACCGTATTCAAACATCTAATAAGAAAATATTGAAGAAATTCATATTTTGATGCACTGGTAAGAGAACATGTTCACTCAATAAGTTGTACAGTACAAATGTTTGATATATGGTGAGACGTTGCTCACAATCTCCAAAGCTCATCTTCACATGTAAAGTAATCTAAGCCTATACTTTCAAGTTTCATAATCAATACTAATGCTATTGTACCTTATAAAGTAGTTAGTCGAATTAATCATACTCCATATGTATTTTCAGAAAATACTCCCTTTATATGTTACATTAGGATTCACCAACCAGATATATATGCACCTAGTACGACATTTATGTGGATATACTAAGAACTCTTCTTCTCCTTCTTCTTCTTTTAGGGACAACAAAAAAAGGGGTGGGAGATTACATCAAATTCAGTTTCGTCAAAAAATGTTTGGGAAAGTACAATAAACGAAGAACTCTCTTTAAGGGTGTATTTTGCCAAGCTATTGGACTTACTTATGAGATCTAGATATTAGAGTTGTCCAAATACATCAAATTGAGAAACTTTTTGAATTTTTCGAAAGCACTTCTACCGTAAAATTGTTTCTTACAAATCGAATGAACCTCCTCCTACAAAACCAATGTCTCATAAAGTCATAATTACTTGCGAATAAAGTTAGAACTCGATCAAATAAGCCCTTAATCTCTGATGTGAATACAAGTAATAGATTAAACACGATCACATCTTACTGGATGTTAATTTTGGACAATGATTTTGTACAAGTAACATGCAAAATTGCAAATGTGCTTTACACAAACATATTTTTTTGTGCTTTGTAAAAAGAGCGTTTTACGCATGTGTAGTCATAAATATTGGGCTACAGGGCTAAGCCGGCTAACAGGCTGACTTGACCCACACTTCAGCTGTAGAGTTCCGTATTTAATTGGGCTAACAAGCAACAGCTATATATTTGGGCCTTGCTAGTTGCTGCTTAAGCTTGATCATGCTATCGTTTTTTTTTTTCTCCTTTTCTAAAGATAATCTCTTGGTTTCTTACGAGGTCACGAGAACTAGTGCAAAACGTATATCAGTAGAGGTAATTTTGTTTGTAAAAATTATTTAATTACGATTAAAAATCATGCAGTCTATTTCATCATATAAAATTTTTAGGAGACCATATGGTCATAAAATTATAGTGACACAAAAAAAAAACTTACGCGGATATATTACTTGTTTTTGCAATATAAAACTGTGAGATTTCAAATGCCGTCGGGGAAATTGACCAATGAGTGCAACATTTCAAATCCTTTTAATATACGACTAACAAGTATTATTTCAAGCCACATTTTAATTGTAAAACTGGTTGATAAGTTATGGTCAAAACGTCTCACCGAGTGATTTGTCATTTCCTTATGAATATTGAGACTTAAAATGTTACTTTTATTGGGCCAAGTGTTATGCTGCTAAATTCAGTAACCTTTACCTTGTTCGTTTTACCATTTAACAGCTACACTAAATAGCAGCATAGATACGTATCCTTTGACAATAAACTACACTTCCACCACATAAACGAAATCTTATTACAGACAGAAATCTAAAATCGTTAATATAATTGGTCGAGTCTGGCACTAATTGAAACTAATGAATTTCATAGAGTTGGGCGGGAGAAGATAGTAAATGCAGTGAGTATATTTGGAAGGAAACTAGATTCGCAGGGAGGTTTGTCCGTACAGGGAGGGGTCGCGTCAAAGAGAGTCACAATCTCTCACTCTCGGATCCCCATGCCCATCAGCCGTCCCCGCGAATCTGGGGACTTCCGACGTCACCCGCATTAATCAGCCCAAATCAAACTTCAAACTGAAATGACAAATATACCCCTACGGCCCTACCATGTTTCTGCTGGGTTGTAGATACCACACAGATTATTACTATGATGATGGACCCCACACCATCCCAATCAAATTTGTGATCTGCACTTCACTTCCGTAGTTCCGTCTTATCCGTATGACCGTATCATCCACTTCTGCCAACGTGTCTCCTGGCCCCATTCTTTTTGTTGCAGGTTCACTTAATCAACCTCAAAAACTAACCCGTGGCTGCTCTTTTCGAGCTTATTCTCATGTTTAAGCTATGTGTTAACTTAGAGAATCACATGTAATATTCGTCGTTATAAAATATTTAGGGCATGTTTGGTATCGTTTTCTATTTTCAATTTTCAGTTTTCTTTTTAAAGTCAAGGTCCCGTTTTTGAAACCCTAAAAAGTGGTTTTCAGTTTTCAGTTTTCAGTTTTCATTTCTATATGACTATCTTATAACCAAAAAATTTAAAGTTAATTTTGTAACTTATTAAACTTTTTACGCAAAAAAACCAAAAACTGAAAATGGCAGTAATACCGAACGGGGCCTTAGCTATGTCTAAAAGATGACTAATCCACTCTAGATGAATGAATATGGTGTTGGCTTGTTGGGTTAATATACATGCAATTTAGATAATAATATCAAAAAATGTTATTGTAATAATTAACAAATACAAAGTGAATCAATGAATCATATGCACGAAATTTACTGCATATATACAGTACTCAATTCCCTGGTGTGAAAAAATATTTACTACGGGGTATATATATATTATTAGTAGATTATAACTGCTAGTCGCAAAATGAAACTTATGTAAAATATAATTAAAAGCCCATATCTTCATCGAGAAAACTTGAAAATGCTACCGTACATTGAAGTGAAGTGACTGCTTTCCTATTAGCATCAATAATGGGTTTACTTCACCGAGAGGTAAGAAAAAAGGTGGATAGTTATATAAATGTATTCCATTATTTTCGTTTGTTAATGTTTAATTTGAATACATGAGAAGATGTCAATACGAACATTAATATTACAACGAAGTGGCAATATTCTTTATGACAAATTCATTATATTTTAAACAAGGGCCGGTCAAGTTCAGGCCCAATCACTCTTTAGTTACCCATTTACTTTCATCATTTCTGGAACAACCCATTTGGGACAGAACTAGGCCACTCATCACAACATGGGCCTTTATAGGCCCTCACATCCTTGGAGTAAAAATTCTTGAAGTTTCACAAATAAAAAGGGCAGAGTTCAATCAAGGTTTTATATAGACAAGTCTTTCACAACTATTTGTACTCCCTAATTTTCACTCTCAATTAGTACAAATAATATATTCCATGACTCGCAACACAAAAGTCCCCACTGCTCTTTTACAAACTTCCACTCGTAGAATATAAAAAGAAAAGCCAAAAAAATTTGTTGTAATTATTACGAATTAACAACAAGTTTGTGTAGATTTCGGTCATTTAAACAAAAGCTAAGGTTTAATTGGCCGATAATATTTTAATGTCACTTCAATCCTTTAGTAGACGAGAATGATGGTTTAATTGCGTGGGTAAAGTACAAATTGATCACAGGCTATATACAAAGACACGACTTGTAGAAACAAGTTCAAGACAATCTCGACGATGGATAATCCAGGAAATAGTTTGATGAAGATGAAATCAGATTCAATTGTGGTTATGACGATTACTTATGGGATAATTGTGTTGTTTTGCATCTTCTCCGTGCTACGTCTCGGTCTGATTTCAAGTTTCAACCTTAGCTCTTCCATTCCGACACTACCTTCACCTACAAACAATACAGGTGTGTAAGAGACTTTAATTTCCTCACCTTTGCTTTGCTTTAATTTGCAAGAATCCTCCCTGATTTTGTTCCTTCTTTGGCATTTGTGGGTTATTAATTTTAAGGTATCTTGCATTTATTATTTTGCACCACATTTATTTATAGTATCCCAAAATGTTAAAGGTACGTGTATAAACAACCAAAAGAAATAGTGTCTACGTACATACATTGATACATACATCCATGTCAAATCAGAATTTTCCTTTAAAAAAGATATAATAGAATAAAATAAAAATGTTGAATTACTATTGAATTTTTTACAAGGACTTGTCTACAATATTTTTAAAAAATGAAAGATAATCAATTACGTGGATGTGATAATAAATAAAATAACGTAGGTCATATCCTAGTTATGATTTGTGAGAGTCACTTGATCCTTCATCTGTATGCCTAAACTATTTTTCTTTGTTGTTCACATACATATCGATAAAAATAGAAAGATGATTATATCCTAATGTATACTTCATTCTTACTGTACGTGGTTTCAAATGTACTGCGTTTTCATTGTTATCATCATACTCATCTACTCCCTCCAATCAATATCTTCGTTTAGCCCGAATGTGTAAGGAAATTTGAACATCATATGGACAAAATGGACAGAGTATTAGACTCTTATTACTCTAACATATAGTTGTTGCACTTATGTTTTGCGTTAGCACAAAGGCCTTTAGTAAGTTGAAGCTGGCATTATCATTGTGATTAAGTTAGGAGCGCATCATTTGCTAAAATTATACTCCGTAAGTAATTGAAGGATAACTTTCTTTTTATTGGTGTCTAAAAAAACATAAGTGCAATTGTTAGAGGTACAACTCTCCTTTACAAACATATTAAGCATGGTTTGTTCTTCAGGTTCGAATAAAATACTTAAATTGATTGAATCTTGTACCTTGCATTGCTAGAAGTCTAACTAGAAAAAAAAAGTCTCTTCTTGATAAGAAAATCATTGTTTGATCCACAAACTATGTGTGAAGACTGAAGGTCGTGACCATTTGATTCGGTTGTGGTCCTTGACCCTTGATCATTATGCGGAGGAGCCTCAGTCCACTACAAAGCCATCGAGAAATTCCTGATACACTCGCGCCGTCGTCTACGTCCAACAATCCACATGGATTTTGAATTATTTGGTCAACGACGATCTATTTTCTTTCTAAATACTTCATACATATCATTCTATGACAAACAGTGACTCTAATAATTAAGAAAATTGTTTTAGCACTCCAAAAATCCAAAATTATAAAATTACAATTTTTTTTTTTGGATTAATTCACGTGGTACCCTCGTGTTTTGTCGATTTGCACGTGGTACCCAATGTTACAAATTTGTACCGAATATCCTC
>JBBYHQ010000007.1:983239-995022 GCA_038382645.1 Spergularia azorica | reverse complement strand
TTAGACGGGGTAACTTCAGATTCCTCAGGTTCCTCTTCAATTGATTTTATAGCAGGTTGCATCTTTAGACGACCCATATTGATAACTTGACTACTCTTGCAAACTTAAATACTACCTGCAACGCACAGCCACAATTGAGCTGTGGCTGATAAAAACCAACAAAACGTAAGCCAGTGCCCATGCAAGCCAATACAGAACACAGAGGCCCAACTATAGAAAGGTAACGTGGCATTCTACAATCTTACAGCATCGAACGTGTATATTCTTCAAGAGAAATAACACATTTATTCCTGACATATGACTTACGGTACTATACCGGAAAGAATCCTATAACAAATCAAAAATTACATTTCACTACTTCGTATCTGTTTCCTTGATTCCACATTTCCGAAAACAAAGAGGTTTCATATGTTTGTCATTACTCATTGCCAAAAACTACTCCCTAAGTCCCTAGTGCTATAATGTTAATTTCACCATATTCCCTTGATATCAATCTATCATTATCATCCATTCCCCGACCTCCTTAATGAATTAATTGATTAGGTCTCGGCTTCAACTTCCCTCCCCCACCCCTCACCCCTCTCCCGAACCCCTCCTAAACTGCATACATTAGTGAATTACGTCCCGAATTCAAGTCTTCATCCTCAACATCTCCAATTGCACCTCACTACCACACCATCACCCCCCGCCCCCCGCGCAAAAGCAGCATCAACATTCAACAACCACCGTCGTCAGCACTACTTACAACCAGTTAATTCGAAATCCGACGGTTGCAATGACATGGATCTATTTTAGACCGAGATCAACGGTTCCACTCATAATTAACACACATTTCGGAAAATGCGAAAAGATCTACTAATCATAATTTACTCCAGCAATTCAACACTAATCAAAAACGATAATGAATGAAATACAGACTATAATATAACTATAATAATCTAAATCTTAGGTCAAAAAAATTAAAAATGTAAATAGATAAGTACCTTTCTAAGGACAATTCAACAGAAAAAATCCCCAAAGCTGGGGATAAAGTTCGGCGAAAGCACCACCGTACCACGCCACCGTCGGGCGAAGTCCGATCGGGAAGCAGCCACCGCCTGCGGTGGAGCCGGCGTGAGATAATTTTTGTAAATGTAATACAATACAGTTTCGAAGAGAGAGAGAGGGAGTGGGATGAATCGTACCAGGTGAGATGAGGAGTCGTGAAGGTGAAGCTTGATGAAGAGAGTAGGGTTTTAGAATCAGAGAGAAGAGTCAACAAGTCTGGAAGAGTGGGGGAGTTGGCGTTCCCGACGTGAAGGTGAAGCTTTGATGGGAGGAATTTGTTTTCCTCCTTTCTCTCTCTCCTCCTTCTCGTTCTCCTACTGGGTCACACTGGTTAAGTGGTCAAGTTAAGTTACTGCGTTCCCAATTCCTCCCAAAATGTGCAAACTCGCGCTAATTTATGAGGACTTCTTTTTTGTTTGTTTGGAAAATTTGTGGGGAGCTCGCACTTTCATTATTTTGGCGGATCATCTCCTTAAATTTATATTGGGTAAAGTCACCAAATATAAATAAAACGAAGGGGTGCACCCTCTCACCAAATGTAAACGCAACAAGTTGAATTACCTCCTGCGGAATTACGGACTATTCTTTGTGAAGATGATCTCGGAATCGCTTGGCCTCGATAAGTTAGGGAGTAGTTATCCACGATCTTCTAATCCCCTTAGTCGTTCGCCACCCATTAAGAGGTAGGGTATGTTTTTTTAGCTGATTTTGGGCATCTAGCATAAGGTTTTAGCTCCAAATTTTGTCAAAACACTTAATATGACCCGTGGGAGGTACTAAAAAAACTTGAGTCAATTTTGATACACAAGGTGGTATTTAATTGAAAATGTACACAATTTGGTATTTAAATGCCAAATTTCGCATCACAATGTGAACATAGACGAAGTAAATGTATAAACGTGAAGTACATTACAACGTCAAATGTTTCGTCAAGTTCAAGATCGCACATGAGAGGGAGAGCGGTAACAAGTAGATGAGCTCATTACCACAAATGTTTGTCGAGAAGGGGGTGCGTGAGTTTAGCGGTGATCGGTAAAGACGGAATATCTGGGGAGAGGGAGGATTAGGGAAATCAAGGAATCGTGGGGATGAAGGAGTTGAAGGTGTCGGGGCTGGGTAGGGGAGAGGTAGATGAGTGACAGTTGTGAAGGAGAGAGTGCAAGGTGGTGGTTGTCGTGGAATGAGAAATGTAGCAGGTACTCCCTCCGTCCCAGCTCAAACGCCTCGTGAGCCTTTTGTAGTGGAATAAGAAAAATGGGTAAAATAAGTAAAGAAGTGGTAGTGGAAGAAAATTAGGAGAAAATTGGAGAGAGAATGTGAGGATTAATAAAAAGTAGGAGAGAGAATGTGAGAGTGGGTCGGAAGATTAGAAAAAGGTAGGAGTGATAATGATGTCCCAAAATAGTTGTGGTGTTTGAGGTGGGAAGTCCCGAAAAGGAATATGGGGCGTTTGAGCTGGGACGGAGGGAGTAGTTGTCATGAGATGAGAGAGTGATGTTGTATTTAATGGAAAATGTTTAAGAACAACCTCTACTACAAGTCTATATTGATAATTTCCAAATTTAATTGCGAGACGGTCTCACAATGACTGTAATAAACTTAACATTTAGGCCTCGCCTGGTATGCAAGGAATTGTTAGAGGGGAACAAATTCATGGGTAAATAATTAGTGGGGGATTGATTATGGGGGTAAAAAATTCTTGATTTGTAAGTTTGGTATACTAGCTTAATGACTACTTGGGTAATGTTTACCTAGGTTTGGTTAGGGGGTAATCAATGGAGAGAAGAAGAAACAAAGGAGAAAAAGAGGAGAGAGAAAAGAAACATACCACAGGGAAGAAGATGAAGATGCAAAGAGGAGAGAGAAACGAACGTTTGGGGGGAAATATTTTCCTCCAGTAAAAGTTTCAGGGGGGTTGAAAAGAGGAAAGTATTTGGGCTTGGTGGAGGGCCTTAATTTTTCCACTCAATCCAAACCTGCAAAATAGGCCTAAATTATTACTAATTAATTTTTTTTAGGCCAATTAGTGCCAATTCAAGCAAGCCCTTAAGGTAAGTCTTAAAACAGGAAAATCGTAATTTATCTTACGTTTTAGGAAATTAGAAAATCTACGAGGAGGAGATTCTGCGCAACCCGTTCAGCCTCCGTCTGTGGTGGCGCTACCTCGTCGCACGCAACGACGCCCCGTTCGATAAGCGGTCAATCATCTACGAGCGAGCTCTAAAAGCTTCACCAGGAAGCTACAAATTATGGTATGCATATCTTCGCGAACGATTAGAATTAGTTCGTAATCTTCCAATTAATCACTCTCAGTATGAAACCCTAGATAATACATTCGAAAGAGCGCTTATTACCATGCATAAGATGCCTAGGATCTGGATTATGTACTTAGAAACCCTAGTTACGCAGAATTTGATTACTAGAACTAGGAGAACTTTTGATCGGGCTCTTTGTGCCTTGCCGGTTACGCAACATGGTAGGATTTGGGAGTTGTATCTAGGGTTTGTGAGTCAGAAGGGGGTTCCGATTGAGACCTCGCTTCGGGTTTATAGGAGGTACTTGAAGTATGATCCGACTCACGTGGAGGAGTTTATCGAGTTTTTGGTGAGTTCGGGGGAGGTGGCAGGAGGCGGCTGAGAGGTTGGCTGAGGTGTTGAATGATGACGGTTTTTGCTCGATGAAGGGGAAGAGTAAGTATAGTTTGTGGCTGGAGTTGTGTGATTTGTTGACAAAGCATGCCACGGAGGTGGAGGGGTTGAATGTGGATGCGATAATAAGGAGTGGGATTAGGAAGTTTACGGATGAGGTTGGGAGGTTGTGGACGTCGTTGGCTGATTATTATATTAGGAGGGGGTTGCCTGAGAAGGCCAGGGATGTTTTTGAGGAAGGGATGATGAGTGTCGTGACTGTAAGGGATTTTAGTGTGATTTTTGATGCGTATACGCAGTTTGAGGAGAGTATGCTGGCACTCAAGATGGAGAGTATGGATTGGAGTGATGGTGAGGTGGAGGAGAGGGGTGAGGGTGAAGATGAGGACCAGGAGGAGGATATTAGGTGTGATGTTGGGTTTTCGGTGTCCAAGCTTGAGAAGAAGATTCTCAAGGGCTTATGGTTACACTACGATAATGACGTAGATATGATATTGGCTAGGTTGGAGCTTTTAATGGATAGAAGGCCGGAGCTTGCAAACAGTGTTTTGCTCCGACAGAATCCTCACAATGTGGAGCAGTGGCATCGACGAGTAAAGCTCTTTGAGGCCAATCCAACCCGGCAGATTTTGACTTACACCAAGGCAGTGAGGACTGTGGATCCTATGAAGGCTGTGGGATAGCCTCATACTCTGTATGAGAGTCATAATGATCTTGCTAATGCAAGGGTCATCTTTGACAAAGCTGTGCAAGTCAACTATAACGCTGTTGATCACCTAGCAAGCGTATGGTGTGAATGGGCAGAGATGGAGCTTAGGCATAAGAACTTCACAGGAGCACTTGACCTGATGCGGCGTGCAACAGCAGAGCCATCTGTTGAAGTTAAGCGTCAGGTATGTATTATTTCTCTACTATGTTCAATTTGGTTTTGTTTTGTAGCATATGAACAGTCTGCAGGTGATCTTACTGATGTGTTAAAATTTTTACATCTATGCTTAATAGAGTATCTCAGTAAGTGTTCTCATAAATCTATTGTCCTGTCATCTAGGTTCTGGCTTCGGAGTATATCTAGATTAAAAGTAATTTGGTCTTGACCTTGTAGCAGAATGTAACATGATTACTTGGTATGGTGGGATTGATTATGTATACCCAAAGTAGCAGGGGTTTTTCGTTTAGTATGCCTACCAGCCTGACATTTTCTGGGGATGGGGGAGACTTTTGTAGGGGAAAACATGATTCTTTATGGCATCGTGCTAGTAGGGGCATGCATCGTCTGTATTCAATGGTACATCACATAACCTCTCCACCAAGTTGATTGATGTTGTAAAGTCTGGCTTGAGAGGTGCAGCATGTCGGTGGTTGGGCGGCATGTTAAGAGGTGGTTGACTGGGTGGTAGGTGTTGGAGGTGGTAGGTTGAGAGTTTGAGGAAGGTCGGGGGAGGGAGGAGAGAGAATGAGGGGTAAGGTGTTTTAATATATGGTTCTTCGGAGTCTCTACGGACGAGCTAGTTGGACACATTAGGGGCTAAGGCGGTTGGACTATTCATACACAAAACTATCTTGATGTTACAATCGTGATTGGCTAATCTGTAATCTGTATTACGTGAGAGGATTTGAGTGTATTCTTTTGCTTGGTATCAATGCATTGTGTGAATTGGTTGATGTTTGCTTGCTGCCTCCTGGAGTCTTGGTGCTAGTGTTCTGCTGTTATCATGCCTGTATAACATATTTGTATGCAGGTATGTGTTTATGGTACTTGGGGAGAGGGAGGGATGGGGTTGTTGGAGACTTGGAGATAAGCATTGAAGAACTGCTTCCCTTTAGGTGCTTTTCTTCCATTTTATAAAGTTGTGACACAATTTTGGACCGGGTTTAAAAGTTTGCCTTGATAAATGGATTTAATGAGCTTGTCGATAATGGTAATGGGGGCTATTAAGTTAGTGATAATGCTTCCAACACCTGGGGGTTGTTCCCGTTTAATTTTATTTTTATTTTAAATTGGGTGTAACAATGTGGCTTTTTGGTGTTTCAGTTATTGTTTTCTTCTGATATGGGGATCGAGGTGGGGGGGGGGTGCTTCTTGGCCGGAACTGGAATATTAGATATGTTGTTCTGGCAGTCTGCCAAATTATAGGCGAGGTTCTCTTGAGGCCCGTCAAATCATTTTGGGAATAAGGCTTGGTTGTTGTTGTTGTTGTTGTTGTTGTTGTTGTTGTTGTTGTTGTTCTCTTGAGGCCCGTCAAACCGTGCTACCTGAAACATACGAAATTGTAAAGAGAGGTTAATCTAACTAGGAACCAGAAGACAAATTCATTCTTATGACTGAGCGAATTCTTGTTTCTAGCTTTGAACTTTGTCACTGGATACCAGTGAAGCTCACTGTTTGCTGCCGAATTTCTCCCAGTAAAGCAGATACTCCTCTAGATAGTCCTGGTCCTGTCTTGAACTATTGGAAAGTGTCTGGCAATACGTTTAAAGCTTAATACACTAAATTGGAGTTGGCAAAATCTTCAAGAAATAGCAATACCTTTGTGGTCTGACAAGTTGCCACTCAGCACCAAGTGGTGTCTGTCTGTCTGAATTCTGCACTTGCGAAATAATACATAAAGAAAAAAAAGCTAGTCCGCTGCTTCTGTGCTTAGCAGTGAATATTTGTGTTTGTTCATTTACATGTATTAAGGGGTATGAACTAATTAATTTGCATTTTTCTGAGCAGTTGCTGCGAATGGTGTTGAACCTGTCCAGATTAATGTCCACAAATCATTGAATTTATGGACATTTTATGTGGACCTTGAGGAAAGCTTTGGTGGTTTGGAATCGACTCGTGCTCTGTATGAGAGGATACTGGATCTTAAGATTGCTACTCCCCAAATTATTATAAATTACGCAATGCTTCTTGAGGTATGACTTTCTAAATGCTTAGTCTGGTCTTAGCCAGCTATGCAGCTGATCTAGTAAGCTTTGCTGTCTCTTCTGACTACATTCCTTCTTTTGTTACAGGAGCATACGTATTTTGAAGACGCTTTCAGGGTATACGAAAGGGGTGTGAAGATCTTTAAGTATCCACATGTAAAAGATATATGGGCTACATATTTATCCAAGTTTGTGAAGAGATACAAGAGTTCTAAGTTAGAACGAGCTAGAGAGCTCTTTGATAGTGCTGTTTCAATGGTATGCCTCTCTTATATTTCTTAGCATTATTTGTTGCATATGTGCTGCTTAAACTTGCGCTTCTCACTGATGATATATATGCTCCCTCGCCCCCTCCTCTCAGCTACTCTTTGTCAAAGCACAAAGTCCTTCTGTAGCAATTTCTACAAACCATATATTTTCAGTGGACACAGTGAAAGATGGTTTCAACAATTCCTCTTCCAATTTTCTTTTGAGATGTTGTGGTTCGTTCTACACGGTTTCGACTTTCCAGCTAAATTATAATATTGGGGCAATTATGTAACTTCTATGCCTCTAGGTCCGTTTAAAGTTTAAACAAGTGAAAACCATATATTTTCTGTCGACACATTTATAAAAGATGGAATTTACAGTTCCTCGTACTTCTTTATTTTTTATTTTTTGAGATGTCGTAGTTCATTCTTACATGGTCTCCAGCTAAATTATAATATTGGGGCTTCTATGTAACTTGTATGCCTTTAGGTCTGTTTAAACAAGTGATGTGAGGTTGACACCCAGCCGAAATTAGACCCCTAATAGCTGTGATCACCGTATATGCCAAGATACATAACAGACTGAGAAGGGCAAAACTTTTTTCAACTAATTTTTCTCGATTTATTACAGAAGAATAGTTTTGTATTTTCAGCATTTACACGGTTACAAATCCTGAGTTTCCATATTATGAATGTTACGTCATTTACTGGAGTTGGATATATATCTAACATTCTTGTTCTATGTCAGGCTCCTGTGGATTGTGTGAAGTCTTTGTTCCTGCAATATGCGAAGTTGGAGGAGGATTATGGCTTAGCTAAGCGGGCAATGAATGTATATTACGAGGCTACTAAAGCTGTCCCAGGTGATGAGAAGTTGAGCATGTATGAAATGTACATAGCTCGTACAGCTGAATTTTTTGGTTTACCACAAACCAGGGAAATTTATGAAGAAGCTATTGAATCGGGCCTCCCTGACAAAGACGTGAAGACCATGTGCTTGAAATATGCTGAACTTGAGAAGAGCCTTGGGGAGATTAATTGTGCTCGTGCTATTTACATGTTTGCCTCCCGTTTTGCTGATCATAGAATGGATCCTGATTTCTGGAATACGTGGTATGAATTCGAGGTCCAGCATGGGAATGAGGACACCTTCAGAGAAATGCTTCGTATTAAGAGAACTGCTATTGCATCATTCAGCCAGGTAACCATTTGTTTCTCTGAACTGCTGCTGCATTTTCAATAATGGTGATCACCATCTCGTACATTATACTCTATAACCTTTCCACTGCCTCCACTGGTAACATCACTTGCTGTTCCTTTACCCTAGCCACATTAGATATGTAGTGCCACTTGTAACCTTGAGGCCACCTGAGTGTTGTGGTGAGATTGGGTTTCACGTTCCACAGTAGTTGCTTGCGTATGGCTAATCGTGGAGGCAAATGCCTAGCTTATCTAAAATGAGTAGGCAGAAAGAAACAGAGGTATCATTACCCTAATTTATAAGTCAGCATGGGGGATTGAGGGATTTGTACATCCTCCGTTGACAAGCTCTTACTTTCAATGGTGAGTTGGTGGCTGAGGGGTTTAACCTTCATGTGTCAACATTTCTCGTCAATATTAGTGATCAGGAACCCTGTTGGTCGAATCAACCACCTTATGACTGGATACTTCGGTCACCCATGGGCGTTAAAACAGCAGTGGTAGCCAGGGTACAGAGGCATAATGGGCTCTTAGTGGAGAGAGCTATTGCTGAGTTAAGGAGGGAAAGATAATTTAAGTTGTGGAAGCAGAAGAGCACAGGGGGCGGGAAGTTGGGGAACAGCCTAGCAGTCCTTAGTCGAAAGAAGCCATTGGCATTCTTTTTTCTCTTTTGAAAGCTGCCAACAAAACTATAGCAATTCGGATATCTCCTCTCAACATTTTTTTTTCTTTTCTTCCTGAGGTGGGATACCTCCCTTCATTTGCTTATTAGTTTTGGTATTATGACGACGGATTATTCCTCCTGTTCTTGTCTGCTGTTATGGTTTATTTGCTTCCTCCTAAAAATATTCCACTTTGTTAACATTTTATGTACTGCCAGCTTTAAAAGGTGTTAGTAAGTTTCCAGTACCTAGAATTCTAGTAGCATGCGATTTTGATTGGAGGCGTTGTATATTTTTATGAGACTGGGGTGTGACTTTGACCAGTTTAATAAGTGTACATGTCTTCTTGACACTCCACAAATTGCATGCCACTAAAAGCCTGCTTTCATCTTCTTTCTTGTTTAATGTAAGAGTTCAGTGCTTGAGCACCATTCTTACTCATTTACTTTCATGCAGAGAACTTTCGTCCTTCCTGATCATCTGAAGGCAAATGATGAAAAGGCGAACAAGGCTGAAGACTGTGAAGAGGCATGTCTTGGTGAGTTTGATAGGATCAAAAGAAGAAAGACACTCTGATGTTGAGACGTGAAGAAGAAGATTTGAAGAAGAGAAGGAAGACGAAGGAGTGAAGAAGAAGATACAAGGAGCTGAGCTCAACTTGTAACAGAAAAGTGTAAAGAAGAAGCTAGAAAAATGTAACAGAATTTAGAGGAGAAAGCTGTTATTATTTATGATTGTAAAAATGAGAAAATGAATACAAGAGAATGAATACAAATTGTCTATTTATACTCACTTGATTCATCTGTCAGAGTAACAGAAAAATCAGCTTGTTTAGCAAGCTTCTAACAACTTTTCCCTTCTAACAACTTCTAATTGTCCTTAATTCATGATTAAAGCCTTGTATCAACTTGTCACGACTGACCCAAGTCTGACACGTTTTGACCAAAATATCGCATTCTGAGACGATCTTTCAAATGGAAATCTATTTCATATTTTCTTAAGACGTGTGTGAAATCCCAGGGGTGATGCCAAATTTTAAGCCGAACACAACCTGTTAATCTGAACTACGAGCCTTCAAGTTACCATTTCACAGTACACAGTAAAAAGTAAAAGGTCTCCATAAAATAACTGTCACAAGCAAAACGAAAGCAAGCAAAAAGAAAGGCTTCTCTCTCAAGATTTCGACTTTGTCCACCTAACTGGGGGGCTCTGGTCCGCCATCAACAAATCAACGAACTCTTTCCCCTTTCTCTCTCTCCTCACGAAACCCTAAATCCCCAAATCAATCTTCCCAAAGTCATCGAGGAGAGAGAAAATGAGTGAAGTATTTGACGGTTACGAGCGCCAATACTGTGAGCTCTCCGCTAATCTCTCCAGAAAATGTTCCTCTACTTCTTCTCTCTCCGATCAAGGTACTCTTCTTCCTTTAATTCTATGTTTTCATTTATTAATTATTGTTCTTGAATCGATTGATTGATTTAACCATGCGATTTTATTTATATGATTCCTTACTTCGCGCGTTAAATTTTGTTGCTTAATTAGGGGTTTTTAGGGTTTTGATTGGTGATTAAGGGATGTTTACAGATTTTTCGAGGATTTAATTTCAATTGATTTGTAGAATCGTAAGCTAGAAGTTAGTCCCTCGCGAAATCGATCCCGGAATCATTGTTATTGTCTCAATTTGAGTAAGGTTTTGGAAGGGGCGGGATCGGCGGTTGATAATGACGTTGTCGGGGTTGGAAGTTGGGGGGAAAGCTTCTAAACACGCGCACATGAGTATACGTATTGATGGAGTGACACAAAATTGGTGATCTGAATGATTTTTCGAAGAAGGATAGTTTGGTGTGTAGATGTGTGGCTTGGTATAGAGTTTTTGAACAAGGGCTGAATTTGGGAAGTTCGATACAAGGTATCTTAATTTCGGTATAAGATTTGGAGTGTTAGTTTGGAGATGTAGCAAAATGCATACGTTATGAGTTTATGACTTACGGGGGATCATATGTGTTGAGCTTGATAACCCAAAAGAGGTATAGTGGAGCTGGAGCTAGTCGATTATATTTTCCTTTACGGTTACGTACTGGTTACATTACTGTTTGAGTTATGGTAATTGTTTTATCATGATTCATGGTGGTGATTGATCATTAGTTGACAAGGAGACGGATACTTGCCATGTCTTTATTACCATTCATTATACTATCTCTTCAATTTTCCTGCACATGGTTGATCGCCATTCCTGGGAGTAGCAGTAGCCTCTTGTCCAAAAAGTGACAAGGGAAGGCTTGCCCTCTATACACCCTTGTGGTGGGACCCTTCCCGGACCCTCGCTTTGCGGGGACGCCAATGCGCACCGGGCTGCCCTTTTATGGTTGATCGCCATTCTTTTTGAGTGTTGTCCTTACTTAAGTGGCTTGGCTGCCTTATCCGTTGGAATCTCAGATGACAAGGTGAATTTTGTCCACCTGGTAATTGTTTGTGATGTGCTTATGCAATTGTCCCTCATAGATAAGATAGTTGCATACTGTAGTAAAATTTGAAGTTCACACTCTTAAAAGGGATGGAGATTATTGAATATTGTGTGTTGATTTAGATACTTAGATATGATTTGTGCACTCACTGCACTTAGTGAGGCTGTTTCACCAGGACCTTCCAAGCTCAGTAGTGTGGGATTTGTTCGAAGTGGTTGGTATGGGCATGACAAACTTTTCTTTGTATTCCTGGTATTGAGGTTAGCAAGTTGGTGAACATGTATAGAAATGTCCGATCATGGTGGTGTGATATTTCTTGAACAATGATGTGGCAAAGTTAAATGAGTGTCGTTTTACCAAAGTGGTGCAATGAACCGGGGATAATTATACTTTCTATACTAAAATGATAACAGTAAGTGCTTCTGGCTCTATATTTTGATGAAACTTATTTATGGGGCGTAGACAAATTTTCGATGGGTAGGATACAAGCGCCTACAAGGCTACACTTAGTTTAAGAAGGCGCGGTAGGCCGTTGCGATGAGGCGCGAAGCGCGAGGCGAAGGCGCACGCCTCATGCACACGAGGCGCATTCATTTAGCA
>JBBYHQ010000007.1:955142-965769 GCA_038382645.1 Spergularia azorica | reverse complement strand
AGCTATCCTAATTTACAAGATTAGTTACCCACAATACAATATGAACATAATAATATAATTGATATTTCCTTAATACAACTTACGGAATACAAAGGAATTATCAGCTACCCACATAAGAATTTGATCAAATTCAAGCAAACTAAGAAATACCCATTTCATATTTCATAGAATTAACAAATGGGTAGTTCATAGAATTCCATATAATATACTCCTACATGAGAAATAAATAGCTATAGTAATAGTAAGCATACCTCATGTTGTGCTCTGTTTTCACCCTGTTTTGAGTTATCACTAGAACTTGTGCATTCATAATCACAATCATTATCACCATAATCATCAGTATTATCTCTTGAATAATCCATATTTTTATCAGTAGGATTTAATTGAATATTCTTCCCAAAAAGCCTCAAACCAGGATCTTTCATGTCTGACATTTTATGAACACTAAAAAAATATTTGCTCAAACTTTGTTGATATAACAAAATTATCTCTTTGAAATAAAAATATATCAAAATTGTCTTTGTAGTATATCTTTCTCTATAAGTGGGTGAGTAAAGATGATGAGGAAATTTTGGGAAGGAAGGGAGAGGGGGTATATGAAGGGTGAATGCCAAGTCATCAAAGGAAGTGGAGAAGAGATGAGAGCCACAAATTAAATGTGGGGGTGAGTTAGGATTAAAAATCTTTCAAAAGCTTTAGGATTGAAGTTTTTGATTCCACACCCTTGTTTGTTGACAAAGATAGCATGAGAAAGTGCAACTTGTCTTTCTCTTTTTTGTGCCCATGTCAGCATTCTTTTTATTTCTTTTTGCTGATTTTTTTCTTCCTCTCAATCTTAACCTAAACCTTTCCCTCATTCTATTTTTCCTGCAATATCTCTTTAGTTTTTGTTGTCTGTCCTTTCTCAAGTGTCCTTATCCTTACTTCCTTGTTCAATCATATGACATAGTGAATTTTCTTTGTAGGATAGGGTATATTCGGTAAATGTTAAAGCGAACTTCACCCATGAGTATCCCACATTAAAAAAATAGGAGAGAGTCGATATGTCCAACTCAATGAGTTACTCCTCCTATTCTCCATTGGTTTTAGGATTGAAGCTTCTTGGGTTTATGAAACGGACTTTCTCGTCCATGCGGGTGCGACAGAGGCCCGATCCTAGTTTGTAGGTATTTCAGTGGTAGCTATCGTAATTTGTACTCTAGTTAGTAGTGGGAAGCTGGTAGTTTTTTTACTTATTAACCACCAAACTGTATTAGTTATCTTCAATAACTAAACTTAACATGAAATCTCAAAATCATTTTAACATTGTTCTTAATAGTTTTAAGATTTGCATTGAGAACCAACCAACAAGGGGGCCGGCACCCCTATTAAATACCAACCTATGAGATTTTTAACTTTAATATAAGGCTTTGGGTTTCAATAATTCAATTTTCAATATTGTTTAGGGCCATCTTAATTTAATTCATTTCATATTTGGACAAAAACAATCCTTTGTTAGATAGAGGAATAAGAGGATAATACTCTCACATGGGACCTTCTTGAGCCCTTTCTTCATAGGGTATTTGCACTACAAAGTCGGGAGAGTTCCTATGTACACACATGTGTATGTATCATACTCCTAACTGTGTATGTTTATCTAGGAAATGTTGTTTTTCCTCCTATTTAATTTTTGTAGGTATTGTGCATTTGTGTTATAATGAAAATTTATATGTCAAACCGTATTATTTTGGCGTTAAGGTTGCCTATATAAGGACATTTATAAACTAAGGAACCACAATCATCTAAAGGTACAAACTTACAAAAATACATAACATCAAACTAAAACATCAGAAAATAGTAATTATAGAATCATTGAAGTCATGTACCAATTAAAGTAATTATGTTTGAATATACATATGAAAAAACCTTAAAATCAAATTCTGACCCTTATAAAAAAATTAAAACTTTGTTGATCGATCATGATTATAAAAGACCAAAAATAAAAAAAATGTTCACGTTTCCATTGAATTAGTACATCAAATATCCTTTAAATTACATCAAATATCATTCCTCGGGAAAAAAAAAAATTAGGTTTGCATACACCAAGCATCTATACGGTAAACGTTCTGGTCATGCAATGTTAAAGAGAGCTCCACCTGTGAGTGTCCTACATTGAAAATAGAGGAGAGAGTTGATATGTATATAAACCAATAAGTTACTCCACTTATTGCCAATTGGTTTTAAAATGGAACCTCCCTGAGTTTATAAAGCGGACTCTTTCTCCTCTCACGGGTGTGGCGCAGGCCCAATAATCATGCTTTAACATGCAAGGACAACAAAAGCTTGAATGGTAAATGTATTGCCTAATTTTATGAGATGATGCCACAGAATCATCTTGATTCATAAGAATTGATCCTTCTCTTCCTGCCAGCTATAATTGGGTGCTTGATATATCTATCATGAACCTCAACCACAAGCTATCAATAATTTTTTAAATTATCTGATATCACACTTTATGATTTTCCCACTCAAAAAGGAAATTTCTCATATCCAGTAGAAATTACAGGAATTCTATTTGTATTGGTATATCATAGCTATTGAAAAAGAACACATAACTCAATCGTACAAATTAAAGTTTATATTTTGATCGATAAAGCAAACAAAGGAAATGTAACAAATAACCAATAAAAATCAGCTGATTAAGCTAATTGCCCCTAATAAAAGTTAGGCAGAAAGATGAGTTTAGGCAGAACATAAACATCATTAGTCAGTTGATTTAATACTGCATGTTATGTGATTAAGAATGTCTTTGTCATATTAGCTTTTTCATGATATCTTGTGGTTTCTAATAAATGTTGGGGTGAACATCTCCCACGTGCCCAATGCTTCTTTTGCTTCAATCTCAGGGTACTACCAAAAAAGTATCTCTATCTATAGTTTGAGGCAGAGATATATTTCTCCAGTTGTTTTAGATTATTTCAGATTATACTTGAGTACGGGAAATAAATTCAAAACAAAATAAATAAAATCTAAGTCGGAATTAAAAGCATTTCCAACAACAACAACAAAAAAAAAAAACTTAATATATTATTTCAAAAAAAAAAAAAAAAAACTTAATGTAAGAGTAAAATGTTGTCCTTTGAATAATTCTACAATAAAAACATCTTAGAAGCATCACTATTATTATTGAACCAAAAATATAACATCATTTTTTTGTACATGCATTATTGGGTATTTGATGAAATTTTGTGGAAAACTACTTTGGGTGCCTTTTCGAATCTTTATGTACATTTAAATTGTTTCGGAAACTTGGATCCGTATTCTTTCGTAAGCACGATCGATCAACAATCCTTTTGAATATTCCTTTTAGGTTGATGCATAAATAATAATCCGTACCTGTTGTTTTGGTTTAAAACTATACATGTTGAGATTCAATTGATGTGGTTTCCAAACTATAAATATTATTTATGTTCAATGATTTTGTTATTGAGTTAAGATGGATGCCGACTTCTCTTTTACTACTATTGCAATATGACAATACTCATCAAGTCATCATTTCAACAAAGATCCATAGGCCCCCTCGTGTCAAACTGTATCAACAAGCAACATTATTACAGAGGGTATTTAGGCAAGATTGTCTTACAAATTAAAATGATCATATATTTTAGGAGTTTGACTTAATTATGTGATGCATGTTAGGTACTCGTTATAGATGTCATATGACGAATGATTTTCAATAAAAATTTCTCTTCAAAAGAAAAAATATAAGCAAAAATACATAATTGTACAAAAAGGCTAATCAAATGAGGAAAAATTACTATATTTTATGAATTGAAATACACAATTCGAAAAGCATGTTTAAATTGTCAAAGAGTTCTACCCAAAAAAAATGTTAAAGAGTATATAATATTTGCTTAAACACTTTTGATCAAATTTTGATATCATGAATTTGTTAAAATTCAAGTATATGTACTTGTAGGTGAATAATTATCGTAAAAACTGCACAAAATTCTTGGAGTTTTACGAGATCTGATCTCAATTCGACTAATCTGATTACATCATAATTTAGTAAACTCAATCTAAACTAAACTATGGAGAATTGAAGTGATCAATATATAGACTCTGAATAATGAATATTTATAAACACCACTAAAATATCATAGGTTACGACTTATAATCATAAAGCCAAAAGTCGCAACAAAGTTAGGCATTCATAATTCACATCAATATAATGTCCACACGTTAATTATGGGATGATTAAATGACATTGAGAGAGCAAATTAAAACCACCAACATTTAGATCTTTAATACCAAACTAAATTGGATTATGCCAGAAACATTATGCATTGAGTTACGTCATCATACTGCAAATTAGTGGACGTCATAAGACTGACATAAAATCTGTGATGTCTGAAAATCTACATGTATACATGTTAGTTTTGTACGGATACCAAACCATGCACAAGCGTAGCAAACTCAATATTAGCATGATATCTTAGGATTAAGTCTTATTCTAGTGAATCGTAATCAAATGAAAACTAAACTTTGTCTTGCATTACTTGGACTAGTTTTATAAAGCCCAAACAATGCACGATTTTGCATGAAATTAAAGAATTCCATTTTTTTATCACGAATAATTTTATTAAACTTGAAAGAGTGGAAATATTTATAAGCTAGGAAAAAAATAAGTCAAACAAAAAAAGCCATGCATGCATGACTCCAAAATTGAGAAGAAACTTGTACCAAAAAAAAAAAAAAATTGAGAAGAAACTATCAGATATAGGCGATCATTTTAATTACTATCATTAGGAGTATATAATTAAGTCATTGCTTACAATCATAAACAAGTTATTTGTCTTGCTAACAATTATCATTGCTAAAGATAAAATAGCATGTATTTTAATTGTTTTTTTTTTAAAAGAATATGTTAATTAATTTTATATATACGCATTCTCATACTTTTATTTGTAATGTTCACAAGTCTAGCCTTAACCAACAAATATGACTATATATATATGGTCCGTCCATCTCATGCAAGAATTTGTCGCCATATATAGATTGATTAAACATCCTCTGCCATGAACAATCATACGTTTTACCGTCTTACTAAAGATATTACACCAGGTCAACAATAGACCCAATTTTGAAAACTCTTTGTTGATCTACTGGCCCATCGTTAAGTACTCAAAGTTGTATGTTTACCTCATAGAATTATAGATAGATAATATTACCAGTTTACTTTATTCGACATTTTAATAACACAACCCTTCGATGCCAAATTAGTGGTTCTTTGTCATTTTACGACCAACCATTTGAGCTCTCAAGATATGTCAACAGTCAACAGTGATATTCCTAACAACATAGATCATGTATGCAAGTTATATCACATCGTACATAAATCATTAAGTCTTTTTTTACTCTCCTCATCCCCATTATATGAAAGTGTTGTTCAATTGTGATTCGCCCATCATACATATCTCGAAAAAAATATATTCAAATTGTGTCTTGGCTTTATGAAAGCCATAAGAATGCTTCTATGCTAACGAGTTTTGAACACAGGCCACCCCTACCGACTTCCGTTTGTAAACACGTACTTAACTACTTATCACCCAGGTCACGGACCACGCCCACGGCTAACAAAGCCTACATTCAGGTGATCAACATTTCACAATATGGAGGAGTGGGTCAAGATAGCATGCAATTGCTGGACTAGGCTTTAGATGTGACTAACTGACCAACCCACAAGTCGATGAATAAAATGGCCTGGGTTAGGTTCTTATGGCCCAAATAATTATCTTGGGCAATTTGCCTTATCTTATTATCTTGTCCAGCACAAAAGGCAAAATTATGTGTTTCTAACCTTTTTTCTCCAAAATGAATCAATTTCGGTTTTAATGTTCCCCACAAGGCCACAACAGCAGAAGGCTCCGCTCGGGTCTATCTATGAATATATGATCAACTTTAGTCATAAGACTCATAAGTCATAACGCAGTGAATAAAGCCATAGTTAAATTGACATGTGATTCAATCAACGTATGCAAAGACGTTATTGCATAATTCTATCGATCTCAAATCCGACATAAACCGTCTAGCTAGTATAGTAGTATGAATAAGATGAATGCGTTCTTTTTAAGTTTGACCAAAGCAAATTTTATTAAGTTGGTAGACCTGGTAGGCTAAAGAAGTGTTCCTTTCTATCCACCCTGTAAAATCCCAAGCTAAAAGCCTAAAAGGGACATTTCTCACCACATACTACTCTGCCTACCCAATAAAGAGCTCTCGTCGATTGTCTACGCATGATCAAATGAGCGTCAACAGCAAATTTGATGGGAGTCACATGAAAACTAGTCACAAACAGTTCAAATTTTGTCAAGATGCAACAAGTCAAACATCGTCAACGAAATTTCATTTTACCAATAATGTAAAAATCGGTGACTAGAAAAACTATGCATTGTATATATAGCATTTATTGCCCAAAAAAAAAAAAAAAAAAAAAAAAAAAACTAGGTAGCAGCTGTAAATTACAAAAGTAAATTTTTGCTATGATAACGACACGAACAACACACGTATGTATTTTATCTTAATACTTTTTAATGGCGTGAATTTAAAATTTAAGATATTGATATCAGAATTTGTAATCATTTTCACATGTAAATTGCGTTGACGTATAGACTAACCCGATGGGGCTAAAAATGGGTTGTCAAAACTCAAAAGCTATCCCACTAACCATTGTGGGATCAACATTCATGTACATCAATGTTTGACATTTTTTAAAACTCCAATTGATAACTTCCACTACAAAATCAAACATCATATAAAAGTCCACATTATTCACATAACTTACCAAGAAAAAGAATAATAGTAATGATGTAGATGATCCTTTTGATTGAAGTTTTTGAACCCACACACACAAAAGAAAGATTCCATACGATCAGAAGGTATAGCCACAAAGTGCGCAACGATGGATTGGGACAGACATAACACCTAGAGACGTTTGGTAATAATCCTCCAAACAAGTCACACACTTTCTGACTTTTGAGTGTAGTGTGCAAAATACCCATAATGACACTAAAAAACTATACTACTTTTAGCTTAGCTTGCTCTATATATATGTCGAATGTACGTCTTTACTTGTATGTGCACAACATATATCTCTAACTTATTAAGCTTGCGAAAATGTCATCGTGTTCGCTTCATCTGGTAGTCGTCTTACTGGCTTGTTCGTTCTTTGTATCACTACATGCAATCCCCGTGTCAAGTAAGATCATATATCCGACCCCTAACTAGAATTTCTCCCTTTGAACATGTCGTAACTTGATTACTAATCTTTGTTATGTTTACTTCAAATTTGCAGGAGGGCTTAACAAGCTCCCCACAAAAGGTGGAGAGATATTGGTTTCACAAGGCATGAACCAGGTATGCATGCGTGCACTCTATACTGTACATACATCGTAACCACTATGTTAAACTTTGAGCCGAGGTTTTTCTTTTCCGAATTCTAATTATTTCATAGAACTACAAGTTTGCAGTAATAAGTATTTTGCAATCCCGAATTTCAAATCTTAACATCACCCCTACAGCCCTACTTGTGGGCTTGTGGCACACTGTGTTCCTTATTTTGACAATGTTGTGTTTTTTGTTCGGTAACAGAATCAAATGAAAGCAGAAGATATTCATTTAGAAGATGATGATGAGGTTATTGAAGGGAGGATGGAAATCGAGAAAAATGATTATGGACCGACCACATCAAATCCTGTCCACACACCAAGGCCACCACGTACATGATACGTACGTACCAAATCAAGTAATGATACGATTATTCGATGCTTCGATAGTTCGATCTGTAATAAAACCATAGAACTATAGCATGCCAGATGAATAGGCTTGTTTTGGGCAAGTTAGAACTTGGCAGACAACCAGTGCAAAGCTTGAATTGGTTGGCTTCCCTCGCTAAAGGTTCATAAATTATTACGTATATGTATTCCCTTTGACTTATTTGATTGTTAACATTTCGTTTGTATGTTTCAAATATATTCAAAAGAAATGTTAACAATCCAAAAAAATTTAAGTGAACGGAGTTTCTATAACGAAACACTATGTAAAAGTGGGTTGACGCTTGCATGGCTTGTATAAAATAACTATAGTAGTCTCTGGTAGTAGTCTCTACTTGATGTACTTCAGCTTTTAATCTTATGATCAAGTATGTGGCTTTACTGTTTAGCTAAACTATGGGTGATGAGGTAATTTAGTTGTTAAGGTGCCGATATTGTTAAACTTGTTGTAACAGGTTTTGGGTTTGTTTTTCACGTACGGATTATTATATGAAAATGTCCTACTTAAACAAGTGAGCTACTCAGCTCGTCTTATTGCAAACGACATCAGCTCGATCGCTCGAGTTCATGTGTTGTGGTCTAGAGTACTCTTGGTCTACTGTCTCTCCACTCTTCCACTACTAATCTCTTAATAACCTTTTTAGTCGGCATATATCAGCAAGGGCACAATGTAAACATAAATTAGTGAATGGATCGGAATCGATCATCGGATTATTATCTTAAGGAACAAGTTGAATCACATATGATCAAAAGCATAGAGTAAAATCATTAAGAAAACAAGTTGAGAAGGCTTAACAAAATCTTTTTGATCACAGATATATAAAGCAGATTATTGAGCATGATATAAACTAGTACTCCGTAATAAGTATTACTAATGACTTTTACTATATATAACAGAAGGCACAAGTTAGCAATGACAATCAACTTCCAATTGGGACGACGACTTTTACCGAACTCCCAACTGATCCCAAGTTAATTTTGACTTTTAAAGTAAATACACACGGACACACCCTAAATCAACCCATTTCACTTGATGCATGGTCATCACATGCAATATGGACGTCAATTAGTTCGACTGATAATATACAGCACAGTTCTAGTTTGAAATTCATTTTTATATAGATTTAAAATGTACGGTTCAATCTAAAACTCGTCTACTTTGATAATAATAATTCATTGTAACAGTGATCTTGCCCTCCCTTTTTAACACATGGTTAATTGGCTTGAAGAGGGAAATACGTGTACATGACATACTCCGTATGACATATGTGTAGTTTAATTTAGTTACTAGCTAGATATGAGTGGGAAGATGAGAAGTGGAATAGTGGATATGAAGTGTGAAGGCACTTTCGTTGTTGCCGTGATCATCACTTCTCTAATCTGCCTTTGTGTGTATGTACAGTGTACGCGTACTACTTGTTTGTTGCCAAATCCACGAAATATATGTGCACGTTAAGTTGGTCCATTAGCTAAGATTTCATGACCATGGTTGCATGCGGATTCACTTGGATTTGTTATTGTCGTCTAATTTATCCACTCCATATCCACTGTGTAGATTGGTTGTATCTGTATGACGTTTTAATGGTTCTTTTATTGTGTTTCTTTGAATCTCCCTAAATCTTTTACAAATACGCTTATTTAGATTATGTTTGATTGGGTGTAATCCTTATTACAATGTACGAGTAATAGAATGAAAGTAGTACAGAAATGTAAAAAATGAGAGGGAGTTATAGGACACTGGACACACATGGGGAAGATTGTAATTATTACCACTACGTCAAATTCGGCCTTCAAGAACGGGTCTCCTAAAGCTAACATACAACCGTTCTTTAGGACGCTGTACTTAAAGCCTAAGAGAACGGTTCAAACCGTTCTTTAGGACGCTGTAATTAAAGCCTAAGAGAATGGGGTTGATGATGGTGAGCTAGATCTAGGAGAAACAGTGTGTATATTTTAGGTGGGAGGAGAGAGAGAGAGGCAGAGAGAGAGGGGGAAAAAAAGTTATGATGATAAGAAATGTTTGGGCGGAGATGACGATGTAGAGGGGGAGGGGTTTTTTTTTATTAATTGTTTCCGTTTTTTTTTTTAAATTATATTAGAACGGTTTAGATGAAAACCGTTTTCATATGTGGGTCTAAGAGAACGGTTTTATTAAAAACCGTTCTCTTATTGTTCGTTCTTCTTTCAACCGGGCCTAATAACCGTTCTTTTAGGTCCAATTTTTTTTTTTTTTACTTTTTCTCGAAAAGACCTTTAAGATCCGTTTCTAGCGGAACCGTTCTCTAATACATTACGAGAACTGTTTCACTTAAATACGTTCTCTTATGAGGGTTCTCGAAGCTCATTTTTGACGTAGTGTACACCTAATGATGTAATGATAATTACACGGTTTAAGTTGAACAAAGATAATTGTCTTATTAATTCAATGAATCTAACGAATTAACGATGCAATGATTTACGGGAATATATAATCCTTGGTTTTTGTTGTCCAAATGTTATTGGAAGTTTGGAACAAAAACTGTTCAAATGTTTTTTTTTTTTTCTGGGAGCTCATAGAAATCATTTTATGTGTTTTGACAAAATATTAAAGTTTAAATACTATGATAGATCCCCATGCCAAGATCAGGCAAACAACATACACTAGCCAGTAGCCACACTTGGGAGTAGGGGAGAGCAAAAACTCGGTCCGGACTGAAAACCGGACCGGACCGGACCGACCGTAATGCTTTTTGCTGGTTAGTTTCATTATCACAAAGCTGCTCCAAAATTGGCTTGGTTCCAAGATGTGGAATCTATGTTGAATCACCATTTAGCAG
>JBBYHQ010000007.1:935039-951948 GCA_038382645.1 Spergularia azorica | reverse complement strand
TGCCGATGGTGGTGGTTTCATCGGCGGAGGTGGTGATTCGGTCCGGCCAGCGGTGGGGGTGTGGTGGGGAGGGGTGGATCGGGTGGAGGAAGGGGGAGTGGGGAGGGGGAGGAGAGAGAAAATATGTTGGTTGATTTTGTTTAATTTTTTTTATCTTTTATTTGAGCATTTATTAGGATGTTCTTGTGGTTCTCATGAGAATTAGTGTGATGGAGGAAATTTTCAATTTAGTTTACGAATTATGTATATACCAAGTTTTTATTTTTTCGAAGTTACAAAATCTCAAGCGTAAGCTTCAAAAGCTTTTTGTATCTTCCTCATTGTCAAGCTCGAGCACTAAATTTTCAACGGCCAATACCTTTTGTTGGCCACTAGTAGCTAAACTAATTAATTAAGTAATACACCTTCCGTCCTAGCTCAAACGCCCCATCCCTAAAATACCCCCGTGTTGAGGAGGGTGTACATACTAATTGGTTTATTAAAGTTTCAAAAAAATTATATAGCGAATTAGATTAGAGTTTTCTCTATCTTGTCATGCAATTTTTTTGGAACTTTGATTAACCGAGTAGTGTGTACACCCTTCCCAAGATGAGATAGTTTTTTACATGGGGCGTTTGAGCCGGGACGGGGAGTACTCTATAGTCCATACCATGTACTAGTATATTTGTGTAAAAATGATCTTGACCATGAGACTTTCTCGCAACTTTTTTGTAAACCAAAAAAATTACCAAATCACACTTGATTACTTTTTTTTTGTTAGTAATTTATTTAACATACTACTATAGGGTGATTATTATTATTTTTTCAATAATATTTTCTTCATTTTAAAAGGCCACCATATTGGTGGACACGGAGAAAACATCCTAATCAAAAATTCAAAAGATCTACTAGAAAAACATAAATCGATCACCATAAGATAATCTAGTTTAAAACTCAAAATCTTACTGTGTAAGTTTCAGTAACTAACAATACATCGATCACCATAAGACCTAGTTTATGATTATTTATGTGCAACTATCTTTTATCGATTCAAAATTAATTAGTTGAATTTTGGGATTTAAAATAAACAAAAATAGACTAGCTAGCTAGCATTATCTAAAGTCATACAAGATTGACCTATTGTTGTTTGATCTCAACTCGTCGATCAATTGGAATCTTATAAATACTCTCATATGAATTGAATTACTACTGAAATACTCACACAAAGACTTACTGTTAAGTTTTCCTTTTAAGGTGGATCGTACATGACCATACAAGTCGTCGAAGTCGATATTGTACAGTTCAAGCTAAGATCAACGGAATTGTCATTGATTGTCAACCAAATAAACAAGCACAAACCAATTGGCAAGATTCTCACCCAAACATAATAGGGTTGATCTGCTAAGCTCCATATATAATCACATGAAATTAAACTTGAAATCCATCAATGCAAATCTAATGTGGACAGACGTACGTACTGATTGAATGCAAATAAAAATACTACATTCAATCAGAATGAATGAAATTAACTAATTAATTAAGCCACTAGTGCATGCATGAGGCCTAATTAATTAGTAGGACGGAAATCTGATTCTTGAGCCACAAGCATTGCGACCTCTAGGAAGATACGGGCACTTAATGAGCCTCCTTCCGGTTTTATCAAAACACATTGTGATCTGCCAAATCTGGCTGTTCCCCTGAGAGTCCGTGTTACATGACACGAACGGGTGCTTCCCGAACGCCCTTTTCACGGCCCGTTTTACGGCCTTGAGCGGGTACATTTGGTTGTTGGGTCTGATCCCGGCTCGAGCCAGGGCTTGTAGGATGTTGATCCGGTTCTTGAGTTTTAGGGCTGTGTTGAAGTATTGGAGTTCACCTAAGACGGACTTTCCGCATGTTCCGTGCTTATTCCACTCGTGTACCCAAAACTTTCTTCCTATTTGTGGGCATGTGAATGTTGGCCATGCCTTTTCTAGACTTCCTTGCATTGGTTTCAGCTGTAACATAAGAGAATGTTTATATTAGTACAATTCCCTAGGATTCCTTTATTTCCTTCCGTTCTCTTCGATTCTCAAAGTTTGATTCGAACAAGTATATATATATAGGAGAAAGATATTGAAAACGAGATTGTGACATCTAGTAATTAACATATGGATCGGAGTAGTTAAGTTTAATTTGAACTGAACATTGTCCAACAGGTGCGAATTATAAAGGTGCACCGTGCTCATATGAAAGAGTGAAAGACGTAAAATGGTAAATAAACCTACCCGAGCTTCATCAAAATTGTCGTTGCCGCAATTGTAAGGGAAGTTACCGTTGCTGTAAGGCCAAAGACCGTAAATCGTAAAATCTGGTCTAGGCTTTCCTGTTACTGGATAGCAACATTTCGTCCCTTTCTGAGTACAATATGATCCTAGCCACTGCATGGAATTATTACATCGTAGTACGTCAATATCATACTAATGTGAATATACGGAGCAGTTCGTTCTTTTCATTAACGTACACTCAAACCAAACATTTACAAAACAAAAAGATCGAAACGATCATAACTACATTAGGCATTTTAGATTTGTAATTGTGTAAGTGAAGACATATACAGAAATAATTAAAATTAAACAAATTAAATCACCTGTTGCACAAAGTACAAAGAGTTGTAACTACTGCCCATAGCAACCCCTGAGAAGCACAGCACCATTACAAGCTTCAACAACATTGAACCCTCCATTTTCGCCATCGTCGACCTCTCCTTCTTTCCTTCCCTTCTGTTTATAGCTCTCACTTTAGCAATTGTGCTGGTGAAGCTTAGATTGAATAAAATGGATGAAGAACCTCCTCATTATATATATAGTGTATGGAAAAGTTGTGGCTCACTCCCACCTCTTTTAATAATAGTGATATTAGTTTATTATTATTCAAAAAACCCTGAAAGAACTCGAAAATGACAAATAAGTCGTTATGAGCATTTTATTAATGAGTTGTAACAAAAAAAAAAAAAATTAATGAGTTGACACGAGGCTCAACTATTTTAGTAAACTTAAACTTCATGCCTATATAATTCAACAAAACCTTAAATTTTAAAGTCGATTGATTGAATATTGTATGTTTTCAGAGTAAGAACATTATCAGCCAAGCAAGCTCAAATTGCTTATATTTGTTCGACCGTAAAACTGCTACAATTCTACAAAAACAGGCAATAACAAAAGAAATCCCGCCGTACTAATACATTGTACATTATAGGGTACTTTCACTACTTTTGCTGTGTGAGAACTTAATTGAGGGACATACGGATTACGTATAACATGGGAGCTTACTTTACAGGACATCTAACCACATGAATACATGATGTAGCATATGGTTGACTTATGAAAGTATATATCACATGGTATTGATAATACGAAGAATAACTTATAGCGTAACGTCGAAGCATACATTAAGGGCATTCTCACATGGACGTATCATTGAAATAATCTCAAGGAATACATCAACATGTAATTTACAATCTCATACTCCGATCAGGGGACCCATGGGTTCTTGGTTAGGTATCCCACCGCTCTTTTGATGTATCAATGACACCTTAACTTTTATCGTATATTTGTAATTTGAATTTTGATTAATGATTACAATTTCAAGAAATGGCGAGCTTTTAATGATCTTGTTAATAGTTAAATCGAAATTATATCAACAGCAGGTAAAATCATCCTATCAAAATGAATGGTCTAATTAAGTTGGTATTGACCAATTTTTACGTGCATTTAATTCCTTTGTTTTTCAGATTTACAAACAGTGGGCATGTGGTGGCCACTAGTCTTCGCAATTTGTCAATTTGTGTTTATATGTAAATAATGCATATATAATTAATCCACCGTACTCCGTACGCAGTACACATGACACACCTCGTATCAAGGGCTGTACGCCTGTACTATTTCATGGAGCCCCAAACTATGGCTATATCAACGCTTTCTACCAAGACTCTTAAGCGTGAATATTTTTAATTGGGCGAAATTTAAATTTATAATAAGTTATCTTACTTTGACAGAACTTTGCAGTAATTTACCTCTTTGGAAGTGATGTTGTTATTATAACGGAAGTAATGGCCGTTGCAACACCTTTTTCCTGGTACCGAGTACTTAGAGCAAGTTATGATGCGGAAGTGGGAATATGAGGATTCGAATTTGGACAATCTTCAAGCAAGTTAGCATTCTAACTACTAGACTAGCTTTAATTCTCGTGCTTGCACGTTTGCAACTCTTTGCAACTAACTAATTGCACGTCTGATCGCAATTACTTATATAACCATTGTAATCACTAGGCTACTATTATTACGGAGTATCGTTAACATGTCATTTGAATATTTGATAGCTATGGTGACCTTTCACTCTATAATCCTCCTAATTTAAAAGATTTTTCGCGTTCAGTTTGAATATGTACCAAGGCTATTTCTCTCAACCTAATACAACAATGGCATCGGCCTATCCTACCTTCACACGATCCTTTGGTCCTTGTTATAAAATAGTACTCATAACAAGGACTGAAGGGCTAATGTCCCGGATAGGCCAGGCCGGTAGTGGGGGTTAAAGTCGCTTTGGTTAGCTCATTTTTAGTACTCATTAGTTAGTTAATATGGGCCGTGTTTGGTACGAGAGAACGTTGCACCACCAGGTTGTCGTTCCCGTCATATTAGTAGGTCAAGCTGAGCCTAATGAGTGCAGTACGGGCTGCCCTGCCTTTGCATCATTTCAATCTGGATGCCTGGCAGAGGAGTATATATTATTGAACTGATGATGCAAATTTACCAAGATTTTAAGCAATTAGATCTGCGACATCAATGTACGCAGTAGTTAACAACCATAACTCCATAAGGTGTTGCTTAGATATAATAGAAGCAACATTTAGTTAAGTACACCAAATGTAACACTAAAATTGCAAAGCTAGATGTAGCTAGAGTTCCTCTAATAATAATAACCACATCTAGCTAACTAATTAAGTCCTCTGGTCTAGAAAGACGGGAACTTGACGCTAGGGCCACAAGCACCGCGGCCCTTGGGAAGGAATGGGCAATCCTGGAGCTTGGTGCCACTTTTATCCACACACATTGACACCTGCCAGATCTGGTTGTTCCCTTGCGCGTTGTGGTTACAATCGACCCAAGGGTGGAATCCGGTGGCACGAGCTATAGCCTTCTTTACGGCCTTAAGAGAGTAAAACTGGTTGTTGGGTCTGATTCCAGCTTTCTCAAGGGCTTGTAGAAGGTTGATCTTGTACTTGAGGTTTAGTGCGGCCTGGAAGTAAGGAATTTCGGCTAGTACTGATTTCGAGCATGATCCGTGCTTGTTCCACTCGTGAACCCAGAACTTCCTCCCTATGTCAGGGCATGTAGTAGATGGCCACTCTTTTCTTAGTCTGTCCTGCATTGGCTTAATCTGCATCAAACATTTCAGTAAAGCGTCAATAATGACACAGATAGAATCGAAGGAGTACGATTTATGAAATGTCACTAAACTATATGCGTTTCAAATATTGTGAAATAGCAGTCTGTCGACAGTCGATATAGTTTTCGATTATGCAACATTCTTTTTACCAAGACTGTACCTGTACTGACTACTGAATGAATAGCAAGAGTGGTTAACAGTTATTAGTTAAACAGATATTTAACAATGTCACTATGTCAGCGACTTAAACCGAAAGGTATGGGATCCACGAAATATCTGCGAAGAAGTATAATAGTAGCTGAATAAATAATTCATGACTATGTCTGCCACGATCTAATGGCATCCCTGATTTATTACTGTTGTCTGATAATTAAATTGACAAAGAAAATCCAAGATTTGCACCGACACTTCTCATAATATATGCTGAGACATTGATCAGAGGGCAATACCAAGTTACGTCTAACGATGGGAGAGTTAAATTTTCAGGTCGAAATAAAACTTTAGACAGTACTTGGCCTGACTCGTTATAATATTACAGTACTATGTTTACGATTTAAGCTCACTCGAGTCGAGTTTTGAGCATTATGAAAATAGTTCTCCCCCATGCCCACCGCGTCATTATTATTCTTTTAGGCCTCCAAAAAGAGTATTACAAGCATTATGTTATTGTTTAAGCTCACTTGAGTCGAGTTTTGACCATAAACTAGTTCTCCTCCTCTACGTGACTACTATCCTTTTGAGCCTCCGAAAATATTATATGCCTATTTCTTCTTCCGTTCCGCTCATTTGTTGGACTTTCTTACGCTTTATCTTATTGCCTAAATTTATGTCATACAGTTAGTTTTTTTTTTTTTTTATTCATTACAAATTTCAAGGTTCCTCTGTTTCGATCAGGAGGATCGGTGTGAAAAGTTGAAAACTAATGTAAAATAAAGTGAAATCTTGAAAAACAAAGACACATTAGACAAAATAGTACTCTTCAAACCCTTTGAAAAAAAAATTAGTACTGTTCAAACGTTCCCAAATATCAATGTTCTGTTTTCTATCATTTGACCATACCCCCAAATATTACTCACTTCCAACACAAATACTCAGGTAAGCTCAACAGTACTGTCTAGTAAATCGTCAAAATCACGACAATAACAACAATAAAGTCTGTCTCGAAACATTATAATAGTCGATTAGCATGAACCGTTATACTCCGTATGAAACCAAGTAACGAACCGAAAAGAAATCGAAAAGAATAACACAAACAAAAGATCAAAGTAGTGAGAAATGTACCAAAGCTTCATCAAAGTTTCCACCACCACAATTGTAGGGGAAGCTACCATCATTGTAGTACGGCCAGAGTCCATAAATAGTGAAATCAGCAGCTGGTTTCCCTGTTACTGGGTAACAACATCTTTCACCATTTTGATCACAGTAAGATCCTAACCACTGCATCCACATTTTCACCAATTCATTAATTAATTATTTACTGTTTAAACTTACGATTTACGAATCACTCAGAAGAAAAAAAAAAATTAAAATGTATAAAATGTACCTGCTGAACAAAGTAGAACAAGTGGAAATCACCACTATTGTTGGCAAAAGCAACAACAGAAAAACTGAGAAGTAAACTAAGCTTCACCAACAAGGAACAACCCCATATCGCCATTTTTAATGATTTTTTGAAGATCTAGGATGTATTTATATAAGTATAAGTGGAAAGGGGTTGGGGAGATGAGGTTACTTTATATAGAGAGGAGATGTGGATAATATGGTCATATTGGTCAATGTGAAAGACTTAAAGAGGACCCAGCTTTAATTTTCCAGCTTTTTTGGGTTAGTAGTACCCGTAAACTGTCCTGATGTAAGCGCACATGGTACGATTGATTGCTTCAACTGTGCTCTTTGGCATCGTATGGTGTTTACTGCACGCCTCGTGATTTTATTAAGTTGCTCATCACTACTTTTCCTTTACACTTTGTAATTCGATTTGATTAGGATACGGGATACCGTTGAGGTATTGGATAGAGTCGGTAAAACCAACACGATAGATGAATTAATCGGTACTTGATAGGAATGCTTGTCACGGATTGATGTGGATGTAAATGGGTTACATTTAGGTTAACATCTTTGAATAAGAAATCGGCCCAACTTAGCCTCGTATTTGTTGCCGAATGGGACTTGATGTTCTTAATTTATTCAAGGAAAAGATGGTCACAACGACTCACAAACACACGAATCAACTTGAATGTAAATAAGTTGCATTTAGGAAACCTCTCAAAACAAAAAACCGAACCAATAACCGAATCGATTGTACATCTAGCAATACAAAAAGGTAATTACGTTTTTTTCCCTTTTCCGGGTAAACCAAGTCCGTTTCGGCCTATATATCTAGAGTTCGGACCCATATACTCCCAACAAAATTTCCCGTGAGCCGCCTCCTCTCTCAAGCTTTAGCAATGTCGAATCCATTAAACAACGAACAAAGATTTGGCAAAGCAGCATCGGATTGGCTTAATAGACCCATCATGAATAACCGGAAAACCCCGGATTTCGTCGAAGATATGGTAATTGTATCATAAAATAGGGAATCAAAGGTGGATTGGACAGATTTCGAGCTCGGAAATAACAGAAGCGTTATAAACTTATTCCATATTAAACACAGATCAAATCTATGTAAGTTGGGAGAGTCTGTCTTTCATGAGCTATCTACTGGTGGTGATACATCTCCGAGAACAGTTGCCGGATTAATGCTTCTCGCTTACAATTTAACTGACAATTCAGATCGGCATGTATTCGGTCCGGTCCCGAACCAATTAGCCGATCCTGCCCGTGTTATCGAGTACTATAACATGAAAACTACGACAACTAAGGCCCCGTATAATTCAACTTATGTACAATTGTGTAACACAGCAGATCAGATCAGGCGAAATTGCATCGCTTACTGTTATTTGGCAGCAAGTTATCTAAGCTTGTATAACAAGTCAGCATCGAATTTTACCAAGAACCAGGGTAATATAAGGAACAGGTTCACTGACTTTTACAATTTTGAGTTCACTCTCGGAAACAAATTTACAGTGAGTGAAAAGATGATCGTGTCTGTGAAGTCACATGGACATGAACTCGACCTTAAAGAACACGTTTTATAACATACTTTACGTTGGTGAAAGTTGCGAGGTCGGAAAAAGTCTCAAGACGTACTTATACGTGACGCATGTAATTTACACGGGCCTTTTCAGCTTGAGATTGTTTGTAATGTGTGTGGACGCGTATAAGCTAAACAACAAAGATCTCATCTTGGTACTTCACAGTAAGTTTATCAATCCAGAGTTGAACGCATTGGTAAAGATTTTCAACACCTTCTACAAGAAGGAAGAATGAAAGATGGTTTATATAAGGCTCCGTGCCTCCGTATAGGGTATCAAATGTGGATGTTTGCTAGAATTTTCGATCATAGCTTCATGAGTACGTTACAGGCGAAGAAATGTCCCTTTTTCATAACTGTGCTGGCTCACCTTCTGAAATTCAGTGGAGTCCAATATTACCAACAAAGATATCAAGATGTAGAAGTACAAATTCCACTGTTAGCTGATATGGGAGATGTCATGAGAAGGCAGGCAGAGTATTATGCTAATAAGGTACACGGATTAATCCGGGTTCAGGGTTTATCACTATTGGATCCAGCTGAAGCGTCATCCTCTCGTTTTGGAACATAGGCGAATCTAGCCCCGTGAGATTGGGGTATAGCTATTTCAATACAAGTAAATTTCTTATTTTTTCTTTGGTAGAGTTTTTTATGCAATTTAATAATAGAAAGTTTCTGGCCGAAAGTTGGTAGCCAGTGCGTCCTTAAATTCATTCTTGTCTAGTGTGCGGAACTAACATATGAGAACAGTACCCAAAAAAAAACAAAAACAAATGAATGTACGAGTACTTTAGCTGAGTTGGCACGAGACTCAACCTGATTAACGAGTTTAAAACTTAAGGATGCAAAACTCTTAAAAACTCATAAGAGATTATCAGACTTGTTTATGTATCCTATGCAACTCAAATTCGTACAAAACCGTAAACGCACACATATAGATAGCTTATAGGCTCCTGAATAAATCCTGGTATATTTCTACAAGGAGTTGAGACATTAATGCATATTTTGAGATCAAATTTGTGCCAAATGTCTCTATGATAGTTCAAAGAGACAAGGAAACAGAGGATATCATGTAAGATAACATGAGGAGTGGGGTGCATAGAATACGGGGCAACCCACATGAAGATTGAAGGAAGTGCACATGTCGTTGATAGCCTGAAATTTGTGCAATGTCTCTTTTTGGCTTCTACGCTTTCATATCACTTTCTAATTCCGTTCTTATTATTCGATTAGAATTACTAAATATAAAACTTATTCTAAATCTGAGCTATAATTGATTGAAACGTGATCAGGTCAGTTGGTCCATTATTTGTGAAACGATGATCAATCACATTATTATTTATCAGCATATCAGACTATATAGTATGTAATTGTAGATTTGTAGAATTGTAGATCATCAATTCATCACCGACCAATTACGTACCTGATTTCCTCAATTAGCTCCACTCTCACGTAAGACTATGACTACTACATCAATTATCGTCAATCTATAGTACATGTGGGGTGACATGATTGATAAATCTATCTGCATCATGAACACCACCTATTATGGTGTAAGTGTAACCGACGTAGCGATCCGTCCTTGCAGTTAGAGCCTCACAATCTCCCCACTCTCGTATCTAATTTTAAGTTTTCTGGAATTATGCTGAATTATGATATTGACGCTTTAATGAGGCTAGATTGAATCATACCGGTCTAAATATTGAATTCGGGCTAGAGGTTTGCTTGAAATTGCTAAATGCCCGAGTCTATTGGTCCGCAAAAGCCCCACACGTAAACGGTTAAGTGCGTTTGTACATCAAATTCGGGTTTTTTCGGGTTATATTCAACAGCTTTTGGGAGCAATATTTTTTTCTCCTTTTTTTTGGTGAGTTGTTAGCTCCCTCCAATTTTTTTCTCGTTGTGAACCACTATTAATACTCCATATCATTATTTCAAAAAAAAAAAATTTACTCCATATCAACCTTCCAGCACTCGTATGACGCAAATTTTCTCGTTTGGTAAGTGAAGTGCTTGAAGGTTGATTTGGATTGCTAACAGTGTCTTTCTCGTTTTCATTCATTTGTTCTCACTAGCCTAAACATTTGGTCCAAGAGAAATTGGGAGCAAATGAGCAATCATTAGATGAGAATCATGAGATGGAAAAAAAGATACGACCATGTTAATATTTTGTAGGAATGTCAGGATAATATCTTAACAATGTTACTTTTTCTCCTAGAAAAAATGTGCCTCACTTTTAAGTAAAAGTTCTACAATAGCTACCAATGAATGGTAGCCATAGTAAATGATGGAATAATAGCCATTGATCTCCCCTAAATAAATCCTGACCGTTTATGAGTTTGACCGTTTAATAATTAAAATTAATTAAAAATATCAAACACCAAAGATTAAATACCCCAAAAATAAAAGACCCCATTTTCTCTCTCTTCCCTATTCCCCCACCCCAGCCCCGCCTCCACCCCCACCCCAGCCGCCACTGTCCTTCAAACCCAACCACCACCTAATTGTCGCTCACCCCGCCCCACCGTTGGGACCGAAAGTCGCCGGTTACCACGCGTCCCCACCCATTTGCGTCACTGACGGCCTTCCCTCCGCCTGCTTTTTCTCTTTCTTTTCTCCACTCGCTTGGGCGGTGGTGATTGTGAGAAGGCGGCGTGGAGGCTACTGGGGGGGTCGGTGAAGGGGTAGGAAGGGGTTTATGTGGGGCAGTTGCCGGAGAATCGATGGGGTTGAGGGTGGAAGAGAGGAGGGCATGGCGGCAGTGATTGAGGGGTTGGTGCGTGGTAGTTGAGAATGAGGGGGAGGAGCGTGGAGAAAGAAACTGAAAGGGTAAACTTAATTTTTTTTTTATTAAAATATTATTTTGAATTTAATAAATACAATTAAAAATAATTTTAAGGTCAAAGTTACAGTGGCTACTGAAGCTTGGTAGCCATTGTAGAATCACTCACTTTTAAGTGGGTCGGAAAATCGAACATTGTGTTTGATGGAAAAGTGTCAAACGCAACCCATCTATTAAAGGTTGGTAGCGTTACAACAATTGTTGTATTGCTCATGAAAAGTGTCAAACGCAGCGTTAAAAATGTCTTTTTTTCTGTCTAATTTTAAGGCAATTTTGTCGAGTCAAGTCAAAATATAATTACAACGAGTCATCTCAAAACCAACCGCGCCCACAACCAGTCAACACCACCCACCACCACCCACCACCAGCAAAACCACCAATCGTCGCCGGAAAATACAATTGGACCACCCCCACAATTGTAGTTGGTCGAATTTCTTTATATATGTGGGGCAAGCCAAGCCCATTTTCAGGTTTGCCCTACTCAAACCAGGCCCATAAATAATGTGGGCTCATTTGGGTCCTTCATAAAATTGGCGAGTGTTGAGATTGGCATGAAGATAATTGGGGTTTATTGGGCTTGTTAGGTACTAGACTTTGGGCTGGCTGAATGGCCCGTACAATTGCCGACTCATTGGGCCGGTCTGACTCACGTCCATTTGTAAGCCCTTTTCAACATTGTAATTTTTCTATAGTTTTTATTTTAATTCTTTTTTACTCTTACTAGATTCTTCTTTTTCGGAAACGACATTATATTTCAGATTTTTTTTATTGACGAGTTTTCACTTGAGCTCGAGCATGATGGCGTGAGACTTAAGGAATCAAAAGGGCATAAAAGAAAATTTGACATTCATAGTCTGATGAAATACAAAGGTTTTTGAGATGATTTGTTATTTCCTTTGAAAATTGACATATCTAAATGCCAAATCAAAATTACTAACAAGCCCTCTCATAAACTTTGACACTTACATACACAAACAATAATGCAAACGAGGTACAAATGCAACTCAAACGGCCATTAATACTATAGATAGTATAATGCCGTCGACCTTATTCCTAAACACAACATTACAAGCAAAATAAAAACAGAACGATGGATACTATGGATAGTAACGACACTTCGAGTTTCACCAGTAAGTTCTGAGTAAGATAGTCTTTGTCAACTTTCACCGCGAGAAATACTCATTCTTCACCTACAGAACCGTCTTACCCTAGTTTTCGCTTTTCAAGCTAAGCTTGGATGAGTTTGATGAGGGATTCCTCACCAAAATAACCCTTACTAACCTTAGAAGAGACAGCTGCAGGGCAAGCATCCCTTACGACGGACAGGGTGAGAGGTGGCTTATCGGCGAGCCACTGCTGAATGCCGAAGTTCTGGTGGCTGCAGAGCAATTGTGGCGCGGCCGTGTTGACCTCCAGGAAGTCAACATACCATTCAGGGTGAGCACCAGAGTTGTCATGGCTCAACTCCATCTTGCAGACATTCAATTTGGAAGGGAAACATGGGGCTTTGATAGCAAACATGTCCAAGTTACCTGGCTGAAAGTAGACATGACCTTTTCCCATAACTCCGAAATATGCAAGGTCTTGTATTTCCACACCATACCCTAGTCTGTCGTAAAGCTTAAGATTCACCTTGGCATTTGTACCGCCAGAGTTTACATTGTTCGTCTTCAAGTATAGAGTGTGCAAGCAATCATCCTACAATAGTCGTAAAAACGTATAAATAAATAATTATGAGTCAAGTAATGAATCATGAAATATATATACATGTTACAAAAGAAAAAAACATTAAATATGTGACTTAGCTTGAACTGTTGTCTTAGACTCTTGGTTAATACATCAGCTGATTCATGACATACTACTTACTATATGTTGTATCCTAGCAAAAATTAAAGTTATACCACACACGCACTCACGTACATCTTTAGTAGTAGTTAACACTTGACATATACGTTAGTAGCTTACACTTTACGATAAATTTTCGCAAAATCTTCTATTTTCATGCATGATACATACATATAGCACGTACGTTATAATATAAAAAGATAGGATTGCAGATGAATACGCTGAAAGAAAAATGGGAAGGTAAGACGACATTATCGACCTATGTTAAAAAGGAAACGGCGTAGTAGTTTATGAGAGTGAGATCTTACAGAGTGAGCAACAAAGGCAAAAGAGAAGAGAACCATGAACATGAGAAAACATGTCTGCTTTGCCATGCCTATTATTGCTAGCTTAAGCTCAGAAATATTATTTGTGGTTGATACTTGAGAAGTGGATTGCCAAATACTCGAAAATTGGACAAGACAACTTCAGGAAGAGATGATTAAAGTATTAGGACATCAATTATCTTACCAATAATTAAATAAATAATGCCTTCACATATTGTTTTGTTATGGATATTAGCATGCGTGCGAAATTAGGAGAGTAAGACAAAAACTGGCAATTATCGATAATTGAGATGATTTTTTTTTCGAGGGTTGAGATGATAATATATTATTGATGCTCAAACTACGAGTATAAAATTACTTGATATATAATATAATATATTACTCGCATTAGAACAAAATTAAGTCGTAATCACTTCTCATACATATAAATTAACTTTCATAGTAATAAATTAGTAATTAGAATGCATTTCGGCAATAAATATGAGACTAGTTCAAATCCTCTAATAATGTACTTGTATTATATTTTTCTTGACAGCTTGAAAGAAATAAAACAACGGTTTTTCTAACGTGTGCCCAATGGGCACATGTTAAGAGTCTATTTGTTTCCCTAATTAAGTGATTTTCTCCTCAATCCAACAATGAGATTCCATATTTTGTTTTTTCAAGTGAGAATCTCACTTAATTAGGGAAATAAATAGGCTCTTAACATGTGCCCATTGGGCACACGTTAGAAAACCCGATAAAACAAATCCTCTAAGTATTGGTGTTCATGTACGTGTCGTGTATGATGTACGTATATCAACTGGTAAAAGCTAGCATTGTAGATTTATTTTGTGCATATTTTTATACCACATTTCAACGTTGCTGGTAGTAAATATGATTTATGGTAGTAAAGTTAGGTTCAGATCTTTAAAAGTTACTTTCTCCTAAAGTCGGTAGACAATACTCTAAATAGAAAATACAAATAACGGTAATTTAGAGTTATTTTTCAATTTCAGGGGATCTCGATCCGTAAAATCTTATGTAAACTTGTCGAGTCGATTCGATCGAGTAGACAAACTTGAGTGATACCTAGATTGCATAACTTGATTTATGCAATATACATCAATATGATTTATCACTTGAGTGATAAATTGATTTTGCAATATACATCAAGTTGTATAACTTGGAGTTCGGATCCGATCTACCATCCCTACTCAACCTCTTGTATATACTATTTATTGCATCAAAACATAGGAAGCTACACCATCTAACTCAGCCTCCGAGATACTCGGATCTTAGAAGGACTGTACTCCACACTTCTAGAGGTATAAACAAAGCAGTAAAATGTGTGATTGTGAACGTGATGAATTTGGATAATATAATACATACGGTGTAGGTATCTACTTGAGGACATTTTATCGGTACCCTAAATAGTTTCTTATATATATGGAGTATAATTTTTTTTTGGTTAGTTCTATTCTCAATGGAAAATAGGGAGTAGTGGATACGTAATGGTCAAAATAATATATAACATGAAAAAATTGCCAAGTCAGCATCTGATTCAAACCTTGCTTATCTCATTGGATTGGGTGAGTTTGATCCAAGGCCTAAGCTAAGTTGGGTCCAAGTTCCAAGCTTCGATCTCCAAAATCTTTATTGAAATGTTCATGCGCAAATTATATTATGCTCTCCAGAGCACAATTAGTAGCATGATGGTACTTGTCACAATAGAGGAGTATGAACCGGATTTAAAATGATTTAAAAAAGGATGCGGTTCCTGTTTCTCAATTGTGAGAAGAACTATCATACTCCTTGTGCTCACGAGAGCATGTTATAAGCATTGATGTTCATGATGCTCTAATAAATTGGATCAACCCTTTCAATATAACTTATTACGAAGTATTGTTTTCGTGCTTTTTTGGAATTCTTCGGTCTATGAATTTTGTTCTGAGACATTTAGGGTAGCCCGTGTACCCAACTTACCCTGTACTTCTGATTTGTGAATTGATGTAGAAATTAAAGTATATAGATATCTTTGGCCATAGCCCATTGGTATACGTAGTTTCAATGCAAAGTAATCCTTATTGTTTAAGATACAGAAACATTACCTTGGCAACAATCATTCGATTTTTTTCTTTTTACAATGGTAAAAACAAGCACGCAAAGCGTAAAAAAGTTAGGTTACCCTTCTAGTCAGGGTATCACCTAACTTATCCGACGATAAAATACAAGAAAGAGGGGACGGGGGTGGGAGGGGGATATCCTGAGTCTGGAGGATATTATGACCCCATTTGGCCACCTAGTCGGTCGCTTTTCGCCTCGCGAAAGATATGTGTGATGGTAACGTGCTGAAAGTTACCGACTAGCTGTAAGGCGTCTTGAATGAGAACATCAATAGGCCACGGCTAACGGAAGAGACCTCGAAAAGTATTGATGACGATTAGATTATCGCCTTCAATATGCAATCGTTCAATGTTGAGATTTCGTGCCGTTAGAAGGCCATTACGCAGTGCAGTTGCTTCGGCGACAATTATAGGACACACACCAAGGTTGGTATGTAGCGGAAATGTGTACAAGGGAGCCAGTACTATCACGAATGAGAAACCCAGCTGCTGCATTTCCAGCCATGATTGAGCCATCGAAGTTTAATTTGATTTCGCCGGTGGGAGGGTTGTGCCATGGTGCTTGACGTGCTGGATTTGATGTTGTTCGTGGGGCCACAATTATTCGATTAGGATAGGCTTTGTATCGATCGACTTAGTTCCGCTTTTATTTATACGGTTATACCTATTATTTGGAATACTGTTTTTATCTCTTGGAACACTCCAACCCGTCATAGGCTACATGTAAAAGTAGTTACCAATGACAACTGGTTAGACTATGTACTGGCCTCATTAAGGGTGCAAATTGGCCATACTCATGCCGTCATGCCCAGCCTGACACGCCATGTTTATCTAGAGAATTAATACATATATAGCCTGACGAGATGTCATGGGTAACTAAGCGAGCTACTTCTCGTTCTTGCATTGCTAGAACTTCATGCTTTCTTTATATACCTTTTGACGGGTACATTTCTTATTCAATTGAACCCGGTCGTATTATTTGCATATTACAATAAATGGTAGGCTAATCGTTACACTAAATAAGCAAAAATTATATTACAACAGTTCTCAGTATTTGACAATTAGGATAATAAATGAAATCGGGACCACCATTAAATTTGGATAAAATAAATTTCAGCCGTACGATTTTTCTTAACCATGGTTAGCAAAAGTTCCTATAATACACCTTAACACATGATTACAAAATATAATATTTTTTTATGTACTCAAAATATATTATCCTTAATTAATTTGATTTTGTCTATCAATTT
>JBBYHQ010000007.1:924881-934939 GCA_038382645.1 Spergularia azorica | reverse complement strand
GTAATGATGAATTAATATTTTATTTATTTATTTATTTTGGATTTTAATAAATATTAATCTAACAAAATATAAAAAAATATAATATTAATCTAAAATTATTTTAACATATCAAATTTAATATTTTCATAAGATTATGTAATATTTTACATTATTATTTAATTGTTAATCATGGTTAAATCTTATCCTAATTGTCAAAAACTGACAATCACCATAGAATCATCGATAAGCAAGTAGGACTATCAAAGCTTTTTTTAGCAAGTGAGCAAGATGTTTAAAGATAAAGTTTTTCTCTATATATGCTTGATGATGGATACATGGATTTGAGAGTGACCACTGACCGGGATGCCCATCCTTCTAAGCTTACACGGTAAAAAGGTACATATTATGCGCAAACAAACTAAAAGCAACGACGGCCCTCGTACGGCAGCGTCGACCTTATTCCTACGGGCGATATAAAAAGTACAAACATAAATATCCATCATTGTACATGCATGTTGATCTAGTAAACATGCATGTTAAATTGATCCAGTAATGTCCATGGCAGGTTTTGGGTAAGGTCGACTATCGATCATTTTACTAGAACGTCCTAACTTTTAAAGTTTCTATCAGCTTGAAATCAGATTTCAATACTAACCGAAAACCTTAAATCTTCACCACGCCCTATTGTACAATAATCCTTCTTACCCTAGGTTTTGCCTTCAGGCCGAGATTGGGAGCTCGAGGTGGGACTCCCGGGAGGCCATGGTAACATGAGAAGCGGGTGCGCATGCATCCCTAGTGACGGAGAGTTGGTTAGGGTACCTATCGACGGCGAGCCATTGTTGAATGCCGAAGTTGCGGTGAGCGCAGAGCATTTGAGGCGCGGCCGTGTTGACCTCCAAGTAGTTGACGTTCCATGCAGGACGACTACCAGTATTATCGTGGCTCAATTCGATTTTGCAAACGTTGGAAACTAAACATTTGCTTCTTATGACAAAAATGTCCAAGTTATTTTGCTCAAAGTAGTTGTGACCTTTAGCCATAAGTCCGAACTTTTCAAGGTCCGGAACTTCGACCACATTTCCTTGGTTGTCGTACAAGTTAAGGCTAACCTTAGCATCTGTACCCGCATATGGGACATCCTCGGTCTTCACGTACACTGTGTGCACGCAATTTTGGCGCTGCGTAAAAAAGAAAACAATCAGCGATTTTAACCATTAGCTTAAACTTTATTATTACAGTTCAATTATACATGCACGAGAGAAAAAAAGAACGACATATGAAACGTATATAATAAGCTATAAATCTTACAATTGAGTGAGCAACAAAGGCAAAGGAGAGGACAATCATCATGAACATGAGAGTACATGCAAGCTTTGCCATGATTAGAGGTAAATGGCTTCTCTTCTCTTTTCTAATTAGGTAATTAAGTTTAAGCTCAGTAATTTGAGTGGTTTATTATTGAATACTTTGAGTTGTGGATGCTACATACTCGATTATTCACTACCTTTTATAGGACAATTGAACATGTGTCTTTGATGACTATATGATTAAATAATAACTAGGGCACCATTAAATTAAATTTAAAACTTAGTGCATAAAATTAGCGGAGAGCCGAAGCTATTTACACCACTCCTAAGGCCCTGTTTGGTATCGATTCTGTTTTCAGTTTTCAGTTTTTTTTTTTTTTAAACCAAAGTCCCGTTTTTTGAAAACCAGAAAAAGTGGTTTTCAGTTTTCAGTTGTCAGTTTTCATTTTCAGCATGTCTATTATAGCAACATACAATTAAAATTTATCTTTACAATTTATTTAACTAAATTTTTTACACAAAAAAACCAAAAACTGAAAACGGCAGTGATACCAAACGGGCCCTAAATTAAAGCGATAATTTGTACTCAACATTCAAATGCTAGATCTATTCCAAAAAAAAAAAAAAATTCAATCCTAGATCAATACGGAGTGCTAATAATTAAGAGAAATGGGTTTAACATGTGCCCAACTGGGCACATGTTAGAAAAACCGATAAATGAAAACCAAAATAAAATTGGCCATATTGCCTACTCAGACTCTCAGAGTACTCACACAGTCACACTTAATATTTGAAATTTTGTAAGCATAATGCTTTATTTAGCACTCATGGAGAAAAAAAATTATTCAAGGGTAAGTAAATAATTATCCTAGTAATGTTTTTTCGGTACAAAGGACTGAAATGAGCTGCGGGGGTTGGGGATATGAGGATTCGAACCCGGGCCAACCCCCAAACAAGTTGAGTTCCTAGTAAAGTTTTCTTATCTATTGTTATATAAACGAGTTTTGATTTTTGAATATCGGATTATTGGGAAGTTATCAACGATATCCAAGTTATTGGTAAATTCGATCCGCGTCAAGCAAAATTAAATCTTCACATTAGTTTTCCCCTCCATAGGATTATAGATTTGGAAACTACCTTGTTCTAGCCTTTTGTTATTATCCAGAAATGAAGTATAGCTTTTTTTTTAATCTTCTTTCGAGGTGCACGTACGGACGTACCAATAACTCCGCATCTGGACAGCGGAAACCACATGGTTATAGAGTCCGATAACTTCGGATCTTAGCTATCGGAAATAAAAGAATTCATCGGAAACTGAATTATCCGGCAATTGCCAAACGAATATGCTAATGTACTCATCGACTTTACCTATATTAAATTGTAAGAAATATGTACATACACCAACGTGATAAATTCAGTTAATGTATGGTTGTGTACTCCAGTATGCTGATACTAAATTCAATAATTTACGAGGTGGCAAAATAACATTATTCTACCGAAAGAGTAGGCCGAATATTGGGTTTCCTATGCTATTCGAGTTCACTTGTTTGTGGGCTTAGCTTGTCTTTCTTCTTATCATTGTACATGGGCCAACTCTTGGCCTAGTATGCTTCTTTCGTTTGGAGACTTTTGACCCACTTTGCTTGTTGATCAAGCCCAAATCTTGGAGATTTTTATTTATTTATTTATTTTTTATTTATTTTTTTTTTTTTACAAATATGCATGTCCTCTAAACTACACCTTTTCATCTTTTCAAACACCGACATTTTATTTAAAAATATGGGATAGCTCATCTAATTAATTTGTCTCATCTTTTAAAGTGGAGATCATATTATTATCTCGTATAATTAAGTAATTAACGTGTGTCAACGTGAATCTAATTCTAAGCATCCCTAAGACATTTGTCATTTGATTTTCAAAACAAAAATTAATTCATAAATAGAGAATTGCAACAATAATAATTGGAATTAACATTGTTCATGAACTAATGACTGAGGTGTTAAGTACTGTTAACAATATATTGGGTCTAGGTACAGCTAAATGGACCTGAATGTACCCAAGCGAAGTTAAATTAGAATTTGGCAAACTGGACCCTAGAGTCACAATTGCCATGAGGAAGCACAGGACACTCAATAAAGTCCTTGCCATTTGAGTCGACGCACACATAGACTTGGTAAATCTGGCTATTACCCTCGGCATCACGGTTACACTCGATCCACGGGTAAAACCCGATCTCATTCTTCATCGCTTCCTTGACGTCCTCAGCATTGTAGAATTGGTCGTTTGGTTCAATGTCGGAATTTTTGAGTGCTTGAAGTAGGTTAGCTTTTTCTTTAAGGTCGAGGGCGGCCTGGAAGTAGTCACGTTGGTTTGCAAAGATTGATTCAGCGCAAGTTCCGTGCTTGTTCCACTCATGAGCCCAAAACTTTGGTCCGATGTTTGGGCATGTAAAGGATGGCCAGTCTGCTGTTAGCTGGCTTTTGAACTCCTCATCCAGCTGCATAGAATACGACATTAGGACACATTTTCTATACAGTAATTTGACACTTAATTTCAGTAATATCACTTTTACAGTGTTAGACTGTTAGTTATCATTGTTAGATCTTGTAAATGAAGGGTTTAATAACGATCGTGAACAAAAATAGCGATACCTTCAATAATACGATTAGTAAACCAGAATGTTAGATATCTAAACTGGACAAATAACTACCTAATTACCTAAATTCTCCAAAATCATTCAGTAAGTTATGGACCGACGAGTACTCAACCACCTTATTAGCTTGTTCCAAATTGTCAATTCTTTAGTGGCTTTTTATTACAACTTCAGCTCTTTTTTAGTGATCAACGAGTATACGCAAAGAAGACTTGTTGTTTAGGTACGGGTGAGTGGCATGCATGTTTGCGCACACATCTTACAAGTGCCTATAAATTCTTGGATTAGGTGGTCGTAAGAATGTTGAAAAAAATAAAGGAATTTAATGCACTCTCACATTTTGATTAGACGAGTTTGACATATGCTTATTATTAGACGCATAATACACGTATAGAATTACCGATGATTATGTATGATCTACAATATCTCCGGTACGATCATGATCAAAAGTATCTCCGGTACGATAGATAATGCATTCCTAGTATTAATTAATTAATATGTTGATCCTATACCTCGACTAATCGGATATAAAGTAAACTTCGTGTTTGTAACTATTGATTAAAGGATCGAATCGGACTAGGCGAGTCTAAATGTACTTATGTATACGCACTACTAAACCATATTAATTATCCATTTTGGTTTTCACACCTTGAAAAAACAATACTATACGAGTACTACACATTAAACTATCACAACTCACAAGCAAAAGTAGGTACCTGAGATTCATCAAAAGAATTGCTGGTGTCACAGTTGGAAGGATATCCACCATCATTGTAATTAGGCCAAAGCCCATGAATGTGAAAATCTGCTGTTGGCTTCCCCGTATTTGGGTAACAACATTTGTGCCCTTTTGTGTCACAATATGCTCCTGGCCACTGCATTTTAATTCAGCATCAATGCGTACGCAAATTAAAAAGTCGAACCTAAAAGGACTTAAAATAAGCAAGTAGATGACACGTAACTTAAACAGCTGCTTGGCTAGGGAATAAGACTCCATTCATTGTAATAGAACGCATGACAATCTAATTTGACATTATTCTACGTTATTCTACGTATACTTAGCTCGATTTCGACTAATTAGATTATTGGACGGAACACAGATTTTAAGCTAGTACTAAGGGGAAATACCAAAAATTACCTGTTGGACAAAGTAGAAGAAATCAAAATCAGAAGTATGATGCGGCTTTGGCTTTTTACTCTTAGAAAAAGCCTGCCCACATAAACATAGAACTAGCATAAGCTTGATCATCATCGAACTGCTTAGTTTTCCCATGATTAATTCTTTCTCTGTGTTGTCTTGAAATATAATGTTTACAAATTATACGATTGGTGTATATTATTTGATCGATTAACGGTCCAATTTATAAGTTAGGCTTGAGAGTTTGCTTGACGTAATGTCTCACATGAGGAAGGCATATTCTTAAGCGAGGTTCTTACAAGGAGTATGTTTCTAAGTTATAATATCACGAAAGTAAATCGTACGTAATATTTAATTTCAATTGATTGGTTTACGTGTTCATACTTCATTATAATCCTTAATCAAATCCTTAATTAGTTGTTAATCTGTTATGCTGTTTCCTAGAACTAATCGCACAATTATATATTTGTCAAACTTAAACGTTCAACAAAAAAAAATTATTTGTCAAACTTCAACGACATTTAACTATTTGATCATGCAAGTTAATTATGTAGCTTAGATAGAGTAGGATCAGACGTGGTAGGTCATGTATGTTGGATTAAGATTACAGGAAACGGCGTTATCGTGATTAGAGATCATTAGATGATAATTAGGAGCATATTCCATTCATAGCCACTTATTATATTGATGCGGAACTGAAAATCCTTGTGAAAGATTAACCATTTTATGAGTCTCAAATAAATTAAAGTCCGTTAAATAAATCGATATGACGATGTGAGACGGAGTAGCTGACGTGACTTGCATTTCTCCATCCCTATATGTATTGAACTTAACGCTTTATCTAAAAGTACGTATAAGTAATCGAAAAAATTAAGCTACGCGGCTACCGGCTAACCTACCTAATTAAGCCCTTAAGGTCATTGTAATTTGTTGGAAGTAATAAGTTTGGCAACGTTGTTGCTTGAAGAAAATAATGTTTGTAATTGGCCTGACAAGTGGCATGATATGACTCGCAAAAGGAACCTAAACTTAAATTTTGTCGTTTTAATTTATTGGCACCGAATTTGTCCATTTTGTGTTGTTGTCTTGACTCGTGAAGTTTCATACTCCGTATTACTTGTTTCGAGTGCTCTCTATTTTGGTGTTTAGGCTTTGGAGGCTTAAGGGTTAAGTCATATATAGTTGAGGACTTGAGGCTTCGTAGCCCCTCTCATTTTTTTTTTGTTGGGTCGAATGCTGACAATTAGCATAGAATTTTGCTTTCTTTTGAGCGACACATTTCTTCATAAGATGGTACTCGACGACTCGACCTATCCCAAATTCCTCCTCTAGTTAAATCTGCCTTATAAAAGAATTTGGTCTAAAAGAAAATGAGGATAAATTGATGATTTGGAGAGAGTATCCGGTAATTAAATTGTAACATTTGAAATGAGCTTGTTTATGTTTCATACTCCGTAAATCTTTAACGCGTTGACTACACATACGAAATTGCTTTATACATACATTGTGTTATGATCAACAGATGGTACAACAATAATAATACTCCGTAAATATAGAATGCAAACACAACTGTTTATTATTATCCATATGTAAAGACCATTAGCACAATTTATAAGTCTAACAAGAATGGACCTTGCATGTTACAGTAGATCAGTGATCGACAAGTTAATCAGAAGGAAGGGAACTCGATTCTAGAGGGACAATTGCTACGAGGGAAAACAGGGCATTCAATAAGATTAGAGGCAGTTGTATCAACACAAAATGTGATTTGATATAGTTGGCTAGTTTTTGCTGAATCCTTGTTGCATTGAATTCCAGGTGTGAACCCAATGGCTTCTTTTAAGGCATCTTCAATATCACCCAACGAATACATTTCTTCATTACTTGGCTCAATTCCTGTACGTACATTTCCAAATAAAACATCATATCACTGATCGAATGCTCGAGATATGGTTAAGGCTCGGTCAATGGATTTATATATATTGCTTTAAGATCGAGTTGAAAGTTGGAATGATAGGAATTCGATCGAAATGTATATGTTCAAAATTAACCAAGATAGATCAAAATGATTTATTGTTAACAGTCTAACCTGCATCTGTAAGTGCCTTAAGAATGTTAACTTGGTTTTGGAGATCAAGAGCCTTTTGGAAGTAGGCATGCTGATCTAAAATAGATTCAGAACAAGTGCCATGTTTTACCCATTCGTGCGACCAAAATTTTATGCCGTTGTTGCTAGGGCATGCCAATGTTGGCCATTTCTTCTGCATTCTTTCCAACAAGTCTGATACCTACACATATACTTATATGCATTTAGTCCACGAAATATTTCTCGAGGCATATAGTGGTTAAGATGAAGGTGCTGGAGTCTAAATTATTGCGTAACTATGCTTCGCACATAAAACTCAAAAAATGGTACAAGAAATTACCTGAGATTCATCGAAATGGCTGTCAGGATCGCAATTTTGAGGGTAAGATCCATCGTTGTAATTTGGCCAAAGACCATGAATACTAAAGTTTGCCTCTGGCTTTCCTGTCGTTGGGTAACAACAGGCCCTCTTTGTATCACAGTAAGATCCTGGCCACTGCAAATTAATACGTAACCGTTAAGTTGCTCATTTCATTGTTTTTTTGTTTTTTTCTTGACGACGAAATTGGAAAAATAATTACATACCCCTCAGAAGCTCCCTGACTTACGATTTTCATAATACGTCAAGAAGAGTAAGTCTATACAAGAGTATATTCGGGAGTACATAATTACATAATACGAGAAATGACATGAAGTATGAAACATTACCATATACTAAGTTTACGTACTAACCAGTTGGACGAAGAAGAAGAAATCGAAATCCTGAGATAATGTTGGAGCCACACACAGAACTAAATGCACTGCTAAGAAGATCAAATGGACTGATTTCATTGTGTAATTCTTTATTTGTTTTGCTCTTACAATTGTCTCGACTTGTGTTAATTTTATTGTATGATGATAGAGCATACTATAGTCGTCATTTATATGGACCAGTGAATAAGATTCGTGATGACAATATATGATCTGGATTGATAATTTTATCCCCTCCATTTATGCACATGTTCGCTTGAAGTATCGAGCTCTCAATAAACAATACTGCGTCTTGGCAATATAATACTCCAGGAGATCTGAATCGATAATATACTAATACATAAGCGCAGCGAGCAGCAAATGGCACATAATTACTTTCTTCAAATCAATCGTGTATACAAGCGTATCTTACTCGGCCGATGCCCGCATATACTCAGCTACCCTGACTAATTAAGAGACGTGTTATTTATATAATGAAATCGATTGATATGCTGTCCTGGAGTTCATGAACAAAATGTTCTTCATCTTCTTATTCTAATGGAAAGGGCCAATTGTTTGCTAATAACAATCCAAGATTGACGGATTATTGTAATATTGTGTTCACATAGCTGGAGTACTCTCATTATTAATCGGCGAAAGTGGTTTATAATCCCCATAAGTTGACATCTACGTGAAATGTAGCCCCACAAGTATTAAAATGAGCAATTGACCCCCACAAGTTTTTATAATTGGTGAAATCGAACCCCTTCTCAATTTATCGCGAGATATTCAATATCTCTCCAATATCTCACCATCAAAATTAATATCACCAAAAATATTAACTAAGTCAAAATAAAAACTCAAAAATTACATTTTTTATGGCCCCGTCTCACTGTACCTATTACTACGAGAAAAAAAACTTCAAAAAAAAATTTGTGTTCATACTTTAATGGCGATGAACATTGAACACATCAGTGTTCCTAAATCTTTTTTTAAATTTTTTTTTTCTTGGAGTGTGTTTTTTTTTAATTTTTATGTGATAAGAATTTGTTTTGATAATATTTTTTTTTAATTTCATAATATTAGATTTGAAGGTGGTATATTGGGGAGATATTGAATATCTCGCGATAAATTGGGAAGAGGTTTGATTTCACCAATTATGAAACTTGTGGGGGTCAATTGCTCGTTTCAATACTTGTGGGGCTACATTTCACGTAGAGGGAAACGTATGGGGGTTATAAACTACTTATAATTAATCATGGATGCTGCCTTTCAAAGTATGCTAGCTAGTTAATCGTACCAATAATTGGCGTATTATTGGTGTAATGTAAGTAGAACTGATGGTCACCTTGCTATATGTGCGGTTTGGCTACTATTTATCAACGAGATATTATCAGATCATTATTTCCCGTTGAAAATAGTAAACTTTTGTCAAATTTATGGATAGTTCATATGTATAATCACGAGATTAACTATTGATACATCAATGTATAGACTATAGAGTAAAGCTAGCCCCAACATTGTGGTGTACTGGTGTATATATAGTGTATACATTATTATTTCGGCATGTGAAAAGTACAAACTAAAGCTCATCAGACCAATGTAATCGAACTGGGTTCGAACCTTAGCTACTGGGTTAATTTACAACTTGATTAGAAAGAAGGAAATTCGATTCTAGAAGGACAGCCGCTACGTGGGAAAATCGGGCATTCAATAAGATCCGACCCATTTGTATCAACACAAAAGTAGACTTGATATAATTGGCTACTTCGTGCTGTGTCTTTGTTGCATTGAATTGCTGGTGTGAACCCAACTGCTTTCGTAATCGCACCCTCAATAGAACCCAATGAGTACATTTTTCCATCTGGCTTAATTCCTACGCAATCGTAATTTCAACCAATATATCAGTTAGATTTGAGTGGTGCGTGCATATACTGATATACTCACATATACATATATAGAAACGACGTTGAAAACGAGCAAGAGGGTATAATTACCTGCATCTGTAAGTGCTTGGAGAAGGTTAACTTGGCTTTGAAGCTTAAGAGCAGATTGGAAGTAGGCGTGTTGATCAAGGTTCGATTCTGAGCAAGTGCCATGTTTCTCCCATTCATGTGTCCAAAAGTTTATGCCGTCGTTGCTAGGGCAAGCCAATGTTGGCCA
>JBBYHQ010000007.1:905020-916303 GCA_038382645.1 Spergularia azorica | reverse complement strand
CCGCATCGACACGTGACGATAAGGCCTAGAATCGCGACATGTGTCAATGGGGACGTCTTTAGTAAAATATATAGATTTTAATTCTCGAGAAGTTAAAACAATATCAAACATGTACTATGTTTTACGGTTTTTGAAAATATAATTATGAGATATTATATTTTTAAATTAATATAAGAACATAACAAATCTTAATAAAATACTACATAATATTTCTAAATAATATAAGAAGATATCGAATATCAATAAAATATTGTATTTTTATGGTGATTACCACTAGCGGTAATGACCATAGAATTTTCGCGTTTTATACGGTTAATAGGTTTTTTTTTTTTTTTTTAATAAGAATAGCATGCATAATAAACCCGATCCGAAAATCGGTTTTAAAAGTGTACAGATAAGTCGACTCAAACATCAATTGCGAATAAGAAAACCTATGATAACGTCTTTTGTTGATACAATTATTACTCAAGCAGTTCATTCATATCTCATTCTCATTCTCTATATCCTGTTGAATAATTGTAAATAACATTAAGTACAGAGCTGTTATAGGTAGCATTTACGGGTCGATCCCACGAAGATGTTGTACCAAGTTATTTTAGTAACAAAAATATTGCGAAAATTACTGATTCAAGTTGAATTAAGAGCAGCAATTCTATGATTACTGCTAACAATGAGCAAAACAAAACTAATCAAGAATAATTAGACTACAAGCAACACAAACAATAGGTAACAAAAAAAATAAAATAAAAAAGCTAACAAAATGAATTAAACAAAGAAGTGGAGACTAATTGGAAGTAAATTAATTCTAATTTAACAACAAATCCAATTTTAATTTTGTGATTGAATAAAATAAGAGCCAAAATCATATGATTGATTCTTAAAATCGGCAAAAGAACGTCCACTAACCTAATCGGGTAACGAGTGCAGAATTGGAACTAAGAATCTAGGAAGCACGGACACTCCTGTCCAGTGGCGTGTCTGTGTCAGACATCGTGTCGGACACCGGCACCGATCAGACACAGTACGGAAAAACCGTGTCCGGTTTTTTAATTTAATTTTAGGATACGGACACGGTTTTTTTTAATTGGACACCAACCGGACACCGACCCGACACCGACCAAACACCCGACACGACACAAAACTACGTCGTTTTCACAATTTTTTTTAAAAAAAAACTATTTTTTCTCTCCCCTATTCGAATTAAACTAGCAAGTAGCTCAACTATATGTCTTACTTCTCTATCTCTTTCGACTTCCCATCTTCCTGCTCGGACCGGCTCTTCCAACTTTGAACGGCGCCGCCTTAGGAGACCTCCTCCGACCGACGTCAACTAGCGGCCCCATCGCTACAGCCCAACCTGCACCCGGCCGCACCAGACCCACCTTTTCCTACCCGCGAATAATACGTGTAATTGAAAAAATATGCATTTAAAATACTTGTTAGTTTATGTTTTTTGCAGTGTCCATGTCCGCTATTTTTCAAAGTGCCGTGTCACGTATCCGTATCGGTGTCCGTGTCCGTGTCCGAGTCCGTATCGGTGCTACCTAGCTAAGAATTACCTACATAGAGGAATAGACCCTTATTCTGAACTACGACATTCCAAAAATAACCAACAACAACCAAACATTATTCCCAAAATGATTTGGGGTCGCCTAACATTCCAAAATTAACTGTAATTTTTTTATAGGATTTGGCAACTTTTGAAAAATTGGTCAGAATTGAAGAAAACTGATATATTATATATACGATCCACGACTTTCGCGCAAAATGGGATCAAACAAAAATTGGCTCCGATTTTTAGGAGCTCATTTATATAGGGATCATATGATATATTGTTACAATGGCAAAGTTAAAACCGTATGTTAATTGCCCCGAATAAGCCGAAGACATATGTTAACCTCTATGGGTGAGTGAGAGAGGGGGGGGGGGCTTAAAAGATCCCCAAGCAATTACATCATCCCCTCAAGTTCGTCCAACGCGATGCTAAGGTATCAAAGATAAGGTTTTAAGAACACCCTATTATTAATTTGAAAAAAAATGGTCAAAATACCAAATTTGGGTGGATCTTGAGGTTATGGTCCACTTTTGGTGGAATTGGTCCCGGAACAAATTAAAAGCAACTAGAATTTGCGATATTAGAACTAGATTGGATTGCAGGTTCCGAAAATAAGCCCCAAAAAAAAAAAAAAAAAACTCAGGCTAGCCTCATCGAATGTAGAATGCAAAAGGCAATTAAAAAAACTAACTAACTAAACCCGGCCTTATTCGAGACAACGTTACTCCCAGGATATGCATGGTAAAAAAAATAATTAGGAAAAATTGTGCGGATCCACCTTATAAAACTCCACTTTTATGAATAACCACCTTAGTAAATCATTTTTGTGAAGAAACACCTTACTTGTTACTTTCCCTATATTGATCACACCTTAATCCATTTTTAGGCCAATTAAGTATGTCGACCAACCAAATACGTGTTGACTTTTCTTAATTAATATTTTTTTTGCTCTAATTAAACTAATTAACCCGAACTAAAATAGTTTCTCCAATTAACTAATATGGTTAGTTTAATAAAAATGATAAAATTAATATTTCAGATTAACTAACTCTATACACTCATTATTACACTTCCACCCACCTTCTTCCTTCCTCCATCGCTACATTGTTCAAGCCAACTCTTATAGTTCGCCGTTTTGTAAGAAAGAGCAATCATTACATGAAAGTTATTTTGGAGGGAAGATTTGATCTTGTTTTTGAGAGGAAAGTGATTGGGAGAGGGATGTAATTTTAATCTTTTTTTAGCTCAGGACTAACTAATTTTGATTTTAGGCAAATTTAATTAGAGAAAGTCAATTAGTAAATTTGTAGAAATTAGGTAAATAAAATAAATAAGATTATTTCACTAAATTACATTAATTTATTTCTAATTAAGCGAAGTCAACACATATTAGGCCAGTCAACACCATTAATTGGCCGGAAAATAGAGTAAGGTGTGACTAGTAAAAGAAAAGTAATAAGTAAGGTAATTCTTCACTAAAGTGGTATTTTATAAGGCAGTTCCACACAATTTTTTCCAAATAATTGTGACATTTGGATACCTTAAATCAAGTGGTTAAAATTGACGAACACGGATATATTGTCCACTGTGTTTTTGGCCCAAACATGGGACCGCAAAAAATTTGTCTCAAATAATTTAGAAACACGGTCATAATATGTGTTGAGACAAATTACTTAAGAGAGTGTTTGGATACAAGGATTTCATCCTCAAATCCAATTTTGACTCAAATCCCATGTTTGAGAACTCAAGAATTCGAGGATTTGAAATTGGATTGAAATTCTTTGTAGTGTAAACAAATGACACCCCAATAGCCCTCATTTTGAAATCCCCCCATCTCCCAAACATTGGATTTATATTTGAATTTCACAATCTCAAATGATAGGAATTCAAATGATTACAAATTTCCAAATAAATCTTATTTCCAAACGCTACCTAAAAATACATCTATGATAGGTGCCTAACACGGTCACAAACACACGTCAACTTTCATGTGACGGTAGGCGGAGGAGCTTAAAAGACTGCAAAATGGGGTAATCCCCACCTCAAAATTATCCAATTTAGTCTTAAACAGTTTAAGTTAATGTTTTTAGAGCCTAGGTACTTAGAAATAAGTAGTTAAAAATAATTTGATGACCGAAAACATGTGAAACAATGACACTAATCGAAACCTTAGCATTTTTAATTTTTTATCCATCACATCAAAGAATTATTTTGCAAAATTCATGTGAAGGCGCGGAAATAATTTACCATCTATCTCATCTTTGTCATTTAAGTTTTGTCAATGATGAAATGTAGTCTTGCCCAAGCTTAGTTTGATCCTAAATAGCCGAGGCTAGAATATCAAAACTCAAGACTGCATGAACAAACAAAGTTTGGATTAAAGTTTGGTTTTGTATGGAACATTATTATGGGTTTAAAAGTTGGGTTTTCTCTGTTTTGCTCATGAGTGTGGCCCATCCTATTCATGAATCGTGACTCTATTTCTCCATTTCTCATTGGAAATGTTCATAGTGAAACGTAAAAGGATACGTTAATGAGCAGAGAATGATTAGGTTGTCGAAAGTCGAAGTCAAAATTAGTGTTTGACGAGTGAGTTAAATCGTTGTACGAATTGTGGGAAGTTTAACCCAATATTAAGAGTAAATGAATTGAACAAAAACACTCGCCAACAACCGAGAAATCAAACATCATTGTCTTTAGTCTTTTACACAAATTAAAACAAGAGTACTATGGCCTTTCCCAAAAAGATTGGACGAGGCTAAATAACAACCACGATCATATCTATTTACGGAGCTCTGCTGGAAGCGTCAACTGTACTCTCACGGACCAAAGGGGCATGCAATCATGCGTAATGAAACGTGCATTCTTAGGGTGATGAATCTCGAATCAAACTTTGCAGCCGTTGAGTCCAGTCGCAGCTGCAACACAACAATTACACAATCAGAATTAGAAGAAATTGATATCTTATACTCCGTATCGAAAATCAGCCCCATCTCTCCCATCTCTACTGTACCAATGTGAATGTATCGAAATACGGCGCTGAAAAATTGGAACGACAACTTACCAATTACCATTAATGTGAGAAGGAAATTTGGGCAGCTACTCTTGGATAATAGGGAGCTACTTACTCATGGCTAATTAGCTCGTAGGGTGCGACAACGACCATTCAAAATCCACCAATGTTGATTATGGCAAGACGTTCATCAACCACAAATTGGGTGCAAACCTTTCCTATAAATACCCATGCCTTAGGAAAGTAATCGATGTGCAGCAAACAAGCAAAACTCAAAAGAGTAGAGTGAGAGGAAGAAGGAGAGAGAGAGAGGGAGCTAGAATCGGGTTCTAAGTGAACCATATCAAAACAAAGAGAGGAGGTGAAAAGAAGAAGAAACAGAGAAGTTAGTAGAGAGAAAACAATACTGAGAATAAAACAAAGTAGTGTGTCCTACTACTAGCATTTATAAGAGTTGTATTGTTTTTGTATGTTCAACTTTTGTTTCACTACAAGTTAAAAGTTTCGTTTGTTTCCTCTGTTTTGCTCACTATAATTCAAGTTGCTGCACCACTCTCGCTCAATGAGTGGTATCAGAGCGGTGGTCTGGGACCCGCTCCACTTATTTCTCAGTACATCTAGTACCAAGATAATTCCGTCAGTAGAGTCTGGGACTGTAAGCTTGTTGGTAAGATACCAAAAATTTTCTTGGTTTATATTTAATATTATCAAGATAATATGACGGACGTTGGTAGTTCAATAAGCTCACTAGTGAAGCTCAATGAAAGTAACTACAACAATTGGAGTTTCCGCATGAAAAATTAGTTGCTAGGCCAAGAATTATGGGATTATGTAGGTGGTAGTGACACTACCCCACCAACCCAAGAAAAGCCGGAGGAGCGGAAGAAATGGAAGACGAAGGTCAGCAAAGCCATGTACTCTCTCTCTATATCAATAGAAGACGATTTGGTGCCAAAGATAAGAGACGCCAAAACACCGAAGGAAGCTTGGGATATATTGTCGGCTTTATTTGAAAAGTCGAATGACGCCAAACTGCAAAGACTCGAGAATGAACTCCTGTCTGTGAGACAGGGAGGTACGTCTGTGTCCCAGTGGTTCAGTACTGTCAAAACGTTGAGTACTGAAATTTCCAAATTACTTAAAGAAAATCCTATCTCGGAGACTAGGATGAGAAGAATTATTATTCATGGGTTACGCCCTGAATATCACAATTTGGTGGCGGCAACTCGTGGATGGGCTACACAACCGACTTTAAATGATTTGGAGAATTTTCTGGCGAATCAAGAGGCGTTAGACAAACAAATGTCTAATGCTTCGGTGAAGGATGGCCAGGAGGAGGCTCTTTAATTACAACAACAAGAGACCTCAAAGGGGGCAAGATCACAACTCGAGGTCGAATGAAGAATGGAGGCCGAAAGGGCGGCCAGGACGGTGGAAAAAGAAGTACCACGGGCGAGCTAAGTTGGAGAAGGAAGAAACAATGTTTGGTCTACTGACGAAAAGGCAAAGGGCAATTGTTTCATATTTCAAATGCGGGAAGTATGGTCACTATGCTTGTGATTGTTGGAGTCAGCCAACTGAAAGCAATGTGGTGCCAACCTCTAGAGAAGGAGGTGAAGAAATCTGGGATTTCTATGCAAATTCTTGTATCCTGCAAACTTTTTCAAGGAATGAAGAGTCAGAAGTGGAGTACAAGTCGAAGATGGCGTTGGCTACCACCAAGGGAAACGCAATCAATTTTCATACAAATTGGATTGTAGATTATGGATGCTCGAACCACATGACGGGGGATATGGCAAAACTCAAAACTACAAGTGAGTACAAAGGAGGTAGTTGTGTTGTCACGGTGAACAACATGAGGTTGCCAATCACGCATGTAGGAGAATCAGTAATCGTGCCCAGATACAATTCTCAACAAGTGAAGTTGGAGAATGTATATCATGTGGAAGGGATGAAGAAAAATCTCTTGTCAGTGTCACAGCTAACATCTTCTGGGAACTATGTGGTGTTCGGTCCGGATGATGTCAAGGTGAATTCTAGCTTGAAGCAGGTAGGAACACCAGTGATGGAAGGGCGGCGATTGGAGTCTATCTATGTGATGTCAGCGCAAGAGGCATACATAGATAAGACAAGGGGAAATGAAACTGCAGATTTGTGGCATGCAAGACTAGGGCATGTCAGCTATCACATGTTAGGTGAGATGATGAAAAAGTCATCACGCAATGGTCTTACTCAGTTGGACGTGCGAAGTGATATTGTCTGTGCCGGTTGCCAATACGGAAAGGCACATCAATTCCCGTATAAGGATTCAAAGTTCAGAGCCAAGACAGCGCTGAAGTTGGTTCACTCAGATGTGTTTGGCCTAGTGAAACAATCATCGATAAGTGGTTGTCAATACATGATAACCTTTATCGATGATTACTCAAGGCATGTTTGGGTAGACTTCATGAAGAATAAGTCAGAAGCTTAGTCCAAGTTCATGGCTTTCAAGGATGAGGCGGAAAGAGAAATTGGTGCCAAAATTCAGTGTCTACGGACTGATAATGGTGGTGAGTATACATCTCACAAATTCATGAAGTATCTAAGGCAACATAATATACGACGACAGTTAACATGTCCAAATACTCCACAGCAAAATGGAGTGGCGGAGAGGAAGAATCGACATCTTGCACAAATATGTCGAAGTATGCTACATGCCAAAAATGTGCCACCATGTTTTTGGGCTGAGTGCATGAGGACAGCAGTTTATGTGACAAATCGCATGCCTCACGCAAGGCTTGGATTTGTTTAACCAATTGAGCAGCTTTGGAAGCTGAAGCCAAACGTGTCTCACTTTAAAGTGTTTGGCTATGTATGTTACGTGTTTGTTCCGGGTCATCTCCATACAAAGTTTGACAAGAAGGCAGTGCGATGCATCTTTGTCGGGTACGATTCCCAAACGAAGGGATGGAGATGTTGCAATCCATGTACTGGGCGATGCTATGTGTCAAGGGATGTGGTGTTCGATGAAGCATCGTCATGGTGGTCACCACAAGAAGTAGTTTTACCAAATTCAAAAGAGATGGAAGCGGAACTTGAAAATTTGGAAAAGTATGAAACTGCGCAACAGTTAGAGAGAACTGTTCGACTTGAAGTGTCGCCACTGTCACCAACCAAGGTGACATGGACTAGTTCGCCAGAAAAGAAGAAGAGTCCGGCGAAGCAAAATAGCCCATGGGAAGACGGGAGTACATGTGGGCTATCCTGAAAAAGAAAGTCAAGAAGATAATGTCAAAGAATTGGAAGAACCTCCGACATTGCGAAGATCTTCAAGACCTCACAAGCCTAACCAAAAATACTCAAATGTTGCAGTGGTTGAAATTCAGGAGTCTGCCACATTTGAAGAGCCCATTAAGGACAAGGAATGGCATAAGGTTGTGGAAGAAAAAAAGGAAGCACTATACCAAAGTGGGACATGGGAGATAGTGCCAAAGTCACATGAAGTGAAACCAAGGGGGTTAAGTGGAAAAACGGAAAATTCACGTGGTACCCTCGAACTTTGACAGATTGCACATGGTACCCAACTTGACAACTTTGTGCACATGGTACCCCTGAACTTACTACTTTGTGCACATGGTACCCAAATATTAACTTCCGTTAGATTTTCCGTTAAGTGATGATGTCATGGTTAACTGTTAGGTAAATTAGTTAATTAAAATATAGAATAAATATTTTAATAAAAAAAATCCTTTTGAGGGTGCGACAACGACCATTCAAAAACCTTTCCTATAAATACCCATGCTTTAGGAAAGTAATCGATGTGCAGCAAACAAGCAAAACTCAAAAGAGAAGAGTGAGAAGAAGAAGGAGAGAGAGAGAGAGGGAGGTAGAATCGGGTTCTAAGTGAACCATAGCAAAACAAAGAGAGGAGGTGAAAAGAAGAAGAAACAGAGAAGTTAGTAGAGAAAAAACAATAATGAGAATAAAACAAAGTAGTGTGTCCTACTACTAGCATTTATTAGAGTTGTATTGTTTTTGTATGTTCAACTTTTGTTTCACTGCAAGTTAAAAGTTTCGTTTGTTTCCTCTGTTTGCTCACTATAATTCAAGTTGCTGCACCACTCTTGCTCAACACTCCGTATCATGCCATTTGGCATCAGATTATAGGAATTGATTAGTTCTGAATTAGCATTGCGTGTTAAACAATCTTAACTTACCAGCCTTTCAGCCACTGGGACCTAAGCGACAGCAACGCGTAACCTTCTGTGGGTCTTTTAATTTGCAACGAATTCTAAAAAGAAGAGATGCGCCTTAGCTTCAGGATCATTTTTCAGCTTGGCCTCAAAATTGACATGGAAGGTACCACCTCTATCAGAAAGAAAGAAAGCACCATCAATTGGCCTCACTAGCTCATAGCTCGATTTCACTGGATCGTTGTTGTCCAAGTTAGATAACCCTTGTTTTGCCAAATGGAAAATCTATTTCTCTCAATCACGAGTCTCCTCCTCTTCGTCGAGGAGGGGGAGGGGGGGGGGTGTGTAAACCACACCACTCGCAGCAATTTTGGCATCCACGAATTTACTAATTTCTTCGTCACTAATGCCCAAACACATTGACCTATAATGATAAAAGTTACCAATTAGAAAATTATATAGAACTTGAACAAATTAAAGATACATAATCACGGTCGCGTATTATCATACCCTGCACCTTCGATATCATCAAAGGATAATTGTGTCTGAACCATTTTTGTCGCCCTCTTCTTCTTCTTCTTCTTCTTCTTCTTCTTCTTCTTCTTCTTCTTCTTCTTCTTCTTCTTCTTACAGGGATCTGAATTAAAAAGCAAACCAAACCAAATACTCCGTATGAGTTCAAAGCAACATCTTATCGGTTAATAAATACAACAATCTTTGTACGTCGATCAATACAATTACGTTTTTCCCACAATTTCATACTCTTACAATTGTGTCCAATTAGGATACAATTGAACGAAATCCTTTGTGATTGTGAGTTGCAATAACTCGCTCTCACTATTACTACTACTTGTTACGTGATTGTCAATTCATTATTCCCACTGCGTAATCACGGTCACAAAATCACACAAAATTTACTGCAAGTCGAAAAACTGGCACCCACTGAGATATTTTTGGGACGACGAGTTTCTGAACCTTGGAACGTAGAAAAGGCGCCATCTTTCTATTCTTAATATACGTAAGCATTGCAAAATTTGAAATGTATGTGGTCGTGGATATATATAGAGAGAGTCTATATATAGTAAGTCAACTATTTTTTTTTTGAGAGGATATAGTAAGTCAACTATTGAGTTCATGTTAAACGACTCAATTATGGAAAATCGGTCGTGTGTGCCTTCTGGGCTACAGCCTTATGTAAATCTTCATCTCCGGAATTATGGAAAGGTCAACGGTTTATATACTTGAAATTGTTTAACGTGAGTATTCTGAGCAATAATTCTACCAATCCAGCAAAGGTTATTATCAACAAAATTAATTCTTACATAGTATGGCACGACACAAATGGACCGTAGCGTAGTAATAAATTAGCAACAATCCTAGGAATTCCTAATAATGAGCAAATCAAAATTAATCAAAGCACAAGAATAATTAGACTACGAGCAACACAAACAATAGGTAACAAAAGGAATAAAAAAAGAAGTGGAGACTAATTGGAACTAATTTAACAACAAACTAATACTGAATCAACAAAGCAAAGCAACGAATTGCCGGAATGCATCATACGACAAGAACGAAAGTAAAAGAAAAAAAATTGAATTTGACAGAAATTATCAGTTAAATTGAGATTGAAATTGAATTACTAAATAGAAAGGGTTGTAATTTGAGTATCTCGAATGAAGATTAATGAATTGATCTAAGAATCAAACCGTATTGAATTCAACAAACATAATTGAACCGAATGATTAAAACCTATACTAAAACTAATTAACTAAATTTTTTGAGTATTTGAGAATAATTGAAATGAAATTTTAATGAAGAATTAATCGAGTTGATGATGTTGTGCAATGAACTCGAGCGGCTGGTGTCGTCTGTGGCGTGTGTCGAAAGTTTCTGATTCTTTTTGCCCAAGAATAATGAGTGATTGTGGAATAAGATGTGGGTCATCAGCAAATGCTAACCTAAAATCGGCGAAAGAGCACCCACTAAACCTAATTGGATGATGAGTGCAGAATTGGCATAAAGAATTACCTAAATAGGGGAATAGACCCTCATTTGAACTACGACATTCCAAAAATAACTATAGTAAATTTTTGATAACATTTGACGGATTTCGGAAAATTGGTCCAAATCTAGGGGCTATCACACATCAATTAGATGGTGGTAAGCCCCCAAATTCCTTATTATTTTCACCATAATCAATTAGTTATCACTAGTTATTATCGATAATAACTCGTTTCTACCTCCTCGAGAGGGTATCTCTACCACCATATAGGTGGTTTATACTGAGATTTGCTAGGTTTCAACGAGGATCTAATGTTCATTAATTTTGCTATGGCGTTGAGATGGATGCTGAATTCTCTTCTACTTGCTAGCGGATCTGCTCATCCTTTGACAAACTACAAGAGATCAATAGGCCCCCTCGGGTCAAGCTATATCATGAAGCAGCATTATTTTAGAGAGTTTTCAGATCACGAGTCATCTAACATAATGATCGTAGTTTTGTGGAGGTTTGAGTTTTATTTGATGTTAGCGTTGTATTTTGA
>JBBYHQ010000007.1:880003-904920 GCA_038382645.1 Spergularia azorica | reverse complement strand
GTATCGGGTCATGGGTCGTTATCGGGTCGGGTCGAGTCGGGTTCGGGTGATCACAATTTCGGGTCCAATCGGGTCGGGTCAAGCTTGCCAGCTCTGTTGACCATATCTAATGTATCCGAAATCAAGTCGACATTATTTAGGTCTTTAGGTGACACTTTGATAACTGAGCTACATTGTACTGTACCGAATTTTTACCTCGTATAAAAATACAATATAACGAGTTTTGTCTTTAGCCATTGGTTCAGAAACTGTTTTGATTGACGACTTAGATTTATAAACACAAGCGTGTTACTTATGTGCCACAAAACTTTTTGAGGTCTTCATCTCTTCAATTTCAACCCATTTTGTCTCTCGGTTGTTTCAATGTTATGAAATTGTCGTCACTCTATTCATATATACTCTGTATGTATTTTGGTAATACATAAAATGAAATAAAAGATCCGCTCTGATCGCCGCGAACCCGCGACCACTGTCGGTCCACAAATGAATTATCTATACACTATAGTACTCTATGTTTTTCATTTCTTGGGTGTGAGACAACACACATACCATACATGTAATAGTACATTGATTATGACTTTGACCAAGCATTGCTTTCCAAATTTGTACTCTAATGCCTTAAAATCTCATCTATAAATAGACCTTCCATCATCTTCATTTCCCTCATCCTCAACAAAGTCAACAATTAACAAAAAAAAGTCCACAAAAATGAATCACATTCACATAATCCTCTCAACAGCCACCGTCCTCCTACTCCTATCCCTCTCACCACCCACCACCACCGCCGCAACAAACGCCGTCCTAGACATCTCCGGCCACCCACTCAAGGCAGACACAGAGTACTACATCCTCCCTGTGGTCCGCGGCCGAGGAGGCGGACTAACAATGTCCCCCAAAAACAGCACAGCACCATGCCCTCTGTACGCTGCACAAGAAAACCTTGAAGTTTCCAATGGCAAACCTGTAAAACTCTACCCTGTCAACTACCCTACTAAAAAAAGTGTCACTCTCTCCACTGACCTTAACTTTGTCTTCGCCTCCTCTGCCACCGGCTGCAGTCAGTCCACGGGGTGGCAGCTTACACTGGACGAGCCGACCGGAAGACGGCTCGTCGGGTTAGGAGTGGTCACTGCCGCCCCGGGTCCCGGTTCGGTTAGTAACTGGTTTAAGTTAGAAAAAGCTGAGACTGGGAAGTATGATTATAAGATAGTTTTTTGTCCAAGTGTTTGTAATTTTTGTAAGGTGTTGTGTGGTGAAGTTGGTGTTTTTGTTGGGGATGATGGGAAGAGGTTGTTGGGTTTTAGTGGCCAACCTCTTTTGGTTATGTTCAAGAAAGCTTAACCTTTAGGACATCATTATTCGATGGAATTAGTCATTTTGTTGTAATTGTAATTCTCTATGTACTGAGTCTTAAAAATGTAATACGGAGTAATAAGTGCTTCACTTGAGTTGCCAAGGAAATGAAAGGATATGGATAAGTTCTTAGTAAGACAGTCTCTTATTGACCTATGATCGAGCTTGTTATTACTAGAGTACTTCCTAAGGTAAGAATGTAAGATTGAGTTATGGTGATAGGATCGTCAGTTTGAACTTTTAAAATGATATGTTATTACAAATTTTAAAACTCAACCTCTTAGAACTTGAAGCTTGCATTTTAAAAGGATTTGAAACTACTACATTGGGTTTTGTAGACCTGTATCCTATCGAACTGAACTTAAGAAAAAATTTAATTTAAAAAAAAAAAAAAGTGGGGTTTGTTGTGGATTTTATTTTGGACTAAGTGCGGAATCGGTGTTGCCGCGTTGTGCCCAAACTGAGGTCTGGTTAAAGACCATTTTGTTAGCCCAATTATGTCGACTTGTGCCATTGGTTAAAGGTTTAGTGGGCTTGCTAGGTGGGCCGAGAGATGCTGATGAAATGGGAGCACCTCGAGCCCATACTTACTAGGCTCGAAATGGCGGATGTTCCGATCCATTTTGGGTTGATAATCGTGAATTATTTGCATTGGTTTGGCCAATTCTGATTTTTTTTTTTTAAAATAACCAAATGTTCCCAAAATTTAAACTACGAACAATTGAACAACCTTTAAAGTATCTTTGTTGGATATGAATGTTTTATTAGGGCAGCATTTTAAACCCAGTCGATACATGTGACCAGTTGAGTCTAACATGACCGATTTTGGGATTCACCATAAATTTTGGTCCTAATACTTTGATAGAATTATAATACGGAGTATGACCTTAAAGGCATTTTCCTTAAAAAATTGAGTCATTTTTGTTATGAGTAAATTTGGGTTAGAGACAATGGATTATCTTAAAGGTTTCGATTACACTAGAAATCAAACCAATTCAGACCAGATCAACATATTCATCGAAACAAGACCCGACTTTCACATCAAGATTCATATTCAGTAACTTGAATTTTAAGGTCTGTTCGTATGACCCAATAACACAAAGGGTTTGGATAGACCGGGGTCCAGGCCTCCAGGGGTAAGCTTGAATACTGACAGTTTGGCAATGCACTCTCTTTCATTTTCTTTGAAATGCTGGCACTAAGCCCAGGCCTACCTATTTTTGGATCGTAACTTGCTAGCTGCTAGCCTAATCTTTTGTAGGCCACAATAATAATTCAACCATTCTGACTTAAGCTCTATTTGATACTCCGTTCAATTTAAAAAACAATAAATCATAATGATTCAAATCATATCAGATTAGAATAGTACAGATAAAAATCACAAAATTTCGTCTATTTTCTTGTATTAATCCATCTAATTATGCTAAATTTTCCAACAGAATAAGATCAGATCATATTCTTTCAAATTATTTAAGATGGGAGCACTCAAATCATACGGAGTATATCATCATATTAGAAAAATACAATCCCATCAAACAGGGTATTATTTCTTAGTATACACAAATTTACATTCTACAACATATAGATATACCAAAGTAATCCGAGCTCAATTCATAATAATTGTGATAATCCATAAATGAATATAAGAATATGGATACCATGCTCTTGGGAGTAGATACTTACAAGCTCATTTACGTAATATATATTTGGAATATGTCTCATATTTTTTTTTGAAACTAGGATTAGTATTGGAATCGTTACTTTTAAGTTTCAGATTTTTTACGAGCATGATGATATGAATTTTCATCAATAATGTCCTTAGACTATGTTTATTTGTAATATAGATGATCTAGATCATAGTGATTAAATATTATTTTCTTACATACCTCAACATCATAATCTAAATGTCGTTTATTGGTGATCTAGATCAACTCAATATCTCTCCTACTTTATTATCACATATCTTATCACATTTTCTCTCACATCCTCATTATTTGTCAAGTTCATTTTCATTATTTTTTTTCATCACAATATACAATTAAATGATATATTAGATAGAAAATTGAGAAAATTAAAATGTTTACCAAAATATATCAAGTTTGGTCTCTATTTAAAGAACATGGAAAAATAAAAATATTGGTATAAATATTTATTTTTTTAAAATTATTTGTATAGTTTTATAGTCGTTTGAAACTTACAACGAATATAGAAAGAGAAACCCAATCAGAAAATGACATGTGACGAAGAATGAGTGGTGCAGTGGGACAGCTGGTGAAAATTGTACGTTGTATTTATGAAAAGTTGACAGCTGTCTCTTTGAGATATATCATGATGTAGCATCGCCCAATGCTACAAGGTCATCAGGCAAATTTCTTTTTCTTTTTTCTTTCCCTCTCTTTCTCACGTAAGAAGAGGTGATCTAGATAAAAAAAATGACCGATAAAAATGGTTTTAATAATGGTCTTAAAACCGTACCTTTTATTCACTTCAAAAAAAGAAAAAATGCTTATTCTACTTGATGGTGATTCCAACATCACTCTTGCTAGTTGCTTTCCTAAATTTAATGTTGGAGATATTTTCTTTTCTTTTGTAATCTTTTGCGTGATTTAGCTCCAACTACCAAGTTGTATAAATTGTGGTCATTACTCATAGACTCAAGAGTCATGACTCATGACTTAGGCGATGAATTTGCGGTTTGATATTTTACCCAATTTAAATGCTCTATAATATGTTAAATGCTACTTCAAATGCTTCTACAATTATACAACTATATATGTCAAAAAACATTTTAACGGAGTAAAAAGGCATGTTTCCTTGGCTTCTATCGGACTACCAAACATAAGTTTTTACCAATGGTCAATTTTAAGCCCAAATTGTTCTCCCACGCCTGCAAGTACGTACAACAGTACAGTCTATTTGTTTGATGCTCAAACAATTCACATTCACAACTTTGCTCTATAAACAAAACAAAAACAAACCATCAACAATTACATTATGTATACAAGTACAGCCATAAATTGAGAATCTAGGGTGCTTTTCGTTGAACAAGCTAAGCTGCGACAACGATTGACTCATTTTCGGAATTATGAAAGGAGTATTATTTTCGCAAAATTACCCAAAGTTGAATAAATTTAAGAGCACATTATCAAAGATAATCCAAATTACTAGTCAATGTTTGCTACTCTGTATGTCAACCACGGACATTATACTTCTGAGCTAGATCGAACAGATCAGACCAAGTGATTAATTAAGAAATAAGTAAATAATCAACGACAAGAACCTTCGTTCATCTTAAAAACTAGCCAGTGAGATGAATCATAATGATTAACTAGTTTTTATTCCTCTTCTTATATATTTGCAGTCCAATAAGGATAGCTTGACAAATTAAAGTGCCAATATTGCATGCCATAAACCCATAATGGACGGATTCAATCAAGTCCATTCAACAACCAAAATGATCTGACATATAGAGGACATTATGCAATATGCATTTATAACATTATACATACAGTATAGTATAGTACTAATTTTTTTTGTATATAACAATTAAAAAAAAAAAGGCCGGGTCTAATGCATGCCTCACATTGACAAAAGCGATATTTTCCATCATGTTACCTTCCGTTTGATTTATTTGAATATATGATTAGAACTCAAACCGCAATTTAAAAAAATTTACGAAAGGGGAAGAATGAGTAATTGTGCTTATGTTAATTTTGTAGAGAGTCATTGGCGAATATATATGGCAATGCTATGTGATAATCGACTAGCTAGGCTAAATAATTAGATTTTTCTGACTGTTTATAGGATGTTTAGTTTATTATTAGCTTGTAAAAAAAGTGTTAAAAAATCAAATTTGTACCAATAGTTCAGATTAATTGTAAAAGTTTCTAATTGTTTTCTTAAAAATGAATTGATGAGTCTTCAATTCCTAAATGGGTACGAAAAGAGAACAGATAGGCGAATTATCATGTATACATATATGCATCTAACGACAATCCATGGAATTTCAAACTAACAAACTTAAGTAAGAGTGTAACAAATTTTACCATAGCTTTGCGTATTGGAATGGAGTCAATTGGTCCTTGTTCAAAGTCACCTCTTGAGAAAAACAAGTAATTAGTGCAATAATGCATTGTGCTCGTAAAATCATTACATATTTATGTTACAAAATCGACCTTAATTGACTTCCACGACCACGACCTCACCCAAAGATCTGATGAATTGACTTTGAATCTTGATCACCAGATTTTAAAAACATTACATTTTCTATTTTTCAATACATTATTTTTATCTTCAACTACAAGGAACTAGTATTTGAATACTAAGTTAAGACTAAGATGGGCTCTGAGATATCCGGGACCCACATTGTATAGGAATTTCGAGTATAAATAGGCTGAGTGCCACATTCTGCATGGCATCCCATCTCAAAGCTTACATTTTAACGTAAGAGTAAGATAGAGAAAACTTGAGCTTACTGAAATTTTTTGAGCATCCAAAAATTCGAACATTTCATCTACTCACTCTCTCATATATACATACATTACATTCTTCTCTCTTACAAGCTAAGCAGACATGGGTTCAGGTGGAAATGCGATTTCAGAAAGATCAGCAACTTATTATAACAAGCCTCCATTTACAATTAACCAAATCAGAAAAGCCATTCCACCCCACTGCTTTGAACGCTCTTTGCTGCGCTCATTATCTTACCTTGTTCATGACCTAACAATCGCCTTCACACTCTACTATATAGCCAACAACTATTTGGACCTCTTGCCTAAACCCTTCTCTTACATAGCTTGGGCAATCTATTGGCTTGCTCAGGGCTCTATCATGTTCGGTCTTTGGGTCCTAGGTCATGAAAGTGCGCATAACGCCTTTAGTGATTACAGATGGCTCGATGATATTTTCGGCCTAGTCATTTACTCTTCCTTACTCGTCCCATATTACTCCTTTAAAACGAGCCACAAAGGGCATCACGCTCACACTGGTTCCTTAGAAGATGAGGAAGTCTTTGTCCCAAGAAAGAAAGAAAACATTCAGTGGTACTTTAGCAAGTACTTTAACAACCCGTTCGGTAGAGCTATTATACTCCTAATCACACTAACCCTAGGATGGCCTTTGTACCTTATGTTTAACGCATCGGGTAAACAATACGAGAGATTTGCCAGCCATTATGATCCATTTGGACCCATCCACAAAAAGAGCCTTCAAGTATTCATCTCAGATGCTGGCGTGTTCGTGACTCTTTATGGAGTATACCGATATGCTATTGCTCAAGGGTTTGTGCATATGATACGTATATATGGTATTCCTTTGGTCGTAGTCAACATGTTTGTGGTGCTCGTTACGTACCTTCACCATACACATGCTTCAGTACCTTATTATGACTCGACTGAGTGGAACTGGCTAAGGGGTGCCCTTTCCACAATAGACCGCGACTATGGTATAGTCATGAACAAGATATTCCACCATTGCACGGACGCTCATGTAATTCACCATCTCTTCGCTTCCATGCCCCATTACAATGCCCGAGAAGCGACCGAGGCAATTAAGCCGATTTTAGGAGCCTACTACCAGACAGACAACACTCCGTTCCACAAGGCATTATGGAGGGAAGCCAAAGAATGTCTTTACATGGCGGCAGATAAACATGAGGAGCACAAAGGCGTGTGGTGGTACTCAAACAAACTTTAAGCAGTTCAAAATAATGCTTAAAAACATTTGTTGATTATGGTGTTCGTTTATCTCTTTAAAGCTAAGACTTCATTTTTGCTCATCATATTCTCTTTTGGAGTTTAAGATCGAGTTCGCGGTGATCTGATCTATCTAGGAGAATAACCTAGTACGGTGTAAGATACAAAAGTTCAATACATAGTAGTGTGAATGTGTGATCATTGTATCTCCATACACAAGTATCTTGATCGATGTTTTCTATATGTCCAAAAGTTAATAGATGAACGCTCTACACTTTCAAATGTTCTACATACGTTAATCTGCTATAGTGCGTGCGGGTTATTTATCTAAACGATCATTTTGATAAAACTATTTACCAAAATGACTATATGCTGAAACTATTTGCCAAAATGATCATTTATCTTTATTAAATGAAAATAAAATAAAAATAAATCAAACATAAGTAACCTAACCCATTGGAACTGGAAGAGGGCGTGAGAGGAGAGAAAAAAATGGTGTTTTAATTAAGTTGGTTTTTGTTTTATTTTGTTTAACTTTTGTTAATTAATTGATTACTTAATAACAATGGTCATTTTGGTAAATATTTTAAAGATATGGTCATTTCAGCGAATAGTTTTAACAAAATGACTGTTTTGATAAATAACCCAGACACCCATTGCGTGCCTAGTTATAAGTTGATAACCAATTGACTATGGTAACATCCTACTATCCTAGAAACTCCAATTAATCCCACTACTATATATTATGATATCTTCAGTCTTCGAAATTTTAACTTTTTGTTATATTTTGTGAGAAATGCGAATAAAATATTAGTCATTTAAGGGAACGGAAGGAGTAAGTTTGGAGATTTCATTATGATGTTTTAATTATGTTAAAATCAATGAATGGGTGCTTGACATGGACGATGAGATATAGTTTGAAAAATATATGCAAACTTCCGATGCTTGAATCAATTGAAATTTAGAGAGACAAATTATTGGGGCATAATGAAATGGAAAATGTACATCATATAACCACGCAAAGATTAGCTGGTGGTGTAAAAGAAGAGGAAATTTATAATTCAGAAGTCTAATGAGGTGCCATTCTAAAACCAATAATTGCCCATATATAGGAAGAGTAACTTCGTGGTCAAGTACATAACTTTTTTTTATTCCAATATGGGACACACACATGTACGTGGAGCTCAAATGGGCACACACTTTCAACACGTGGTGATTAAAATTCGATATCATAGGATGACCCAATTTCATTTTCCACGGTAATTAGACCAGCAAGAAGTAAAGGAAAGAACTTAAATCCGTTGGTTTCAAGAAAGGAGGCGACAGTCTATGGTTCTACTTCTACGCCTCAGTAGTATTGACTTCATAGGTCCTTTTATATGCGCATTGCTGATGGTCAAGTGTCGAGCTTTGAAGAAAATCGGAGTGTATTGAATAGAAAATTTCTTGCGTATTATAACTGAAATTAAAGCACACACTCTTACAAAAGGGTACAACAAATCAAAGGTAATAAAAAAAATAATATACAATAATGATTCAAAAGCCAACCTCAAACATTCAAGCAATGCAATGTATGACCTAATTAGTTGAAAGATTTGTTTTGAAAATGATATGTACTACAAAAAGCAAAATGATAACTGTGACAAATTCGGAAACGTATAGAGATGTAAATTTTGCTTAAAAAGTACGTACCAAAGAGAACTTTGATTTTTTTCCAAATTACAAAATAATACAACTTTTGCGATGAGTGATATTATCTCAATTTGATCGTGCCAAACCCTAATTGTTGGCCCTTGAGAGATGTATTATTTTTGCTGTGTATACATAAATGCATTGTACACACGAATTTTAATTAGCAAATGAAGTAATCAAGTAAGTACGACACTTTTAGTCCAAAAAGGGTAGCGTGACAATGGACTGTTTCAAGATCCTACTTAGAGTAATATATGCACATGCAAATGAGTAAATGAGTACATGACACAAAAATAATACAGTTACGCAACTCAGTGTTATAATAAGAGCTTGTATATACAATTAGTGTTTTAATTATTAACAAGTACTCGTATAAAACAACAAAGAAATGTTTTCTATAGGGTAATTATCACATGGTCCACAAGATTACAACCTACTAATACGCAATCCTCTATTGCTTTTTTTTTTCTCTATGATTAGTGTGATATTTCAATAATTAACTTTGAACATTTTCATTTGATGATTATTTATTTCACTAAAGTTGAAGGTTAAATCCCCATCGTGATATATGAGAACGACATATTAAGATTTTAGAGGTAGCTAGGAAAGCATTTAAAATTGTTAAATGTTATCGACATATATAGTATTACATCTTGAAGTGGAGCAACTAATTAATGTTGTGGGGATGAGGATTTGTATCTGCAACAACCTCCAAACAGGTTGAATTTCTAACCATTAGGTCAATCTTGATCTTCATATATATAGATATATATGTTGTGCATATGTAAAAGGTTGTCGCAAAATAGTTTGGTGTTTTAAAGTACTATAACGACGAGGAAATGCTCTATTAGCTTAGTATGATCGAATCGCGGATATAAAAGTAAATTGATTTTTATTACAACATTTCTCGTGTCAATCTTAGGGTAAAAAGTCAGTTTTGGGCTACATTAAAAGTGCAACTTTTAGATCAAGATTACATGAATTTTGACTATAACAAACAATGAGCATTTGACAGATTTTTCTTGATAGATAAGAGTAATTAACAAAGTCACCTTAGTTTGTAGCGATATTGGTGATTTTTTTTTTTTAAATTTGTCTGTCATCAGTAGAGTTTTACTAAATGCTAAGAAAATTATCGGTACAATATAAAACTAATTTTTTTATTACTGCCCATGGTTCAATTCGTTTAAGGACAAGTTCATGGCATGAGTGAAAAGTAAAAGTTTCTACTCGACATGCATCATTTGTTATTCCTAAGACATATTGTCATTCAAAGTCGTCGTCCATAATACTCCAATTTAAGTTTGTCATTATTTTCCTAGACTTTCCACTTTGTTACACCATTGGTCCATTACAGTTCGCTACATAATCTATTTTTGGATCCCATCCTGTGGGCCCACGGCCCACCTTGGAGCTTGGAAATGCAGGGTATAAATACGTAGAGTGTCTTTCTTTGCATGGCATCCCAATCTCAAGCAATAAAAACACAATTTGCAACATTTGAACTACAAACATAGCATATAATCTGAAACTTCAACATTATATAATTTGTGAAGTTCAAGAATTAAGCTATGGGTTCAGGTGGAAATGCGATTTCAGAAAGACCAGCAACTTATTATCAAAAACCACCATTCACAATCAACGAACTAAGAAAAGCCATCCCACCACATTGCTTTCAACGTTCTTTATTGCGCTCTTTATCGTATCTTGTTCATGACTTAACCATTGCCTTCTTTCTTTACTACATTGCTAACAATTACTTAGACCTATTACCTAATCCCTTCTCTTACATAGCTTGGGCTACCTATTGGTTTGCCCAAGGCTCTATTATGTTTGGTCTTTGGGTTTTAGGACACGAAAGTGCGCATAACGCCTTCAGTGATTACAAATGGCTCGATGATTTCTTCGGCCTAGTCATTTATTCATCATTGCTTGTTGCATATTACACCTTCAAAACTAGCCACAAAGGGCATCGCGCTCACACCGGCTCCTTAGAAAATGAGGAAGTCTTTGTCCCAAGAAAGAAGGAAAACATTCAGTGGTACTTTAGCAAGTACTTTAACAACCCACTCGGTAGGGCTATTACACTCCTTATTACCCTAACCCTTGGGTGGCCTTTGTACCTTCTATTCAATGCGTCGGGTAAGAAATATGAGCGGTTTGCTAGCCATTATGATCCATACGGTCCTATTCACAAAAAGAGCCTCCATGTTTTCATTGTTGGAATAATCTAGAAAAATCTAGATTAATGATAAATGTTTAAGAATGTCCTACTATTGTCTAGCTAATACTTAACCCCTAAGAATGTCAAGTACAAACTAGAAAGTTTGAGAATGTCGGCTAGGATACTAGCTAACCGACATAGAAGTTCTATATATAGCACATGGTGCTATCATATGTAAAAAACAACAATTCAAGAATTTCAAGAAATAAGATTATAAGAATTACTTGAAATCAAACATTCCGAAAATGTAGTCTCAAATTTTCAACATGGTATCAGAGCGCCGGGTCGATCTATTCGGGCGATGACTCAAAATTATACAAAATTGTAAAAAGAAAAGTTACGTGAGTGACAAAGAGCACTTATACAAATAAGATAGTTGATGACACGGGCATCAACGTTACGCGTCGTAGGTGACACGGGCACCTATAATCGAAGGAGAAAGAAGTTAAGGTGACAAAGGGCACCTATATTTGAAGAACGAAGAAGAAATAAATGGTGACAAAGGGCACCTACAACAGATGAAGGAAAATCGGTGACAAAGGGCACCTATACATGAAGAAAATGAAGAAGGATAAGAAGAAGATATCGGTGACAAAAGGCACCAGTACAAGCAAGAAGAACAAACTAATGGCAAGGGCATCACGTACAAAAGAATTGAAGAAAGAAAAAGTGGTGACAAGGGCGCCACATGTAAACGAAGAAGTTTGAGGTAAGAAATGTTCGGTGACACGGGCACCAGCAAAATCGAAGACAAAGGAAGTTCAAGATTTTTCAGATTAGGGAGGGTGTTGTACAAACTAGAAAGTTTGAGAATGTCGGCTAGGATACTAGCTAACCGACATAGAAGTTCTATATATAGCACATGGTGCTATCATATGTAAAAAACAACAATTCAAGAATTTCAAGAAATAAGATTATAAGAATTACTTGAAATCAAACATTACCAAAATGTAGTTCCATATTTTCAACATTCATCTCAGATGTTGGCGTGTTCGTGACTCTTTATGGGACTTATCGGTTTGCAATTGCTTATGGGTTTGTACAAATGGTACGCATATATGGCGTTCCTTTGATAGTTGTAAACATGTTTGTGGTGTTGGTTACATATCTTCACCACACACATGCTTCAGTACCTTACTATGACTCGGCAGAGTGGAATTGGCTAAGAGGTGCCCTGTCGACCATAGACCGCGACTATGGCACAGTCATGAACAAGATCTTTCACCATTGCACAGACGCTCATGTCATCCACCATCTCTTCGCTTCCATGCCCCATTACAATGCTCGAGAGGCAACCGAGGCAATTAAGCCGATTTTGGGAGCCTACTACCAGACCGACAACACTCCGTTCTACAAGGCTCTATGGAGGGAAGCTAAAGAATGTCTTTACATGGCAGAAGATAAACAAGAGCAGCACAAAGGCGTGTGGTGGTACTTGAACAAACTTTAATTAAGCAACTTCAAATGATGCGTGCTTAATAACATTTTTTGATGTTGTTTATTTCTCTCTTTAAAGGCTTCATTTTTGCTCATCATATACTCTTTTGGAGTTTAAGATCTAGCTAGTTTACGTTTTGATCTGTCTAGGAGCATAATACGGTGTAACATACAAAAAATCAAATGCACATAATTCCAATTTCTATACACAAGTATATATATTTCTTGATCGATGTTTTCTCTATGTCCAAAAGTTAACAATCAAGCAATCGAACGCTCTACACTTTAAACGTTCAAAATAGGTTTTTTTTAGGTTGAAATGACTACTCCCTCTGTCCCAGCTCAAACGCCCCATATTCCATTTCGGGACGTCCCACCTCAAACACCTCATCTATTTTGGGACATATTTCTCTCTCATACTTTTATTAAATTATTACATCTTCTCTCACATTATCTCTCCTATTTTTATTAAACCCCACATTCTCTCTCCTCATTTTTTCCTAATATTACCCCACTCCACTTATTATATCAATTTTTCTTATTCCACTACAAAAACGCCTTTGGGCGTTTGAGCTGGGACGGAGGGAGTAGTCATTTTATTACGTGACCGCAGCCACGAAATTTGAGGAAGCAAATTAAAGTCCAAAACCACGGGTGGGCCAGTATCTACCCAAACCTGTGTTACATAATCAGTATGACTCATATGCGTTGCAATGTGTGCCACTTTGTTTCCCAACCTACAAACATGACTAAAGACACAAGAAACGCTCGTAATAGGTTAATATGTTATAATGTCTGTTTTATGTTTACACAAATTCTAGTGTGAGACGGTCTCATACGATGAGACGTCTCATACATTTCAAAAGTAACTATTACTTTTTTTTTTTGTAAAAGATTGGTTCTTTTTTATTCATCCATAAAGGGAAGAAAAAAGAACATTTAGTACAAAAATGGACATCCTTAGAAAATCAACCTAATAGAGGAATCTAATTACAGATCACTGCCTCGACTAATTCCTCTTGATTACAATTATTGCTCCAGAAATACATTCTAACACAAATTAAAAACTTAATTTGATTTACTATCCAGTCAGTATTATGCTCATTTCCTGCAAACAACCGCGAATTCCTCTCTTGCCAAACCATATAAATGGTTGAGATAAAGCTGCAAACAGCCCACTTATGCCTCCAGTTTTTCTTAGTCCTGCTGCTGCCAAGCCAGTTCACAATATTTCGAACATCATGGTGCGTCATATTCATTCCCACCCAATCATTAACTTCATCCCAAACTGCATTGGAGAATGAACATCTAAAGAAGATGTGATTATGGGACTCAAAATCACTTTTGCAGAGTGAGCATCTGTTAACCAAGTAAAATCCCCTAAGAGTCATATTATCGACAGTTGCAAGCTTTTCCTGAAGAGCCATGGCAGCTACAAAGCTGTGTTAAGGAAGATTGATGCTATTCCACACAACCTTATGCCATATGACCTTTGAGTACTTGCTTCTAAAGTGATCATAAGCAGCTTTAACATTGAACTTGCCTCATTTTGTCCATTTCACCAATCTGTCTTCTAGAGTTTCATTTTGATCCAGGCTATTAATTAGCTCATCCTTAATCCTGATTAAGCTCCTCCAACATTCAGAATCTGCACTTTTGCTGGCTGCACTCAAAATGCAAGTATTCTTGAGCTTATATGCCTTAGTCCAACTTTCCCAAACTCATTGTTTCCCTGTCATGAGTCTCCAAAGCCATTTAACCATGAGAGCCTTGTTCCAAGCTAGGACCTCCTTTATGTTCATACCCCCTTCCTCCCTAGGGCTGCAGACACTGAGCCAGCTTTTATAAACCATTCTTCTTTCTCCTGGTTTTATACCCCATAGAAAGTCTTTGCTGAGCTTGTGGATTTGCTTGATGATACCTTTGGGAATGAGAACACTAGCACACCAAAAATTCTCCACTCCAAAAATCACTGAATTGATCAATTGGACCTTACCTGCATATGAAAGAGTTTGAGAGGCCCAGTGCTTGACTGAAAGTTGAACCCTTCTAATCAGTTGATCATACATATCATTCCTTAGCCTTGAGTCATTTAGTGGTATACCAAGGTACCTGAAAGGAAAATTTCCTTCATTGAATCCTGTATATTCAAGAATCAGCTGTTTGACAGAGTAACTGATCCCACCAAAATAAATTTCTGTTTTGCTCTGGTTAGCATGGAGCCCAGAGACAGCAGCAAACTTAGAAAGGCATTTAACAGCAGCTGAAACTGATGGAAGGTCTCCTCTCACAAAAATCATTAAATCATCTGCAAAAGTCAGGTGGGTGAGCCTGATTCTTGCACATTGTGGATGAAATGAGAACTGATCATACTGAGGCATTTCCCTGAGGTATCTTGATAGAATTTCCATAGCCAAAACAAAGATGTAAGGAGAAAGTGGATCTCCTTGTCTAATTCCACTTTCTCCTTTAAAAAAGCCTTCATAAACACCATTAATTTTCAATGAGAACCATGTAGTAGTGAGGCAGGTGCTGATCCAGTCTACAAATCTATCAGGAAAGTTGTAAGCAATCAGAATTCTTCGTATAAAGCTCCAGTTCAATGTGTCAAAAGCCTTCCTTATATCTACTTTAATAAGGCATCTAGGAGAGACCCTAGATTGAGAGTAACCTTTAACCAAGCTCTGGGATAAAACAACATTATCAAATATGCTCCTACCATCAGCAAAGGCTGCCTGTTCTTCCCCAATGAGATGTGGGAGAGTCTCCTTAAGCCTGTTAGCAAGAATCTTGCTGATAATTTTGTACAAAGTGGAGCAACAGGCCATTGGTCTGAAATCAGCAACATTAGATGCATTGGCTTTTTTGGGAATAAGGCTGACCATAGTTGCGTTAACTTTCTTTGGAAGGTAGAGTTTATCAAAGAAGTCCATGATAGCTAGAGTCACATCCTTCTCCACAAGATGCCATGAGCTCTGAAAGAAACCTGCATTGAACCCATCCTGTCCAGGACTTTTATCAGGGTTCATGCTAAATAAAGCTTCTTTAATCTCCTCCTTAGTAACTTGCTTAGTGAGTGTACTGTGGTAATCAGAATGAATACAATTCCCTTTCCTCACAAAATTGATATCCAAGTCATCAACCCTTGCAGCATTTCCCAACATGCTTTTGTAGAAAGAAATAAAGGCCTGAGTCACCTCCTTATGATTCCTGCATTCCTTTCCATCCTTATCAGTGATTGCTGCAATGCCACTTTGGTGTCTTCTCTCAGCAATCCTAGCATACAAAAATTTTGTGCTGCTATCAGATAGATTGATATGTGTGATCTTAGCTCTCTGCTTAAGCATACTGAATTCAGCTTGCTTAAATTTGCAGAAATTCCTTTTTGCTTCATCAACTTCTTTTTTGAGGTCCATATTATCAGGATTTCTCTCCAAATGAATCTGTAGTCTTTCCAAATCCTTCTTGCATCTTGCTACTCTATCAGGGAGGTTGGAATAGCTTTCCTTATTTAATTTGCCAGAGCTTGCTTAGTGCATTTAAGCTTTTCATACAGCCTATCAACAGGCCTGCCCACACAATTTTTCCTCCAAGCATTAGCTACAGTAGTATCATACTTCTGATGAGAGGTCCAACAATTCAGGAATTTGAAACTCTTCCTGATTTTGCTACTGACCATAATGGTTACCATTATAGGGGAGTGGTCTGAAACCCCCTGAGGAAGAAAATCAGCATATGAATCAGGAAACTGGAGAAGCCAATTAGAGTTGACCAAAGCTCGATCTAATTTTGCCCACACATTATCTTGCCCTTCCTTGTTGTTAGTCCAGGTAAGATCACACCCCCTATACTTGAGATCATCCAAAGAACAGCTGCTTATGCAATCATTAAACTCCTCCATGTCTCTCTGATTAGGAGAGTTTTTTCCTTTTCTCTCCTGGATGCACCTAATCACATTAAAATCCCCTAGTACAACCCAAGGTAAGGTAGTACCAGAGCAATTCAACAAGTCTTGCCATAAAGTTCTCCTTTCATCTGCATCATTGCTTGCATAAATTATAGTCACCATGAACTCATTATTAGAAAAGATATGAGTCATATTGCAGTGGATCATTTGACTAGTCATCTTCAAAATATCCACTTTGACTGCCATTGGGTTCCAGACAGCCCAAATCCTACCATTATAGTGACAACTATGGTTTGTAATCACTTCCCAGCTACTAAACTTCCTCTGAATAATAGTATCAGATTTATTCTCCTTAACTCTAGTTTCTATGATACCCATTAAACTAATGTTGTGCTTCAACATAAGGCTCTTAGCCTCATGCTGTTTGAGGCCTTCATTGAAGCCTCTCACATTCCAAGCAGCAATTAACATATAGGAGGTGGTTCAGGTGTGAACCCATCCCCTACAAAATTCTTCAATCCCATGTCTATGTACTGTTCTCCTTTGTCACCTTCTAACAGCACATAAAAGCTATTGCTAATCACTGTTGGAGTAATCCTAGCCTTAAGAATTGATGATTTGGCTGTTGATTTGTGCTTCTTGAAGCCCATGTCATCCATGCTATACTTGCTATTTTCAGATGGAGACATTGGAGGTGTGAAATGATCATGAGTGTTGTCTTCCACAACTACCTGGCTCTGCACACTATTGTCATTTCCCTGACTCTTCTCTTGCTCTGAGACCTTATATCCATGTGTTTCCTTAGGCTGTGCAGGCACTGCAGCCTTAGCCTTAGGCTTATACACCATTGTAGACTTAGAAACAAGTTTAGGCCTGTTAAGTTTACAATTCTGAGATATATGTCCAAGCTTTCCACAAGTACTACAGTAATGTGGCACCCATTCATAATTGAGTCTTTGAACTATTTTACCACAATGAGGGGTGTTAATAGTGACCTCACCAGGCAGATCCTTTGAAACATCAATTTCAACCAGCATAGAGTGGCTTGCCTAGTTTGCTGCCAATTTTGCTTAAATGCTTGTTCACTCCATAACCATGGGTCTAAGTCTGGCAAAAGGATCCAAACAGGCACAGTAGTCATGCAGTCCAACTCCTGTGAGATATTTGGTGACCATGGTTTTAAGATAAGAGGGTTACCACCTAATTTCCATGGTCCACCTTTCATCACACCATTCATTGCCATCTCTGATGCAAACCTCAGCCTCTTCTAAAATATTTCACAATCGGAACACCAAAATCCTTCCAAACTCCTCCAAATCCTTTTGTTTTGGTTTTGCCCCAATTACATTTCCAATCAAAGTAAATTTCCATTTTACAAGCTCATCCATAATGTCACCTTCCTCAATGGTGAGTTCTGTCTCCTTACTACAGGAATCATCATAAAACAGGCTCATCCCAACCCTAGATTTAGCAGTAACAACAGAATTCCAGGGCTTCTTGACAGTCTCAATAACAGGGTTATCATTTGATTTTGGAGGATCAACAATAATTCAGAATTATCAATTGGAATACTACTAGAATGAGGCTTAGATGGTGTTATCTTACCTGCCTTTGCCATAGCTGTGGAAATGACGTCATTCACACTCGCTGATTTTCGGCCATCTTCGGTCAGCTGGGTTTGTTCTATAAAATCAGTATCTCAATGATCGGGTCTAATATTAGTATCATTATCTTCGTCTTGATCTTGCGCTTCTGTTAGTAAGTTTAGTTTCCTTGGTCTCCCTATCTTCTTCTGGTTAGCCATGGAGAAGCAATCATGCGAAACAGTGTCCGTACAATCGCTCAGAGAAGCTCCCTCCCTCTCATGACGTCACCCGAAGATTTTTTTTTTGTTACGTTTCGTGAATATAATTTAACTATTACTTTTCAAAACCAACTTATTTCGGTAACATGTTAATGTATAAAAACTAACCTATTAATTGGTCTCATACGATAATTAAGACGGTCTCACCGTAGAATCACTGTGTTTATAACCAACTAAGTTAACATCCTAGAAATTCTAATCTCTTCGGTCTTTTGAAGTGTCAACTTTTTATTATTTCATTGTGTGAGAAAAATTCGAATAAACATTATATCATCAACCGGAGCGAAAGGAATAAGTCTGGAGATTTTATTATGAATATTATATTACGTTAAAAATCAATGAAGATAAGCCGGCAGCATGGGTATGGAGGATGAGATGTGTTTTTAAATTAATTAAAAAATATAAGTAAATTTCCGTTGCTTTGAATCAATTGAAATTTAGAGAGATAAATTCGAGGATACTGAATATATACGTCGTACCGTATAAGCACGCAAAAATATTCATGACCGGTGATATCTATATTCGATATCATACGAACACACAATTATTTCATTTTCGATAATGGTAAATCGACGACCAAGAAGTATAGAAAAGAACTTAATTCCTTAGGTTCAACAAAGAAGTGATAGTCTATATGATTCCACTTCCATGCGCATGTTTATAGTCAAGTGTCAACCTTTTGAAGAAAATCGGAGTGTATTGACCGGATTGTATTTTTTTTTTTTTTTTTTTTTTTTGACAAAGACCGGACTGTATTATAACTGATATTATGGTACACACACTAACAATAGGGTACAACAAATACAATGAATCAAATTAAACGCCAACCTCAGTCATATACAAGCAATGCAATGTATGAGCCAAATTTTCTTTAAACTTAAGTAGAGATTTAATTCAAAGATGACTTGTAGTACAAATTAAAGCTCCGTCATTAAAGTTGGGGAAATGATGACTGGTGCCAATTTAAAAAGACGCTTATACGGTGTAGTGTGTACTATAGCTACCCAAACGTCTCCAAAGGATGAAAATTTCACGTAAAAAGTACCAAGGAAAAGTAGGAAAAAGTTAATTCTAACTCCACAAGTATATTACTACGTACTTTTGTATTGAATGACATTTATCTTGACCTAAAAATAAAGGAGCTAAACTTGCTCTTGAATGCTGATAAGGTCATCTTAGCTTACTTGCTTTGACCTTTACCGAACCCTGATTATTGCTAGTCCGTGAACGAGATGTATTATTATTGTTAGTTGCTCCGTTGTGTAGTGTTGTGTACGGTGTAAACAAGAATATTAATTAGAGAATGTAGTAATCTCTCTGTTTCTTTCAGTTTTGTATTATTTTCTTTGCTTTTGTTTAATTTTATGCACGAAGACAAGGGAGATGAGAGAGATCGATGTTTCATAGCACAAAATTTAGTGGGGTAACACATCATTCACAAGCCAAAAAAAAAAAAAAAAATACTGAAATGTAAACGTACTACATATATATACGTATTAATTTTATGTATTATATAAGAATTTTTATCACTTAAGTAAGGAAATAATTAAGCTTTTATCATGTGCCATATGGGCACACGTTAGAAATCCCGATTATACGAAATAACTCTTGTTATTGTAATTTTTCAAATAGTTCGTTATTATGAGTCCAGTGAAAATAAATTTTTACTCTATCTATTCGACGTGTTTTGAATTCTACAAAGTAGAAAAAGATGCATTAACGATCATCCACAATTGTTATTGCAAAGACATACTGTCATTCAAAGTCGTCGTCCATGCATGATACTTCAAATTAATTAAGTTTGTCATTATTTTAAATTTTAATTTCCTAGACTTTCCACTTTGATACACCGTTGCATTTTGCTACTTTTTCTAATTTTCAATCCCATCTTGTGGGCCCACGGCCCACCTTGGTCCTATGAACGGGAGGTATAAATACGTAGAGTGTCTTTCTTTGCATGGCATCTCAATCTCGAGCAATAACAACACCTCTATACAATTCGCAACATTTGAACTACAAAAATAGCATACATCTGAACCTTCAACATTTTTTGTGAAGTTTCAAAATCAAGCTATGGGTTCAGGTGGAAATGCGATCTCAGAAAGACCAGCCACTTATTATCAAAAACCACCATTCACAATTAACGAACTTAGAAAAGCCATCCCACCTCATTGCTTTAAACGTTCTTTGTTACGCTCTTTATCTTATCTTGCTCACGACTTAACCATTGCCTTCATTCTTTACTATATTGCTAACAATTACTTAGACCTCTTGCCTAAACCCTTCTCTTACATAGCTTGGGCTACCTATTGGTTTGCCCAAGGCTCTATTATGTTTGGTCTTTGGGTTTTAGGACATGAAAGTGCGCATAACGCCTTCAGTGATTACAAATGGCTCGATGATATCTTCGGCCTAGTCATATATTCATCTTTACTCGTTCCATATTACACCTTCAAAACTAGCCACAAAGGGCATCACGCTCACACCGGCTCCTTAGAAAATGAGGAAGTCTTTGTACCAAGAAAGAAGGAAAATATTCAGTGGTACTTTAGCAAGTACTTTAACAACCCACCCGGTAGGGCTATTACACTCCTTATTACCCTAACCCTTGGGTGGCCTTTGTACCTTCTATTCAATGCGTCGGGTAAGAAATATGAGCGATTTGCTAGCCATTATGATCCTTACGGTCCCATTCAAAAAAAGAGCCTCCAAGTATTCATCTCAGATGTTGGCGTGTTCGTGACTCTTTATGGGATATACCGGTTTGGAATTGCTTATGGGTTTGTACAAATGGTACGCATATATGGCGTTCCTTTGATCGTGGTAAACATGTTTGTGGTGTTGGTTACATATCTTCACCATACACATGCGTCAGTACCTTATTATGACTCGACAGAGTGGAACTGGCTAAGAGGTGCCCTGTCGACCATAGACCGCGACTATGGCACAGTCATGAACAAGATCTTTCACCATTGCACAGACGCTCATGTCATCCACCATCTCTTCGCTTCCATGCCCCATTACAATGCTCGAGAGGCAACCGAGGCAATTAAGCCGATTTTGGGAGCCTACTACCAGACCGACAACACTCCGTTCTACAAGGCCCTATGGAGGGAAGCTAAAGAATGCCTTTACATGGCGGAAGATAAACAAGAGCAGCACAAAGGCTTGTGGTGGTACTCAAACAAACTTTGAGCGGTAAACAAAATGAATGACATTTTCTTATGATAAGGAAGTAAATAGCCAATTGCACAAATACGTATTTAATTTAGATATATACTCCTGTATCACAATTCAGTTTGTTATAGCTTTATTTCACTAATCACTAGACCTTGTTTTTGCTCGTCATATACATTCTCCTTCGGAGTTTGCATGAGACCGAGTTGTGAGGGATCTTGGTGAATTACCCTTTATTGTTATTTGATTTAATTACTTTGATCGTTTTTACGTGCGTGTACCGCTCCGATCCGATTGTAACAAACAATCTATGAAACCAAAATTGAGTACATCATTAAATTAAACAAAGTTTGTTGATATATCTTTAGTATATATTACATAGTTGTTATGTTTACGTTTGTTGAAATATAACGAACTTGTTGAAATTGAAGGAAATGTTGATGGAATTCTAGAATAGGAAGAAGTAATTAAAGTCTAATATCAACGACCTTTCTTTAATTAATGAGCTTCTTCAACGACCAAATAGATTACATCACACAACTCTTGACGTGGAAGGTCTTCTAATTTTTTTAATAATAAATAAGTTTGTGTTGATGAATAATATAATTCGTCATCAAAGTTCAAAATGCGCGCGTATCTTTTCTGAAGTAGTACTCCCTAAGTTTGGACTTCATGGTCGGGCCGAAAAAGACGTCTCATGCATGCAATTTTATACTAAGTTTGTTTAATCAAGCAATAATACTAGCTCGATGAGCTTGTTTAGTTAAATTAAAGAAGAATACTATAGGAAAGAAATATATCACGACCTCTGTATTTTACCGTAAGGCTATATTCAAAAGAAAAAGGACGTCTTTATTTCCAATATATACAAAAACAACCCGAGGGTGACGTACTTGAACCTCGCGGGTGAACTAAAATCTATCTATAAAATTCCACGATAAAACTAGGCAAAAACACAAATCGCCAGTGGTCTATTATTACGGAACCATGCATGCCATTCCATCCAACAGCCTAAGCAGATAATTAATGGTAGTGGCTTAATAATTGATTTTATATATATTACGGAGTAACACGCAATCACGCACCCTATATCATAACATTTATATAACTATATTTTGATTGAAAAAAAAATAATTTATTAGGAGCAATATATATAATTTTGAGTGAGAAATAATATTATGCTATCATCTAATAATGTGTGAGGTATTAATGTATTATGAGACATTCAATATGCATCAAACATATACGTGTAACCTTTTTCAACCATAATACGACAAATTAATTAAATTTCTTGCATAGACATTATTTTGTTACAGTCATCCTGAATTCGTCATACACTTACATCTTACTGCTCGTAAGTATAACAACTTTACCTCATACATACATGTACAGTCATGCATGCAGAATCACAAGTTGTTTTCTTTTTATGTGTTTTTACCCGACAGATCGAATAGCCACTTTTTTTTTTTTGGAAATCGGACGTGAGATAGCAAACGAAACAGAGTTTGAGGGAAAACAAAACAAAGCCTAAAATAGAAAAACAGAGAACAACATAAAGCCTAGAATAAAACAACCTAAAAAGCTAAAAAATAATAAATAGCCACTTTTGTTGAAGAAAATAAACCCATAAAATATTTTTTCCCCTCATAAGAAAATAAACATGATATATAGTAGACCGGACAATTCACTTTTCTTGTATGTACTACTACTTCGTTTACCTTGACTCTGAAAAAATGATGATGAGGAGCAGACCGGACATCTAAAAAAATAAAAAATGCACCATGAAAGTTTCGCGAATTACAGCAAGAACATTTGGCCAGGAATTATTATTACACAGTAATACTATGATCAATCAGTATGAGTTTCAACAAAGGAGGCGAGAGTCTTACTCTTTTGCTGACTCTTTAGCATTGAATTACAACATAAGATTGAAATATAGTAGATTTTTTGAGAATTGACTTCCTAAGTCGTTCTTTTTTTTTTGTGGTACACTTTTTGGCCAAGGTTCTAGCAACCCCGGTGAATAAATGAAAATGGGTCACGCTAACCAACTGATCGAGTGATCGAGTAAATCATCTATCTCACTCGATGTTTTACTTTGCTTGTTTCATTAAATTTTTGAATCAAATTAGATAAACTAGTTAAAATTATTTTGCGTGAACAAAATTGATCGATCTATTGTCACGTGAACCACTACGTAGCTAGTGAACATAAAGTGAAACATAGATTAAAGTAAAATCCGCTTTTGTTTCAAAATGATCAATAATCTGAGCCACCAACTCGCTCATTATCATTTTGACCAAAACGATGTATCCATTCATACAAATTGTCTAATTTCTATGTAATGACCATGTAGGGGAAAAAAATATCCAACTGAATGAAGTAGGTTGTAAATTAAAATGGGTTTGTATGTCTGTCGGATCCTTATTGCAATGGAGAATAAATGGTCCTCATTCAAAATCAACTCCTGAGAATATATGATGAAAGCTACTCTTTCCGTTCACTTAATTATTAACATTAAGTTTCTCATATCACATCGCAACATTAATATGACAATAATCTAAAACACGAAAGGAGTATTATATTCCATATAAATTGATTGTAAAATCTATATTTTGCTGACATTCAATTTCGACTTGATTTGACCCTTACTTCACGACTTCGACCAAATAAATTAAGAAAATGACTAATTGACCTTATAGTCATAGTGCGTGCATGGCACTCTGAACTATTATCTGACATTCAAAGTCATCTCACCTTACAAAGCTTTCCATTTCGATGTACTGTTACAAATATATGAAATTATGCTTACTTGTGTAGTAGGTTGACTTTGACTAAATTTTGAAATCTAACATATGTTTGATTATGGGACCCACATACACCTGGGGGAGGAGGACGAGGAACCTAGAGTCTTAGACTGTGGTTTTACACACCAACAAAAAAAAAAAAAAACTCTGGTTTTACAGGTTTTTAAATTATGTTGGTATTTTAAATCTCAACCATGTTTAATCTTTTTTTTGCATTTGTAACAAAATTTTCACCCCAAGCTTTATAAGAAAAGAAGAAATTTGTGACATAGTATTGCTAGTAACAAATTTGTGAAATTTTATTAGATATCTTACATTTCATATATAAAAAAAATTAGACTAATCGTAAATTTGAAATTAACCAGCAGGAAGGAGATAAATTATCATTGATCAAGTGATCATAAAGTTGTTCTCTGTCTGCCTAACCATAGACTGTACTTTCTTACACATATATGTCAATCTCTCAATTAAGTGTTATTGAAAAATTTGTCATGAAGCACTAATCAACTAAGTCAAGAGAAGTCAATGGAACATTAGTTAAATAACTACTATTGTACTTAATAGCTAATGGAAAAGTCTAAAAAAACCCTATTGACGATGATGATAATGATAATGCTTAATGCGACTTGCTACTTAGGCTCCTTTATTAGTTTAAAGTGAAAGAAAAAGACGATGCTATGTATTTTGCCAGTGTGGATCACCCGTCCCACTTTCGTGTCCCACTCTGTGTACCCCTCCAATCACGTGCTACCATCCCATAAAT